>CANTUR010000890.1:0-556219 GCA_947683625.1 Mallotus nudiflorus | reverse complement strand
GTGGATGAGCTAAGGAAAGAAATCATGGAAGGGGCACATTTTTATACTTATAGTGTTCATCCAAGTTCTACTAAGATGTATCGTGACCTGAATAATACATATTGGTGGAATGGAATGAAAAAGGATATAGCAGAATTTGTATCCAAATGCCTCATTTGTCAACAGGTGAAGTTAGAACATTAGAGGCCTACAGGGTTATTATAGCCATTGCCTATCTCAGAGTGGAAGTGGGATATGATTTCTATGGACTTTGTGACTAGATTGCCTTATACTACTAGTGGTTATGATGTTGTTTGGGTGATAGTTGATAGACTAACTAAGATAGCACACTTTCTACCAATCAAGAAGACATACTCTACTGACAGATTAGCAAGATTGTATGTCAACAGAATTATTTTTCTTCATGGGATACCAGTGAGTATAGTATCCGACAGAGGAGCTACATTCACCTCGATCTTCTGGCAAGAGTTGTATAAGGCATTAGGTACCAGACTTGATTTTAGCACAACATTTCATCCTTAAATAGATGGTCAGTCAGAGAGGACCATTCAAACCCCTTGAGGATATGTTGAGGAAGTGTGTGATCGACTTTGGTGGTTAATAGGACATACATTTGCCATTGATAGAATTTGCATATAACAATAATTATCATGCAAGTATTGAGATGGCCCCGTATGAAGCACTGTATGGTAGGAAGCACTGTATGGTAGGAAGTGTAGAATGTTGAGAAGTTGGGGAGAGACAGTTGACAGGTCCAGAGTTTTGGTGCAGATTACTTCTGAGAAGGTTCCTATTATTCAGCAGTGTTTGAGGACAGCCTTCAGCAAATAAAACAGTTATGTAGACCTGAAGAGGAGGATATGTCTTTTTCCATTGGAGACATGGTGTTTCTGAAGGTGTCTCCAATGAAAGGGGTTAATGAGGTTTGGTAAGAAAGGAAAATTAGCCCCAAGGTACATTGGACCATTAGAGATACGTTTGAGAGTTGGAGAGGTGGCTTATAAATTAGTGTTGCCACCTCGAATTATCTCGAATTCACCCCAGTGTTTCATATTTCCATGCTGAGGAAATATGTACCTGATCCTTCTCACGTCCTTCAGCCTCAGACAGTGGAGTTCAATAAAGATCTGTCATATGAGGAATATCCTGTAGCGATTGTGGATTGCCAAGATTCGCCAGCTTCGCACCAAGGAGATCCTGATGGTGAAGGTTTTATGGAGCAACCACACAGTAAAGGACTGCATATGGGAGACGGAGGGCAGCAATGCATGTCACTTATCCCTATCTTTTCCATTAAGATTTTGTATTTTATTTATCGAAAATTTGGGGATGAATTTTTTTTAAGGAGGGGAGACTATAATGACTTAAATTTTCATTTATTAAATTAAGAAATTTAATTTCAGAATATGCAGTGTTAATAATTATTTTTATTTAATATTTTATTTTGAGGTTAAATATTATTTTAACATTAATAAGTTAAATTTAGTATTTTTTAGAGTATTTGAGCAAATTATTAATAATTTATGATTAATTGGGAATAATTTATTGTTTAATGAATTATATTATTTTGTCCTTTATACTTATAAAAAAAAATAATTTTTTTTTCCTTTTTCTTTTTCTTTCTTCTTTCTTTTCTTTTTTTTTTCTTTTTTTCTTTTCTTCTCTTCTCCTTCTTCCCTATGCACAGCACCATCAACCATCGCCACCCACCAGTCGTCGTCACCACTTTAGCTCATCATGCCACCCGCCATCAAGATTCCTCACCACCGCCAGCAACTTTACAATCACTGAGCTCCTCCCTTCTCCCCCATTTTTTTATTTTCAGCCATTTTTGGGAGAGAGCTTGCTGGAGCCAATTCTGACTACGACGGTCCTCGCCGGGTAGGTGCAAAAACAATCCTCTCCTCTTGGGTAATCATTCCCCTCAATCAATTTCAAGTTCTAACATCAGTAAGAACTTCAATTTTGAGAAATTAATTCTAAGTCATTTTTATTTAAATTATGAAATTGAATGTCTATTTGATTTTTTTTATATATGTTCTTTAGTACTGATTATTTTATGCATTATGAGGATTCCAAAAATAATTTTTATGAATTTTTAGAAAATTTTTGAATTTCTGGGTCTCGGGGTCACTGTTCATGACACTATTCTTGAACTAAAAATTTTTTATATTTTTAATAAATTCTACTAGTTAATTTAAGCAAGTTTTGTTAAAATTGTGTACTGAATTTTTATTACAAATTTTCAAATATTTATGTCAAAAATGAATTTTTCAGAAAATTAGTATAAAATTGGTAAATTTTACATTTTAATTGAAATTATGGTGCATTATGATGTTTTGGATAATTTTTGGAGTAATAAATACTATTAAAATAAATTTTATGAATTTATTCCTATTTTTTAGCTAATTATGAGTAATTATCGATATAATATCCTAATAAAATAGTAGTTATGATTTTTATGATTTAAATGAGTTTTTGGTTGCTTAATTTAATAATTTAATAAATTTTTTGATAATTAAATGCTATTTAATTTCAAAAATTTTGAATAAGGACCTTTATAACAAAAATTGATTTTAATGTGAATTTTTATTAATTATTTTATAAATAAATGTTTTTTATGTTTTATTTGTGTAAATAAATTAATTTTGATATTTAAATGAAATTTTATTGATTTATATTATAATTTGTGAAATTGGTTCTCGGTTGGGCATTAAGTATAGTTTGAGGGCCCAACCCGAGATTTGGAGTTGTTGCGGTTATTTGAAGTGTTTGTTTGTGCAGAGTTAACTCCATTTTTGTAGAGAGATGTCCATTTTACAAAGGAAACTCTGTCGAATTTTAGATAAATTTCTCGTAAAATGTGACATCAGGTCTATTTTAGTAAAGTCGTATTTTAATCGAGTCTTTTCTTAGAAATTTAGAAATTGTAGGAGTTCCATTTTTAATTCCATTTTTATTTATTTCTTTTCTTTAGCCATGCCTCCAGCCAAGCTGACTAGTTGGGGGTCGAGTGTGACTACGAAGAGGAGCCCATTCAACCTGTAAGTTAATAATTGAACTGTGTATAAGAACATATATATAGTTATATTAGCATGTTTTATATTAAGTTTTCACATGATTAGTAATTTTTATTTATTTTATTGTCAATCTTCCTTGTTGATTTTTATTTATTTTTTTATTTTAAAATAAACTACGAAAGAACGAGCTATCTAATGAGTTTCATTAGGACCATGTGCGCACTGGTAGAATTAAGAGTGAGTGGTGAATGTATATGGCTCGGTGATACTTTGTTCTCAGGCGTTATTTATATATATTATTGGGGCTGGTAGCTTGATGATGCTTTGCTCTCGAAAACTGCCAGTCAATATCAGTTTAAGCAAATTGACTGTGGTTGGTAGCTCGATTGATGTTTTGCTCATACAAATCGGTAGTTTTTTGGATTATAAGAGAGCCGAAAGACTATTAGATTTATGGATGAGGGTTAACTTAGTTTTTTTTATAAAAATGATTTAAGAAAGCTTATTTGTATTAATAAAGTTTTTTATGATTTTAAAATACTTTATTTCAATAAAAGATTATTCCAATAAAAATTAAATAGTTTAAATTATAAATTTCTTATTTTCATAAATATATTTTAAAGGAGATTTTTGTGCTATATACGTTTCTTTTACTAATTTACTCAGTGAGATCTGACTCCTTCAATTATTATTTTTCCAAGATCTTAGGAGTCACTTGTCTGTCAGTCTACCTTACGCTGGGTTTCTTCTTCTCTGACTGTTTTATGTAGATTTATTTGAGATATATTATTCATTTGTATGAATTTAACTCTAGAATATCGCAATAGTAGAAAAGGTTAAATATTATGTTGTATTTTGTGAATTGACGTATGTATTAAAATTTATACTAAAGATTATTATTATACTTTATCGAAGATTGCTTTGGATATTAATTCATTTGTGTTATTTATTTTTATATAAATATTTCATTTTATTTGTCTATATTTTATTGAATTTTTTCCTTAAGGCTTACCATGGGTTTCAGATACTTTATGTATTCCCATTTTTTAGTGTCGGTCATGTGCCCTTTTGTAATATCCCGAGATTTTAAATAATTTTAAACTGCATCGGGATATACAATGTTAATAATTTTAATAAATATATTTGATTATTTAATTAGTTGTTAATTATTAAAGTTATTTTTAATTTTTTTACGTAAAATTTTTTCGAGAATTTTATTTTTTAAAAAATTAAATCCTAAATAAATAATTATTAATTATATTAGTCGGTTTTACACAATTTCATGAGTCCATGCATGGTTTTAATTATCGTATTAATATATATACATATACATGCATATATATGCATATTTAGCATTTTAGGGCTATTTTAATTAAATATATATTATATTTTTTTATTTAATTAATATGTAATATATATATATATATATATATATATACAAATATATAAGTTTACCAAAATTACAATATTTGCCACTCGTCCCTAAACTCACGCCCGACGCACCCCCACCCCCTTCCCTCGTCGTTGCAACCTCTTCCATCAACCGTTGGTGTGCCGTCCAGTGTGCCACCACCCTCTCAAGCTTCCTCCACCGCTTGTAGCTTTCTTTTTCGACTAGTTTTGGTAGTTTTCCACCCGAGAAGCAAAACCTAGCTCAACACCGTTCAACCCTTTTCGGCCACCAAATTGGACGCCGCTGGTCTCTATCTCTTCCTTGAGCTCCGGTGAGTGCATTTCCAAGCTTGGTTTCACTTGATTTGGTCTAGATTTTTCTTGGTAACCAATTTTCATTTTTGGCCACTTTGAGTTCTTGATTTTTTTTAACTTTGGATTATAATGATTCAAGCTAAGTTCCTTCACAAAGATTGTTCCTAGTAGCTCAATCTACATCCTGTAATTTTTGTAGAATTTTTGGAATTATTTTGATTTTTATGAATTTTTTATTATTTTATTAATATTTTCTAATTTTCTTAAATTAATTAAATAATTTGTGAAATTGTGATTTATGGTGTTTTTTAGGTTTTAAAATGAATTTTAGAATTTAATTTGTAATTTTTGTATAATTTATTATAAATTTATTTAGTTTAGGTAATTTTAGAAAATTAGGTTAAATGAGCATTTTGTTAAAATTAATTGGTTAATTGAGTATAATTATTGATTTGATTGCATTATATGTTTAGAAATTAATTTTTGAGTAATTACATGTCACGACCCAAACTAGGAGTCATGATCGGCGCTAGGGAACGAGAATTCTTTCGAATCCGGAACCCGTAGTAAGCCTTCAAAAAAATAAAATCATGCAATAAATAAATAAAAATATGACAGAATTAAAATTTTTCAAATCAATATATAAAATAAATACTCCAAATCCTTTCATCATAAATACATATCGTATAGTTTCAAATACAATTTTTCAGAGTATACAATATCAAAATAATATAATACTCTTTTGATTCAATAATACAACTACTGCAGTTTCTAGAATACGAATTAGAGTTTAGAATATACATTATAGAAAATAGCTGGGACCTGAAGAACACCAGCGAGGAACCTAAGACTAAGGTCTAACGATAAAGGATCTCCTGAAAAAAAAATTGAGGGGGGTCATACCTCACTGAGTGAATTATTATACTATATATACATTGCAAACTAAAACCATAACAATCAGACATTCTTATATATATATGTATATACACACATTTCACACGAATGTTAAACTCTGCCTTTATAAATATACTAAATGTAGAAAACGTTTGTTTTAATTCATGAAGAATCCATAGAACCCTAATAATAGCAATCACCAATCAACCCCATCATCACTCTAGCCATATAGGCTCACTTGATTCCAAATAGAACACTTATTCCAAACTGGATAGCAAACTAGCCCCGAGACACTAAGTCGACCGAGGCTCCAGCAGTCTAGATGTCAGTGTGATTGGCCCCGAGACACTTGGTCAACCGAGCTCCAGCAATCACACTATCTATCACCTCACATCTCAATCAACCCAATAGATCATTCAATCCACTTATGGACAGTAGACTGGCCCCGAGACACTAAGTCAACCGAGCTCCAGCAGTCTGACTGTCAGTGTGATTGGCCCCGCAATCATACTATCTAACATACCATTAATCTTAGTCAAATCAATTAAATCAATTATAATCACCCAAAATTAACTCTCACTCAACCCTATTCTTTCGCACCAGTACATACACGACCCTAGTGTTGCCCACTAGGAAGCACGTTCTATTGATATCCTTCACTTAGAATAAATCAGTCATTCGAAAAATAATTAATGTAGAACCATATTCATAATAGTAAAACCGACCACACACACACACACACACACACACACACACATATATATATATATATATATATATATATATATATATATATATATATATATATATATATATATATATATATATATATATACCAAAAATATACCTAGTATATTTCGGGTATATATATATATATATGTCAAATAAAATATGAAATAAACTAAAGATAAATCATTAATATTGTTAAAAATAATTTAAATGAGTAGCAATAATATAACATGCATTTTCTTAAAAATATACTTAAATATACAAAAGATATGTCCTAAGTACACAAATCATTTAATAAAACATTTATGTATAAATGTTCATTTAAATATGTGTTTAGGTTTAACATATATTCACAAATATACTAAAAATAAACCTAATTATCTAGCATGCATATATAAAAAATAAACCCTAAATATACCACTAATGTGTTAGGTTTAATTTAATAATAAAACATGTATTTATTTGGAAATATATCAAAAATATACAAAAAAATAAACTTAAAAAATAATTTAAGTGTAGGTTTATAATATAGTATACAATTATTTAAGAATAAACCTAAATTATACTAATCATTTAATAAAATAATTATGGTTTGATGTACATTTAAATCATGTATAGATATTAAATTATAACAAACATAAACCTAAATATCTAACATATATCAAAAATAAACTCTAAATATACCAGTGATATATTAAATATATATAAAAAATATACAAACATTTAGATATCAAGATATACTAAAAATAAATCAAAAATATACGAAATCATATTATAATTAAATTACTGTTTAAACATATAATGAAAATGAAAAATCCTAAATCATACATCCTATATGCAATGCACATATATACAGTATAATAACTCACATGTTAGCGCTCCACGAGACAAACTCGGCGGGCTTGATCCGTTAGGCCTCGGTCTCGGTGCAACTAAACAAACAAATGACAACATGAATCAAAATAAATTAACGAAAATTCTAAAGACTCGATCTAGAATTTTAGACACAGAATTAGAATAGGGATTTGACCGGACATCACGTTTTACGAGAATTCTATCAAAAATCCGGCAAAACCTCCCCTGTAAAACGGACATCTCTCTACTCAAAGAGTAGAGCCAGTCCTGCAAAGAAAACAGACTTCGGAATAACACCAAATTCAAAACCACAATCCCTTGGTCGGACTCCAAACTACAATTCACCGACCGAAGTTCACAATTCACAGAATAATTACAAAAAATCAAAAATGCCCTTATATAATAAAAATACATTTTATAATTTCAAATTACATAATTAACCCTAAAACTTATTAAAAATCGATAAAAACTCATTTATTTAGAAAAATTGTATAATATATATATAATTTGAAAATAATTTACGAAAAATAGTTTTAATTAGTTGAAAATACTAAATAATTTGTAAAAATAATTTTTATACCCTAAATAACTATTAAAACCAATTTAATTACATTTTTTAGCCAATTTAATGTAAAATTACTAAAATACCCCTATATATATAAATTTACTAAAATAAATCCAAAAATTCACCAAAAATAATATAATTATTCAAAATTAATTTTCTCAACATAGATTTCAATAATATCAATAAATATACTCAATTAACCAATTTATTTCAATTAAACACATAATTAACCCTATTTTTTAAAATTACATAAACTTAATAAATTCCAAATAAATATATAAAAATTAAAAAAAAATTACAAATAATTTCTATAATTCATTTAAACACTTATAATCACCATAAAACACAATTTCATAATTTAATTAATTAATTTTCGAAAATTAGAAAATATTAATAAAATAATAAAAAATTCACAAAAATTAAAATAAATTCCAAAAATTCTAAAAAAATTAAAAAATTTATATTAAGCTTCCAAAAACAAATTTTGTGAAGGAATTTTTCATGAATCAATCAAATTGAAGCTAAAAAAAATTCGAAACCCTAAATGGTTGAAATGAAGAAATTGAAACCTAAGCAATTCTAGACCTAATCAAGTGAAACAAAGCTTGGAATCACACTCACTGGAGCTCAAGGAGAAGATAGAGACTAGTGACGTCAAATTTGGTGGCTGAAAACGGCTTGATTGGAGTTGACTTCAATTTTCGGCATCCTTGAAAAATTCGCCCAAAACACACCGAAAAAGGGAGCTTCAGGTGGTGGAAATGGCTAGAGGTGGAGGAGGAAGGATGATAGGCACATTGAAAGCAAAGAAATCAGCTGAAAATGGTGGAAACCATTTGGGAGGAAAAAATGAAGGAGACAATGGCATTTTGGTAAATAATGCCAACTTTATAATTTTGATAATAAATTATGTATATATGTATATATATATCCACACTTATATTATAATATTATATATATTCCCACACACAAATAATTCTCACCACATAAATATTTTATTATATTTAATAATTTATACACTTAAAATTAATTAATTAATATTAAAACTAAATAATAAAAATTAAGGTAATTAATTAAATCCTAATTAATTTAAATAAATACACATATATACATTTTATTTTAGCACTTAAAAATTATGTATGAGTTAATGCAAATTCGTAAAACTAGTCAAAATAATTAATATTAAATTATTTACGTGTCAATTTTTTCGAAAATATAATTTTCAGAAAAATTTTACGTAAAGTACTTAAAATAATATAAAATAATTAAAATTAGCTTTAAACAAACAACAAACTCATAAAATATCATAAATATATACAAAAATTATTAACACTGCATATCCCGATGCAGTATAAAAATATTTAAAAACTCGGGATATTACATTACATTATTTTTAGTGAATTTTTGAATAATTATTGTATATTATGTGAATTTATATATAATTAGGGGTATTTTGATAATTTGGTAATAAATTGATTGAAAAATTAAGTTAAATTGGTTTTAATAATTATTTGAGGTATAAAAATGATTTTATAAATTATTTATTATTTTTAACTAATTAAAACTATTTTTCAAAATATATATAATATACTATATTCGTAAAGAAATGAGTTTTTAATAATTTTTTAATGTGTTTTAGGGCTAATTATGTAATTTGGAATTATAAAATAAATTTCGGTTAATATTTATGAATTTATCGAGAATTATGGATTTTTAATAATATTTTATTAAAATTAGGGTTTTATTGTAATTATTAGTAAAATAATTATTTTCAGTGTTTTAAATATCTAATTTGCTATATTTTGGCATATAAAGGGTATTTTCAGTATTTTTGGCATTTTAAATGTGTTTTGTGTTTATTTCGTGAATTGTGAACATCGGTCGGTAGAATTGTAATTTGGGAGTCTGACCGAGGGGTTGTGTGGCTATGTATTCCCAAAGTATGTTTTCTTGCAGAACCGACTCTACTTTCTGAGTAGAGAGATGTCTGTTTTACAGGGGAGATTTTATCGAATTTTTGGTAGAATTCTCGTAAAACGTGATATCCGGTTAAATCCTTATTCCTAATCTGTGTGCAGTGTTTTAGATCGAGTCTCTAGAATTTTTTTAGATTTATTCTAATTTCATGTTGTCGTTTGTTTGTTTAGTTGTGCCGAGACTGAGGCCTAGTGGACTAGGCCCGTCGGATTCATCTCGAGGAGCGCACAACTATGAGTTGTTATTTTATATATACATGTTTTAGGATTGCATGTTTTAGAAATGTATGTTTAAATTTTATGAAATATGCATAAATGGTTTAATAATTTCTTAGGTATATTTTGGCATATTTTAAATTAAATGCATGTTTTATTATTGAATTATACTTAAAATGTTTTTAAGTATATGTGTAGTTTATTTCTGGTTTATTTTATAATTAAATTGAATTTATTTGACGTATATATACTCGAAATATACTTGATTTATTTTGGATATATTTCTAGTATATATATAGTTTGTATTGTTATTTTAATTAATGTCATGCATCATTTATTTCATGAATGTATGGATTTATTTTAAATGAAGGATATCAATAGAACGTGTTACCTAGTGGGCAGCAATAGAACCGAGTATGTACAAGTACGACGATAGAATTTAGGTTAAATTACTCACCTATTTATGGATATTGATCGGATTAATTTGTTTGATGTGAGATGTGATTTGAGAGTGTGATTACTGGAGCTCGATTGACCAAGTGTCTCGAGCCCAATCACATTGACAGTCAGACTGCTGGAGCTCAGTTGACTTGATGTCTCGGGACCAGTAAACTATCCAAATGGAACAAGTGAATTTATTTGGAATAAGTGAGCTTATATGGCTAGAGTGTTGTCTAACACTATTTGAGGTTGCGATCATCTAGGGTTCTATTTGATCCTTCATAAACGATTATTATTTTCAGAGTCATATAAAATGATTTTGCTGCATCCATGTGTATTTGCTTGTATATATTTTTATTATATATACTATTGAATGTGTGTATTTATCATTTAATTATGCATGTATATATATTATAACAAGTCACTCAGTGAGGTTTGACTCTCCTCCGTTGATTTATTTTCAAGAGAGTCTTTGTCCTCAGACCTCAATAGCAGACCCTTACGCCGAATTTCTTTTGCCCCGACTTTATTATGTAAACTACTTACTTGATTTTATTTTGTATTCTAGACACTGCAGTAGTTGTCTTAGTGAGCAGTATGTATTAAATATGTTTAAGATTTAAATTTTAAAGGTTTGAACCGAGAATTTATATTAAAGATTATATATATATGAGATGAGTTTGTGTTATTAAATTAGCTGATGAGTTACATTATTACTTATGAGATTTTAATTTCTACTGCAAGATATTTTATTTATTTTATTATTATTGTATGCTTTTATTTTATTTTATTTTAAAGGCTTGATACGGGTTCCGGATTCAAAAGAATTCTCGTTTCCTAACGCCGGTCATGACCCCCTATTTTGGGTCGTGACACCTTTAAATTCGGATCGTGACAAAAAAAATAATTAAATAATTTTTTAATGAATAAAAATTTTATTTTGACTAAAAGTATGAAGAAAAAATTCAATTTAAACACTGTAATTAATAAAAAGAAAAAGAAAAAATTTTAATAAATAAAAAATACTTTTTTTTATTTCTATTAAAAATAAAAAAAAAATGACGTGCGTTTTCCCACATGTATAGCTTATATTGTCAATTGGATTTGAGGACCTTTTTTTTTTTTTTTGCAAAGGTTAGAATTTCACTTAATAAAAAGGGCAGAAGCCCCAAACTAAGTATATTACAAACAAGCCCCAGACCAAAACCATTATAAATAGGAATCTTTATTAAAATGTTCCAAAAATTAAATTTAATAACTAAAATATCCCATTTTTTTTGTTTATTACACGCGTGCACCTTGACGGTAATTACCGTCGTGCACCGCTCTTCGTTTAAAAAAAAGCGAAAAAAAAATTGATCTCGCTGCTCTGTCTCCTTCTTCATCTTCATCATCTCCCTTCCTCATCCTCAAACAGCCTTATCATCAGTGGTGCCCTCACGTGATTTTACTGCTTTTCTACCTACCAAAGCTCAGGTACCCTTTTTTCTTCTTCATTTTAATTTTTGTTTTGTTTTCTTCTCCTTCTTCTTCTTCTAATCCAAATCCCAACTCATGATTCTGCTTTGATTTTGAACAAATATGTCTCTGTGGTTTCTATGGTCATTTTCTTTTAACCTTCTCCAGCACTATGACCATAACTGATGGATGGGTCTCTATGGTCGTTTTGATTGGCGCATGTGACGATCATGTCCCTGTTATGCTCGGCGAAGTTGTTTACGTTTTCTCTTCACTCAATATTGGCTCTTTCGTCGATTCTACCCTCAGCGCCACTGGCCATTCCTCCGCCATAGGTTTTTTCAATCTCTCCTTTTATTGTATAAGTTATGAATCAACTGCGCTTGAAAGTTGTTTTTGAGTTGATTGTGCAATGCTCATAAGTTTTGGGTGTAAATTTCTATTTAAAAGCGAAATCCGTTGTGGGTGTTTGACAGATAACATGGGCTCATCCTGCATTGGAAAGCTATGTGGGGATGGATGTTGATCCAGTTGCACATGCAAAGGTTTGAGCTTGTATGGATGCTCTGCTACATTCTCACTCTTCACAATTGAAAGTGCACACATTTCTCAGAAATTTTAAGAATGTAAAATTTGTACTTACTGAGGTAGATCAGAATTTGTTGCATTCTGGAGTTGATGCAATAAGATTGGCATATACCAGTTTATTTTTAGCTGAAATATTTAGATGGGCAGTGAATTTTTCTTTGCTCTGCAATGGCGATATTGATGGTATTATGTTTTATAACTGTAAATGAGTTGACTCACTTATGCTTTGTGTTTAATTCATTGTTATATGTTTGTTTCTTTATGGTTATTTAAATGTTAAAAGTAATGCAAGTTTTATTTTTATTATTTTAGGTTGGGGAGGAGAGGATCTAATTTAACCACAAAGATCTTTTTTTGTTTTTTTTTTCGTGAACTCTATATAAATGATAGTTTATTGCAGCCTGAATGAAGATTCTGTGATTCGCTTAGTTTTAAGTTTGGAATGATTGAGTAATATATATTAGGTGCTTTAGTGTCTTAATGACATTATTTGTTTTTGAATTTTTAGCAGAATTCAGAGGTGCAATATTGTTTCATTTTGCTTGTAAAGGTCCATGTACGCTACTGACCAACTAATCATGTTCATGTATCTCTGATTTCAGTCATTTGATAATATATCATTCATCAATTGGCATAATAATTTGGCTTCTAGCAAGAAATTGTTTGACTACGACAAACTTATGAGCCATAAAATGTGAAAAATTAACGTAAACTTTGAGAAACATGCAGGGGATGTGTTCTAGCTTGTTTATAATGTAAGAAAGGAAATGATTTTTCTCAAAAAAAAAAAAAAAAGAATTGTATCAATGATTGCTATGATCTTTCATACTAAATGCATGACATGATAATCACTGTAGTTTTATTTGACTCTTTAATAAAATGACTTAAAAGATAGCGTAGAACAAAATTACTGCCAATGTGAAGCCTAGTGCGTGTGATATTCCTCCTACTCAACATCCAACAATACCAGGATACAATATTCATGTTGAACAATAAATAAATAAAAAATAATATATTACAACTTGAAAAAAAGTAAATTAATAAAAATAATATGTATATATTTTTCTTCTTCAACATGAATATGTGATTTATAGAGTAATGTATGCTAACTTTTTTTTGCTTATTTTTTTCTTAAAAATGTATCAAAAATATAAAATAAACATAAAGTATTATAAATTATTGTATCAGAAACGTAAAGTGTTCTAAATTGATAAAAAAAAATACAGAATTTTAGGGTACTCGACACAGTTAAAAAGTGGAGTGATGATTTCATTTTTAAAAATTTTAAAGTGATTGGAATATAAATTTTAAAAGTATGAAATCTGAAATATTTTTTATTTATTTTTCTTTTACTTTTAATTTATTTTTCATATATGAAATAATCTCATTATATTTTTAATTTGATAAATTCATGTGTAGATTTGATCAATCGCCTCTTATATATGATATAATAAATACATAATATTACTGGATAGAACCAAAAATCTCATATACATTCTTCAAAACCAAAAAACTAAAATAGAAAAAATGAATTGGAAACCAAAAATAAACCAAAATGATACAAATAAAAAAATGAATCAAAAGCCAAAAATAAACCAAAAACATATTTTAAAAAATCAAAATAATAACTCTCCTTCAACTACGAAATATTTGGATATAAAATAAAGATTGTATAAATACAACAAACATACAAAAAAAATCTATGATATAACTACATTCCCCTTAATAAAACAAAAAAGTATTAGAAACCAAAAAAAAACCAAAAAGATAATTAGAAACCAAAAAAAACAAAACAAAACAATATCAAATTATAAACACAACATAAAATGACAGCATCCTCTTATGAATCAACAACACCAAAATAACTTAAAAACATATTCATTTCTTTAAAATTTTTCTATTATAATAATTCATTTCTTTAAGTCAAAAATTTCAACACTCTATTCAATACAAAAATTACAAATAAACAAAACATATAAAAATAAATAAATAAAGCATTTCATAGAACAATGCATAGTAGCTTTTTTAACAAAACCCAATAAAAAATTAATTTAATGATACTATGAGATTTTTAACTAATTTATTTATAGGATTATATATAGTTTGTATTTATTTCAGTTTATTAGAATTAAAAATTAATATTTAGAAAATAATAGTAAATTAACAAAGAAATAAAAATAAAAATAAAAAAGAGATTGTTTTTCGGCATAAAATGTCAAAAACTTTAAGAAATAAAATTCTAAAAAATATATATTGGCTAGTGCTCCACTAATATAAAAAGATAAAAAAAAACAAGGAAAAATGAGAAAATAAAAATTTTGAAACAAGATAAAAATGAAAAAAAGAGAAATTAAAAATAAAAAAGAAAGGAAGGAGGAAATAATTAAAAAAATAATAAGGAAAAAAGAGAAATAATAAATAATAAAGAGAAAATTAAAAAAGGAAGGAAAAAAAAGAAAAAAATAAGGAAAAATTAAAAATTAAAATTAAAAAAAAGAATAATGAATAAAAAAAGAAAAATAAAGAGAATAAAAATAAAAAAAAGAAAGGAAAAAAATAAAATAAAAAATAAAATAAAAGGAAGAAAGTTGCATAGTGACATGTGTATAATTAAAAGTGATAAAATGAGTAAAAGAATTGAGGGTATTTTAATTAATAAATTAATAAATTTATATTTGTGTAAAATCTCTTATAAATAAACCCAAATTATAAAAAAATTTGGAAACCATAACAATTGCAACATATAAGCATCTAGATGGTAATTACTGCCTTCCGCAGTTCTTCCTTACATAGAGCACAAGATCCCCACGACCAGAACACTCCTTCAACGCTATTGCTCCAATTGCATGGGTAAATTTACAAATTATCAGGATGAAAATCTAAATGAAGGTGATGCCACATTTAATTATTGATCGAGTTGAAGGAAGGAAGATGTCGAATGAATTTACTCAGTGCAATTAAGCTAGCTAAGTGTCACGTGCTCAGCGTTGGAGGTCAGCTAAGACGCGCGGCACTTAGTTACACTTGCGAGAGAAGTAGAACTAAGTAAGCCTGAGAGTTGGAACGCAGCGGAATTTGAGTGAACAAGTGAGCAAAGAGAGGTTTGAGACGTAAATTGGACAGCACTTGAATGAGAGTAAGTGTGAGGCTTTATTAGATTTCTTCACAAATTCTCATCATCATTTACAAATGGGAGGAGTGGCCTTTATATAGGTTCTCTACCTCCTCAATGTGTGGCTACAATTATTTTTTCTAGACATTTCTACAAACAGCATATGTACAATGCTTTTCCTAGAAGCTTCTTGCTATGTACAAAGGGAAGGGAAGTTTCTAGATGCTGGGCGAATGGCCTAGCATGGGCAGCAAGCATTGGAGGCATGGGAACTTTCCGGAAGGCTGGCACCCTTGCTCCTTTATAGAAGTTTCCGGATGGCCTCCTTGGCATGGCTGGCAGTATGCAGCCTTGCTATTTTTTCGCAGCTTTCTAAAGCCTTCTAGAGCCTTCCCACATGCTCTTGGGCTCCTTCTTTGGCCTAGGTATTTTTCCCTTGAGTTTGGCAACTCGAGCAGCCCTCTACCATCTTCTAGAGGCTTCCGGCATTTTCCTAGGCACTTGTCATGGCCTTGGTGGCAAGCAGCCCTCTTTGGCTTGCCTTGGCCGAGTTTTCTCGCCTGTGTGCGTGCACCACAGGCCTTGGGGCGGGACAGACTTCGCGGGTCGTGACACCCTCCCCCACTTGAGCTCGCAACATCCTCATTGCGCTTTGAGCTTGGTGCTTTGGGGCATTGATGTGCTTCAAAGGTTCTTCGCACACTGCTGCTGGTTGTCCTTGGCGTAACCTTTGGCGCCTTCCCGCTTTGTGCCTCTAAAAGTCGAATGTCAAAGAGCCTACATTTCTCGCTTGGCTCCTCCTCGACGGGCACCTGTGTCACCCCATCCTTTCGTGCGAAGTATAGGGCATTCTCATATGCAATTATAATGGCCTTCGCAGCACGTAGAAAGCCAATTCCTAAGTATACTTGCTTCTTGTCGATGGAAGCAATGAGGATGTCAGTCTTGCCTTCCCATTTGCCGATACGGATCCTCACCTTGTATGCTTTGCCCACGATGGCAAACTTGGATCCCACACATTCGGCATAGGCATGGGTCTTGGTGTATGGCAGGCCAATTCCTTTGCCATATAAACACCATCAGCGCCCGTGTCCAGTATGGCTGACACCGTGGCTCCTTTAATTATGGCCTTAACAGACATTTGACTTCCTTGATTTTTCACTCCCATGGGCTGTGTGTTAGGGAGGAAGTTCATCGAATCAAGGTTTCTGCCATCTTGCGTTGAATTGTCCACAAGTTGCAGGGAACCTATGGAGGCTTGTGGTTCCTCTTGGGACTGAGCCTTTTTAAATTCTGCCGCAATGGCATTGATGGCCTGTTTATTTGGACAGTTTCGCGTCCAATGTGGCCCATCGCAGAGAAAATATGGGCTTGGAGGCTTGGTAGCAGCACTCTTGGTTGATGGACCTTTATCTTGTTTGGAGCTCCCATTATGGAATTTTTGGTGTTGGGTCTCCTTGTGCCTCAAGTCCTTGTGTCCGTGCCCTTCATCATCTGAAGAGGCCTCCTTATCTCCCCCACTTCCGCTAAAGTTAGGTTGCCTTCCCTTGTTTTGGGCAGTATAGTCGCAAATGGACTCTACAGCAGCAATTGCTTCATCGAGGGTCTTGACATTCCTTCAATCAAGCTCTATTTTTGCCCAATCTTTTAGCCCATCCTTAAAGTTAAAGAGGAGTTGTTGGTCGGACAGTTCAGTGGCTTCAAGCATCAAGGTGGTGAACTCCTTGACGTAGTCTGAGATGCTACCGAGTTGCCTCAAACGTCGAAGTTTGCTCAGCACTTCATCATTAGCATTATGGGGCACAAATTGCTTACGAAGTTCAGCCTTGAACTGCTCCCAAGTATTGATCACACAAAGCCCCTTCTCCCTTTCGGTGTGTTTACGCCTCCACCATAGTTGGGCGGCATCCCTAAGGAAAATGGCAGCATTGCTGATCCTTAAGAAGTCATCTGTGACGTTCATCGCCTCAAAATATTATTCCAGGCCGAATAAGAAATTTTCCACTGTAGTGGCATTGCGTGCACCGCTATACATGGTAGGTTTTGGTACCTTTAAGCCATGTGGGATCAAAGCGCTTGTTGAGGCAACATTTGCCAAGGGTGGACTGCTTCGATGGATGTCTTCAATTTCCCTACGAAGCTCCTGCACGTCACTTAGAAGAGTCTTGCGTAGGTCAACAAATTCTTGGGTCAGGGAGAATAGTTCTCCCTTAAAGGCTTGGCCAAGCTCCGCAATCATAGTCTTGGCAGCCCTGGTGATCTCGGCATTTTCATGGATTAGATTGTCCACTTGGTCACTGAGTTCACCGATGGTCACAGCAACATTGGCTAGGCTGTTCTCTAGGCTAGCCACTCGAGTTTCAATTGGCTCTCTCGTTGGAGCCTTGGATTTTCCCTGCTTGGACTGTGAGCGTACCTCCTCGCGCCCACGAGTTTGGTGCTCCTCAATGCTGGCAGCAACGTTAGCTTCCTCGCTTGCCATTTGCTCAGGTCTCTAACCAGCGATACCTAGGATTAAACCGTGCTCTGATACCACCTGTCACGTGCTCAGCGTTGGAGGTCAGCTAAGACGCGCGGCACTTAGTCACACTTGCGAGAGAAGTAGAACTAAGTAAGCCTGAGAGTTGGAACGCAGCGGAATTTGAGTGAACAAGTGAGCAAAGAGAGGTTTGAGACGTAAATTGGGCAGCACTTAAATGAGAGTAAGTGTGAGGCTTTATTAGATTTCTTCACAAATTCTCATCATCATTTACAAATGGGAGGAGTGGCCTTTATATAGGTTCTCCACCTCCTCAATGTGTGGCTACAATTATTTTTTCTAGACATTTCTACAAACAGCATATGTACAATGCTTTTCCTAGAAGCTTCTTGCTATGTACAAAGGGAAGGGAAGTTTCTAGATGCTGGGCGAATGGCCTAGCATGGGCAGCAAGCATTGGAGGCATGGGAACTTTCCGGAAGGCTGGCACCCTTGCTCCTTTATAGAAGTTTCTGGATGGCCTCCTTGGCATGGCTGGCAGTATGCAGCCTTGCTATTTTTTCGCAGCTTTCTAAAGCCTTCTAGAGCCTTCCCACATGCTCTTGGGCTCCTTCTTTGGCCTAGGTATTTTTCCCTTGAGTTTGGCAACTCGAGCAGCCCTCTACCATCTTCTAGAGGCTTCCGGCATTTTCCTAGGCACTTGTCATGGCCTTGGTGGCAAGCAGCCCTCTTTGTCTTGCCTTGGCCGAGTTTTCTCGCCTGTGCGCGTGCACCATAGGCCTTGGGGCGGGACAGACTTCGCGGGTCGTGACATAAGTCCATTAATTTTCAAAAAGAAGCTTTATAGGCACAATATGAAAATTATTTAAGATTTGATTTTGAGCAATAAAAATATATTCAAAACTAGTCATCAACCTGTGCTTTGCACATAATAAAATAAAATCTTAAAATCTCTTATTATAAAATATAAAATATATAAATAAATAAATTAGAAAATATGAAAAAGCAAGTTAATTGAATTTTAAAAGTAAAAGTAATAATTTAATAATGTTAAGAATATTTTTAAATAAAAATGAGAATATATTTTATTGTATCTATGATAATATTTAAAATGTAAATGGAATCCATCATGTAATCATTAGAAAGATTAAGCAAACGACTTTTTTGCCAAAATAATGCAATAATATACTTCTAATTTTCAAAAAATATATACCAATGCCAAATTATTCCATGTTATGTCCATTTGACTCAGATACTTGCACCAAATTCTACCATAGTCAATATATATTATACCGTTTCAAATTCTACCATAGTCAATATATATTATACCATTTCAAGAATTTTTATCTCTCTTACGTATTGCTATTGTGATGTGAGGATGGAGGTATAAACAGATACACATACACATAATATGCAAAATATAATACTTTATTCCCATAAATATATATTATTTGTGAAAAGAGTTCACATGTATCGTGTACATAATGTTCATTTTTACATATCCAATGCTATTCCTAGCCATACAAATTCCATTTCTCAAACTTCGAGAACAGTTTTTGACTCTATAAAGCATGAGCTGAGTAAATATACGGACAATGAGCACGGAAAAAAAATTAATAGGTTGTTGTGTTCAAAATTAGTATAAAAAGTTATTATTTTTATGAAAATTGTATATTAAGTAGTAATATTTTTACTTATATCTCAGTTGGTAAATTAAATAAAAATGAATTTGTAATCAAAATAAACAAAGAAATATAAATTAAATTAAAATCAAATCAAATGATAAAAAGTTTAAAGCTTAGGCTTAGTTTTACTATTCCAATTAGATTGTTAACACTTTAAAAAAAATTAAATATTGAATCCAGTTAAGGATAATTGTTCTAAAATTCCTAAAAAATCTCTTTAGTTCAATTAAACATGTTAAGATTAAGATTCAAGCCACTCTTGTAATTAAGAAATTAATCAAAACTCATTAGGATCTTCAACAATTACTTTACCCGTAAAGAACTCGTCTACTCTCATGGTCGAGTGGTCTAAGTCCTATAAGTCTAAAACTAATAAATTTTCCTAACTCTCGTTAGTGAATTTACCTATAAACATGCAAACAAATTGGCTAAGAATGAAAACATAAAATAAGTGCAACTCATAAAATTAACTGAAAATCAATTTAATAAATAAAACTTGTATTCAATCACATCATGAAATAATTACTCCTAACCTAAACTCTAAAGAAATTTAGCCATGCATACTTGTGGCAAAACATACAAATATAATTAAAAGATTAAAGATGAATAAAGAAATAATGAAATAAAACTCTTGCATTCTTGAACCAATTGTCTTCAATCCTAGTTTAGCTCCTTGTTTATTGCCTCTTGAGTGCTCAACCAACGCCCCTAAATACCTTTTAGCATCCCTTTATATATGAAAACCTAATAGGAGATCTTTAACCCTTTAATTCCTGTTCCTTTCATGCTTAAGAAAAATCTCCTTTTCTTTGATACACCCACCACACGACCGTATTGAGCCAGTATGACGTTAAACTTTCTGACATAGTTTTTAGCATAACCGTTCATGAGCTCTGATTCAAATTCCAGAAGGTTGCATACTTTCAAACATGGTCGTGCCTGAAACCGTTTTGCACTTTTAAAACTTCTTTAATTTGAACAGAAAGATGCACCAGTAGCAACACACCCATGTTGCACCTGTATGACATGAAGCTTGAATTCCAATAAATTGCACATGCAACAACACAGGTATGTGCCAAACCGTGTTGCCCTTAACATGATTTTCTTATGTAAATCCTTGATTTCTTTTGAATCCTTAGTTAGTTTTCTAAGGAAAAAGAGAATATTTGTTAACACTTGAATAAAATTCCTAATAGAAACAAATTAATTATAAAAAAATAAAAACTAAATAAAATATCAAACCAAAATAATTCTTGTTTAAGCCTAATTCCTACCTAAATCAATTTGAATATTTAAACAAAACTCATTAAAATTCAACTCAAATATATGTAAAGAATTACACACATCATGGAGCTGCTAGTATCTTATAATTTCTGTAAACATAACTAATCTACTAGATAATTAAATTAAAGATTATGCACCAACAACACACTGAAGTATTTGAAGGGTAAGCAGCCATATTAGAGAAGGGGAGCATGTACAAAGAAAAGCATGCATAGGTTGAACACAACCTAGTAGTATTGATATAACAATCAAATCCAATTAAAAGATAAAACTTGCAATACAAAGATTAATTAACGTATAAAAAATAAACAATGCTAAGTGTTGCCATAAAAAATGAAGTCTATATCTAACATGAGCTAAGAATAGTGAGCAAAAGGCCTAACAATTAATTAATGTAATGCTTATCAAACTTTCAACAACAATGAAAAATTCAACATACAAAGTCCTAAAGTTCACAATGTTATTGAGCATTTCAATTTAAATGGCTTGAGAATCTAATGAAATCTGAGTGCCCACTACATGGATAAGATTTTACTTTCCTACTTTTAAAAAAAAGAGCATGCTTTTCTCAGCTTAATAGATTCAAAATATATAGTTTGATTCTTAAAAGGATCCTAAGAACAAAACAAAAGGAAATAAACAAAAAAGAAAATGAGCATGTTCAGATAAAGGCAACTCAAAGACACCAGGAAAAAAGGCAGTAGTATGTAACCTATATTGAAGAACCCACATTACATAACATCATATGTAGCATTAAACAATTTAGTTTCTCTGACAATTTAGCTGTTCAGGAAATATCATAAATTTTGCATATTCATTACTATCAGCATCACTATCAACAGACCATGATGGAAACTAAAACCTATTACCAAAAAGAGATTATTTAGAAACATAATAAATATCATCTTTCTTCTAAAATCACTTAGTTAAGTGCTCTATGCCATCTCTACTTATGCATTATTGTTGATTGTCTCAAGTACAACAAAAAAGGCTTTTTTGATAATTACTTAAGCTATTAAAATTAACCCTGGATAGACACCCTAATCCATATAAAAATAAAATAAATAACATACTATATGTTGTTTATAATTTAGATTACATGAAAAGATAAAAAGATAAAGGAAATCTCATAAAGGAAAAAAAAGCAAAGGAAACAAAACTCACAGCTAAAATAATATAATTTATAAGTCCCTTTTGATATTATGGAGGCCCAACCATTGTGTCTAGAATGACTTGCTTCACAAAACTTGAAATTAACTGAAATAACCCATGAACCATTGATTAGTTAAGACTTATTACCCTTCCTTAAGATATATATATAAGAAACAATAAACAAAGAGAATTACAATGCACTAATTGTTATATTGTACTTAAGTGATTAAAATGAAAACATATAATAACTATAATGTTATGAATGAGAAAGAAGCTCTTGAAATTACCTTCAAAGTATCTTCAATAGTGGGAATTTTTAGATCATGGAACTCCTCTACAAATTGATGAGTTATATGTAGTTCTTTAATCTGCAACAAAAAAAGCATATGATCTTAAAAAATCATTGTAAATATTGTTAAATTCAAATGAAATATCAAATAAAGCATAGCTTTCTCTCATTAAATCTTGGACATTCCAGAAAGATTCTTCATTGATTAGGGTTCATAGAATGTGCTTAATAAGTCATACAAATTAGCAAACATAATGAAAAATAAAAAAGAATCATAAAAGGTTCACACAATTTCATAATATTAGCACACATTTCATTGATTGGCATATTGTTAAATTTAACACATATGCAAGCTATGATAAGTACGTTCAAGTTACTTAAATCTAGCAAATATGCATGCCCACTAAGTGTTAATAGTTTTTGTTCCTACACTATTGTCAAGTGAAGCACGCATATTCATTAAAGCAAATCAAGTGAAACATATAATTGAAGAAAACCAAGGGTTAGAATCAGATGGTTCAAAGAGTTTTGGTCATTTCACATACATGGGAAATGACTTGGGCTTGCACTACATCATTTAGAGCTTCCTGAGAGAAGTTAATCATGAGAAAGCACATACTACTTAAAGAATCGAAGATGGCTAGCATGTTAAGATTAGTCATAAAAAACCTAACAAAATATTGCAGTAAAATGTAAGTAAAATGAGAATCTTTTAAACAAACATTATAAACACATGTCTAATATAACAAATCATATATATTAACAATGAAAATCATATTCTACATAATCCCTCTTAAATGAATTAAAGAAAATGGAAGAGGATTTCAGTACCTTAATTTTATGAAAATGACCCATTATTGACTATGAAGGTCCCCAAATAGCCTGTGCCAAATCTTGATGCATTTCTATTGCTCTTCTACTATTGTAGAACAAAGTAAAAAGTCATGCTTTGAATTCTCAATTTGCTTTTTGCTAATAATATAATTATATTTTCTTTAGATCAATTCAGAGATATGCAAAGTCAAAAATCCAATGTAAAAGAAAATAAAGATATAATTAATAATAAATGAAATACCTTAGACATATAAAACTTAAAATTGACACCACTAACTAAGGGGATGATCAACTCTCCATTTAGCAATTCGAAGCCATTAGCATGATATAATCCACCCAACTAAGATGCGTGAATAAATAACTAACACAAAAGTCAAATATAAAAAAAGTGGCAAATCACCTAAAAATCTAATAATTTTTCATATAAGTAGTGATCTGTAACTGTAATCAAACCACTAGCACTAAGCAAGCAAGAAGCTATAAAAGTTAATATGAGTTAATATTAGCCAAATTATTCAATTCCCTTTTTGTACTCTCATATTTCAATATAAAAGCCTAAAACCCTATTTGTACCTCATTAATCAAAATCAACACTCAGTGACATAACAAAAATAGGAAGCTAAAAAGTACCTCCACCTCAAGCTTCAGAAGAAGTTAGTGGTTCAGCAAAAGAGAACTTAACTCAAGGGTGAGAGAAGAATAATAGAAAATGCTAGAAGTGAAATTAGTATAACCACCTTTTGAGACTTGGTGAGGAGGCACAACTCCGCAAGTGTATGGATCGTGACAAGTAATAAAGTGATAAGTAAAGTATAATTCCTACGAGGAAAGGGTACTAAGTACTAATTGGTAATCAATTTTTCCTAGCTAGCACAAATCAAATTAAATTAAATAAATTAAAATAAACTATCTACTCTAATTAATCTAATTAAATCAATGGGGATAAAATAAAGATTGGGTTTGTTTCACTAGTTAGGACTTGAATTACAGAAGTAAATTCAACTATTTCATTAATCATAATCAAGGGTAAACTACTTTAAATTATCTAAAGTCTCTTGCAAGATCTTTTAAGCATGCTAAAACTAATTACTGCCTATTTTCATGGTCAAGTTAATTAATTAGGGCTCATTAAGTTCCTTATCAACTTATTAATCCTCGAAGGATTCTTTTACTTTCATGTTCGAGGTTCCTAAGTCTTATGAGTTAGAAGCTAGTAAATTACTCAACTTTTATTGATGGCAATCTACTCATAAACATGCAAACAATCAAGCCCTTAATTAAATACAAGACATTAAGCACAACTCATAAAATTGACTGAAAATTGAATCATTAATAAGAAATAAAAATCCTAACAAGTATTAATTAGCAACTTCAAAACCAAACTCTAATTAATTTAGCTATTCATAAGGAAAGAAGAAGAAGAAAAGACAAAACTTGTTGAAAGTACGTTTTAATCTTCAATCCTTATTAAGTTCTTTAATTCCACGCTTCGCTTTCTTGGCGGCGGTGACATCCTCCCCCCCCCCCCCCCCTTCCCCTTTTATCCCCTTTTATAAGCAAGGTCCCATGGTAAACCTACTTGCACTTGAATTCTCAAAAAGGAAATTTTCTTTATTCAACATTATTATTATTATTGTCAATTTTATTATTTTGTTGATATTATTATTATTATTAAAAAAGGACCATGGAGAGATGGACATATGGGTGTCCATCCCCATTATAAGGGGAAAGTGGTCTACAGCAACATGAGGAAGAGAGAGCAGTGGGAGGATTTTTTTTTTGGGTGGAAAAATTTCCTTTTCATACCAAAACTTTTCTTTTCTTCCATTAACCACCCAAACAACCTCCAATCGACCTCAAATTTGAACCATAGCTTCATCTCATCCTCTTTTACCTTCCTATAGCTTTTTATTTTATGAGGAACCATCCATAAATGCTCAAAATTGAAGGAGATCGGTCGGCCTATTTTCATCTTCTTCTATTGTTCTGACATGTTTCCAATGATGTGGTCACTTCCATTGCGATCCTCTCATCTTTAGGAGTCTATAGGCACCGACTACGTGTCCGATCTATGTCATTAGAATATTGGGTGAATATTTTTAGGTAAATTTGGTTTATATTTTGATTTTATTATTCAACATATATTTTGGATTGTTTGAAGATTTAGTTGTGTCTTATTAATTGTTAGGAACATTTTGGTATATTTTTTTTGTTGAATGTTGTACTTTCATGTGAGAATTTGGTAGGTCCTATCCAAATTGCCGGTGAGTGAACAGTACCAACACAGAATGATTGTGAGCTATTTTTAATAAATAGTATAAATTATGATGATCAATTTCCATATATAAAGTTTAGTCTAATTCTTTACAGAGTTTGAGAAATAAATCTTTGAAAGTTTGTGGTGGAAATTAATTAATTTCCATTTATATTAGTTAAATTGTCGGAGATAAATTCCTTTAGCCTCAAAAGTCATATTTAGGATATTTTTAAGTCCATTTCATAAATTCCTTGATTTTAATAATTTTCAAGAATTTTTTATGAAATTTATTTGTATACATAAGCATGTTTTAAATAAATATTATTTATTTTAGAGAGCTTCGGAGTGGGAGTTGTCACATTTGAATAGTCGAGGACATGTCGGCCGGACGCTCCACCTATAAGTTAATTTTATAAAAAAAATTTCAAGATTATTTATAAATAAGAATTTTATGAGATTAATAAAAGTTTATTTATGATCATGAATTTTACCTTATACATGATTCATTTATTTGATTATGATTAAGCATTTGACGAATATACTTTAGTTGGTTTTATTTTATTTATTTCTATTTTATATTATTTCATATACTGTTTTGAAAGTAATGGTAGAACATGTCACCTGGTGGATATCACCAGGACTGTGTGTGCACAAGTGTTGATCTGTGTATTGGTTATTTTATAGATTGTGAATCCTAATTGAGTAAGACTCTTTAGGCAGAATTATTAATTGTGGGCCTAGTTGAGTAAGACTCTTTGGGCAAGTATGTGTCTACTAGTTGGACCTTGGTTGAACTTGCACTTTGGGCTCTGTTAAATAGTTAGTGTAAGAGACCAACTGTAACTAGACTCTGGTTGAGTGTGCTATTTGGGACAGATAATCATTTGAATTAAGAGAGCCGAAAGGTTATTAAAACTAAGGCTTAGGGTTTTACCATGATTTTCCATTAAAATTTTATTTATCATAAATATTATGATTGCATAATTCACTTTATTATAAGTTAAAGGGATTTATATTAGGGAAAATGTACAAAAATCCCCTTATGGTTTTGCTTTAATCTTAATTAACCCATAATATTTTTTTAGGTTCAAATGCATCCCTATCGTTACTAAATTGACACATACCCGCCCCTCCCAACAGACACCGTTAACAAAGCACAAAAATCCCCTTATGGTTTTGTCCTAATCTCAATTAACCTATAACATTTTTTTAGGTTTAAATGCACCCTTGTCGTTACTAAATTGACACATGCTTGCCCTTCCAACAGACACCGTTAACAGAGTTGTTAACTGTGTTTGTTAGAAGGGCGGGTATGTGTCAATTTAGTAATGATAGGGGTGCATTTGAACCTAAAAAAATGTTATGGGTTAATTGAGATTAGGGCAAAACAATGAGGGGTCCCTATTTTTTGATAAATTCCATATTATTTCTATATTTAGTAAAATATTTGGTTCAATTATATCTTATTATTAAAAATATTATATGTATGTTGAATATTTGATGTTTAATTAAGAATAACATATTAAAAAGCTTTAAATATTATAGTTAAATATACATACATATCACATTTAATGTGAATTATTTAACGTGTATGTTTTTTTTTTAAATAATTCTCAAGAATAAAAATTTCACACTTTAATTTTTTATTTCTAACTTATTATATTTGAATCAAATATTCTTTGTTTTAAATTTAAAATATTATTATTATTATAACAAAAAAACTCTCATTAATTAAAAAATTATTTATAAATTTAGTAAAAATAAATATCAAAACTCATACAATTATTATTCACATTAAATTTGTCCAAATCTCATTAGTACAATATGTCAAATTTGAGAGAGAAATATAGTAAACCATTATTTTTAATGTCTATGAAATTTTGACTAATTCAATTAAATTTAGGTATTTTTTATAAAATCAATTTGACTTGGATAAAATCATAAGAATGATAAAAAATTATAAAAAATTAATTTAATATGATTGAATATTCTGTGATTTAAACCCAATATGTTATTTTAAGCAATGTTAATTTATTCTAATAATCATATATATATATATATATATATATATATATATATATATATATATATATATATATATATATATATATATATATATTAAAGCCAAAGCATAAAGAAGGTTTTCACTATGTATTAACATGTGGCACTTTATATTTTAAACACACATTTAATATACTTTTATTTTATTTTATTAAAATAAAAATTTTTTAATCTTTTTTCTTCTATTTTTGTTTTCTAATTAATTTTTTCACAATTGAAAACTAAAAATATTATTTTCTTTTTTCACTAAAATTAAGTTTTCTCCTATTAATCTTTTTTTTATATTCCACCTATTTAAAATATAGAAACTCCAATTTTTTCTTTTTATTTTTATTTTATTATTCTAAAATTAAATTAGATGTTACAAAAAATTATAAATTATAAACTTTTATTATAATAAATAATTAATCTGTTATATTTTTTTTGTCTAAACTACTAATTTTTTACTAATTAATTAATTATATATATATATTAAAACCAAAGCATAGACAAGATTTTCACCATCTATTGACATATGGCACTCTATATTTTAAGCACAGATTTAATATACTTTTTTTTTACTTTATTTAAAATAAACTTTTTAAATTTTTCTTCTTCTTTTTTTCAACTATTTTTGTTTTATAATTAATTTTTTCACAATTAAAAACTAAAAATATTATTTTCTTTTTTCACTAAAATTAAGTTTTCTCCTATTAATCTTTTTTTTTTATCTTCCACCTATTTAAAATATAGAAACTCTAATTTTTCATTTTTATTTTTTTATTCTAAAATTAAATTAGATGTTACAAAAAATTATAAATTATAAACTTTTATTTTAATAAATAATTAATCTATTATATTTTGTTTTGTCTAAACTACTAATTTTTTTGCTAATTAATTAATTAATTATATTTTATTCATATAAAATATCTATAAAACATATATATTTTATATGATAGCCACATGACCACATGATATTTTTGTTTTTCACTATAATTTTTTCTTTTGAATGTTTATATATTTTTTTATTTTTTTTATAAAAGTGAATTAATGATATGAAAAATTAAAAGTTATGAGTTCTTTTTTTATAAACAATTAACAAAATTTCATATTTTTAGCTATCTAAATTTTAAATCTATTCTAATTCAAATATCATATGCCACATTAAAAATTTCTACTGCATTTATTTTTTATGTGACCCTTAGTATTATAAATTAATAATAATTTTAATACTTAACTTTTCTTATTCTCTCAAGTTATATATATATATATTTTAAATTTTTGACCTTTTGTATTGTTTATCACTTATTTTTATAAATACTCACATTCTACCTCTCAATTTGTATTTCTTATAATTAATAAAATTGGTGTCTTTGGATAATCTATTGCAATTTCATTTTTTTCTTTTTATGTCAGTGTTAAATCCCTAATTTATCTGTTTTGTTTTTCTTTTTTATAAGGTTCATCTGTTGTTACCCTCAAATTATTGTTTGGTATAATCATAGGTATCATTCAGAATCCAACAAGCAGAATCGGGCTGCTGCTGCTGATGCTGATGCCAAGCAAGTCAGTTGGAATCGTTCACTTTCTATTAGGTTTCGTTTTAATTCGTTTAACCTTTATTTTACTTTTTTTTTTTTCAATTTATTTAAAATTCAAATTCTTGTGATTTAATTTTTCGATTTGATACATAAGGAGGGTAAGTATTGCTATTACTGCTTGCATTAGGGTCAGCAAGTCAATTTGATAATTTTTCTTTTTCTTTGGGTTCGTCTTTGGGTCATCAAGCTGAGTCCTTTTTTTTTTTTTTTTAATATATATATATACATCTTATGGTTCTTTTATAGAGAAAGGCTGTTCAGCCTCCAAATTTTGAGAAAGAAAGGCAATACTTTCAAGAAGTTGATGCTTTCGAGTTGCCAGAGGAGAGTCCGTCTTCTAAAAACTTTGGTACATGGGCCAATAACCTCATAAAATGAAATGAAGTGTATTCACAAAAATTATTCTTAATTTATACTTTTAATCTATAAAATCATAACGAAAATGATATATTCTTTTAAAGGTGTAATTTTTTATTTTATTACTCTTATTATATAGGTAATGTTTTTATTTTTTTTAATTTTATGTTGATTTTTATTAATAACTTTGTTGATGTATATAAATTATAAATTCATATTAGATTATACTTTTATTTTTTAAGCTTAAAGTGATAAATTATTAAGCATTATATTTTTAATTTATAAAAAATAGTCATAAAGATATTTATTATGTTGATGTGGCCTTGCCATGTATAATATTTTTCAGTAAAATTTTTTTATTTTTTATTTTAATTTACAAATTTTGGTATTTTTATTAATTATGTTAATTATTTGCATTAGATATTACGTATGAGTTATAAATGATTCATATTTTATGACCCTTTATTTTTATAGATTATTATTTTTAAATGTTCATATTTATTGTTATTTTTATTTCTTTTATTTTATTTTTCATAAAATTGAATAAGATGTTATTATTGAAATATTTCCATTTATAAAATTCTTGAATTCTTATTCATCTCATTTAAATTATTGTATATATTTGTGTTCCATTATTTTTTTTTAAAGATAGTTAAAGAGTTATTATTACTATCACCACTATACGAATCTTTATTTTAATACTCAAAAGTTTATATCATTTTCAATTTTTTACTATCACTATTTTCATTTTTATCTTTATTTTTAATAATTAAAAAATAAATGAATAATTATTAAGAAAAATTACTTTTTCTAATTAATGTGTAGTAACATAAATAAATAATTAATATGTATAAATTAAAATTGTTTATTTATACGGACTAATATTTAGCCTTTATCTATATCTATAAAAATTAGCTAAATTATGCCAAGTGACATGTTACATACAATGTTTATCTACAAGTGATGATAAAATTCATTTAGTTCACCTATGAAGTCACTTTATTTTTTAAAAACATTAATTTGATTTTAATATGCTCTTATATTGTATTTATTTTAATTTTACTATTTGCAAACTTTATATCTTCCTTTTTCTCAAAATTTTATGGAAGCTGAAATAAAATTTGATTTTTTTTAAGAACGAAATTCATTAAGGAAAAGAATCAAACAACACAAGCATCCTCAAGCACTTGCCTCGGAATAGAATCAAAAAGACGTTGTCCAGTTTCGAATAACGAAAAAGAAAATTGAGCTAAGGAATGAGCTAACTGATTAGCTGATATAGGAAGATGAAAAAAACAAATAGACTGAAAAGAAACACATAGGAACTTGATGTCTGAAATTATCTCGCCTAACTCCGTGAAATCTAGGGATTCCGTCTTTATTTTTTGAATTATTGAAAGACAATCTGACTCAACTCTAGCGTCAAAGATGTTTAGAGAAAGGGCTAGCTGAATACCCAGACGGCATGCTAAGGCCTCTGCAACTTCTGGCGAGTTGATCGACTGATTTCTTTCCACCTTTCCAGCAATGATTTGTCCATGATAATCTTTTATGATAGTGCCTAAACCAAAACCCCTTGATACCTTTGTTGCTGCATCAGAAGTAATAGTGAAGATACCATGTGATTCACTTCGGCTAGATGTGTTACTATGCTAGTCAACCTGAGGACTACTTGTTGTTTTGGCTTCATTGTAATCTGATAGCAGTTTCAAAACTTAATTGTAGCATTCAAATTGGTCAATGAGTTCATCTTTAAAAATAACACAATTTCTTGCATACCATAAGAACCAAGTAAGTGTCAAGAGGACTGGAATTGCTTCCGAAGGAAACTGTGATTTGCACTTGAAAAACCAGTCAGTCAGTGATAGTTATGATTCTTGTTATGTGATACAAATGCGTAGACAACTGATGTACCAGTACCTTTTACTCCATGGGCAATCTCTGATTGCATGTTCTATCATTTCCACTAAGTTGCCGTATCGTCTGCAAATAGGGATCACATCTACATGTCATTTTGTTAATTCAGCCCCAACTGGTATTAAATTCTTGAGCATTCTCTATGAATTTTTTTTTATTTTTTTGGGGATGTGGAGTTTCCAAAGCTAACTCTAGGATTCGTTCGAAGAGGGTGATGCAATTGCACTGTTATTTTGTTGAAATAGGTCTCTAGCCAGGTGGTATACCGATCGAACCATGTATAGGTCAGACTTTGAAAAATGCCATATCTGCTTATCTTTCGGTCTCCTCCAACTTTAAGGGAATAAACAAAATCTCGCACACATCATACACACTAAAATTGGATCTTATTCTATTGTGATTCCACGCCTGACCATCATCTTCTAAAAGCTGGATACTCTCATGTCATCTTCCGCATTTTCGGGAGGCAATGGAATCCTGTAGTAAGATTGGCTCGAAATCCACTTATCCCTCCACACTTTTATACTTTTACTGTCTCCAACCCTCTATCTAGTTCCCTGTTTAATGAGAAATTTAGCCTCCATCAAACTACTCCAAGAATAGCTGGGGTTATAATCTTTACTAGTTTGAGAGAATGTCTGTCGAGGAAAATATCTTGCTTTCAAAGATTTTGCAAGAAATATATTTGGACTCGACATGATTCGGTAGCATTGCTTCCCCAATAATGCCATATTAAAACTGTGGAGGTCCCGAAATTCGAGACCCCTAGCATTCTTCGGCTTGCAAAGATGGTTCCAAGAGCACTCATGGATTTTCTTTTCCTCTTGCTTTTGACCCCACCAAAATTGTGCAATCAAAAATTTAATGGCTTGACAAACCTGCACAGGAAACTTAAATACACTCATCAAATAACCTAGAATGGATTGTGCCACAGATTTTATTAAAATTTCTTTGCCTACAATTGACAAAGTTTTTTCCTTCCAATTTGAGAGTTTTTTCCTAACTCTGTCAATGATGTCTTGAAATAGAAGCTTCTATGATCTCGTGATTGCTGTAGGGAGATTGAGATATTTTGCATGTTTGTCAATTATTTTCACACTCAATATATTTGTCAAAGCATCAAAAACAGCCAAAGAAACGTTAGGATTAAAAGATATTTCAGATTTCTCAAAATTGATTTTTTTTCCTGATGCTTTTTTATAGCAATGCAAAATGTGAGTAATGGTTTCCATCTCTTTCCTAGTGGCTTTACAAAAAATGATATTGTCATTGGCCAAAAATAAGTGAGAAACAACAGAAGCACGATGACAAATTTTGAAACCGTTCAATAGTTTGAGAGATTCGGCTTTCTTGATAAGGCAGGATAAAGCTTCAGCACATAATAAGAAAAGTTAAGGAGAGAGAGGGTCTCCTTGCCATAACCCTCTAGTAGGGCGAAAAGAAAGGCTTGGGTTTGCATTAATTAAGATGGAGTATGACACTGCAGTTACACAACTCATGATTAGGTTAACACATTAGGTGGGAAAGCCCATTTTAATCATGAGATTTTCAAGCAAAGACCATTCAACGTGATCATATGTCTTACTCATGTCTAATTTAAGTGCATAAAAATCTTTAGATCCTTTCTTTTTAGTTTTCAAAGAATGAAAAATCTCCAAGGCTACAAGAGTATTATTAAGAATTTGTCTACCAAGAACAAATGCAGATTGGGTTTAATGGATAAGGTAAAAAAGGATGAACTTAAGTCTTTTCACTATAAATTTAGTAACAATCTTAAACATAACATTGCAGAGACAAATGGCTTTAAAGTCTTTTGGAGTTTTTGGGTCTTTATTTTTTGGGATCAAAACAATGAAAGTGTCATTAACACAAGCAGGGGACATGCCATTATTTAAAATATTAAGGACCAAATTACAAACATCAGTTTTAATAGTAGTTTAAAATTTTTGAAAAAATAACACAGGCATACTATCAGGGCCAGGAGCTTTAGAGGGGTGCATTTGGAATAAGGCAAAAGAAACATCCTCCTTAGAATATCGGCGCAGAAGCTCCTTTTTTATATTCTTATCAATTTACATGTCCACAACTTTAATTGCTTCATCCATATCAATGTCGTTAGTGTTTTGAATAGATTTATGAAGTAACTTATAAAAGTTTGAGCAATTCCCTCTTCATCTTCAACAGTTTCTTCAAATGAGTTCATGATTTTTAAAAAATGGTTTTGTCTTCTTTTGTCATCTGCATTTCTATGCAAATAGCTTGTGTTTTTTTCCCCTTCTTTGAGTCATATTATCCTTAACCTTTGTTTCCCCATATCCTCTTCATTTTTCATCAAGACTTCTATTCTCTTTTCAATTACATATTGCTGCCAAATAGCTTTTTGGTTTTTATACTGATGTTGAAATTTATTTAGCTCCTAATGCAAGCTTTTTAGCTCATTTCTCATAAACCTGAACTTTTCCTGCTTCCATGTTTTAAGTGCCACCTTACATTCATTGATTCGGGGAATGAAAGTTGTTAACCGATCTCCTACAATTGCATTAGCTCATGAGTCTACTATAGTTTGTTTACGTGATTCTTCCTGTAACCATATAGACTTAAAGCGAAAAATGTTGCTCCTTTTCTTCCTTCTTTTTTTGATCTCCCAAAGAAGCATAATAGGGTTGTGATTTGAGGATTATCTTAAGAGGTGCCAAACCTAATATTGGAGAAACTTATTAACCCATCCCTTATTTGTAACAAATCTATCTAGTCTCTCTTGGACGTTAGCAGTACCCAAACGACCATTCATCTAAGTGAAGCAAGAGCTAATGAATCCTAAGTCTGCTAGTTCAGCATAATCTAGGGCATTTTGGAAGTCAATCATCTTCCTCTTTTATTTTTAATGGCCCCTTAATCTTAAAAGAAAATAAAATCTCATTGAAATCACCCCCACAAAGCCATGGACCCAAGAAGTTAGTTTTTAGGTTTTTCAAAAGATCCAAGTACATTCCTTAATGTGATCTTCAAGCCAATAATAAATCCTAGTGAATCTCCATTCTAAGTTGTTATTCAGGCCACCAATGAGAATATTAATATGATCGGAGGATTTTGACAAAAGAAAACATCAAGAGTCTTAGACCATATCAATAATAAACCTCCACTTCTTTTGTTAGCCGAACACATATAACCAACCAAACAACCATATGAATATAGTAGTTTGTAAACATCTTCCATCTCCTCTTCACTTCTATGAGTTTCCATAAGAAAAATAAAAGAGGGAGCTTCTTAAAGTCGAATTTTCTTTAGGATATGAATTTTGCGTGGGTTCTTAAGCCCATGACAATTCCATGCTAGACAACTCATAGCTGTTAGCGGTGTTGCTGAGCAACATCTGCCATTGAATTGTAAGTACAGGAAACATCAAAAAGCTCTTCCAACTCTAAGAAGGTGCTTTGTTCATTATTTTCCTTCTTCCGTTTATTATTACTGTCAAAATCTTTTCCTTTTCTCTTGGTGTACGTATAATTGTCAAGTGGTTCAAAGGTGCAGTATAGGTTTGGGATATTTATTGTCCATGTTTCAATTTTTATTTTTATGGTTAAGTTGGTATTATTTTTGGTTTCGAGTTTATCTTAGGTTTTGGGGTTGTGATCGTGTCAGATAACGTATAATTGGTGATATTTGTGTTATTTTGGTTCAGGGTTATGATATGTACAACAAGAGAAGGATCAGGTACTATATCACTGGTAGGAGTATGTTTCAACAATTTTTTAGCTTGGTTATTGGGTTTGTGTAACAATGGTAAGTGGGTTGTTATGTGTTTTGATAAGGTTTGATCTGTGTTTATGTTAAAGTTAACAAGGGACTTTAGAATGGATTCAGTGTTATTAGGTGTCAAGTTTGATGTGGGTTTAAGAGTTGGTATTTTCCTTGCCATGGTTTGAAATAGTGTGAGGATAGAATGGTTAGTTTGGGTTTCTACATATTATGGTGTAATTTTGGTATTAGTTTGGTGTTAGTGATCAAAGTTTGGGATGGGAGGCATACCCTCTTCCTGCAATAATGTAGTCGGCTTTTTGTTTTATGTCCAGGTTGGTTCCCTTAACCTCTTTAAAGGAGAAGCTTTCATCTATGGACCGAATTTCCATGTCCATCTATATTGTCTAGATCACCCTTAAATTCGCTATAATTTTTAATTGAATGGCCTAACCATCTGCAGTGAAAGAAAAAAATGGGCATGTTTTTATATTTAATTGGAACCCACACTTGCTTACCATTTTATTCGCAGGGTGATACCTCTCGCTGGTTTTTTTTTATTTTGATTCTTGCCTTGAATCTAATGAACCGTCCCCCTGAGTTTAGTTCTTATGTATCAATGGAAATGAGTTCACTAATTTTCTTCGCAATGTCCCCAATTGTTTGTTCATTTATACAACACAATAGGAGATTGTATGCCCGCATCCATATTGTGACAGTTAGGAACATAATACTAAATGGTTGATCTTCTTCAAAGATTTGTTTTAAGTAAAAGATGCTATTTTTGAAATGCCATGGCTCATTTCTTATAATCCAATCATAATCATGACTATCCTTAAATATAAAAAAAAAACAGAATTTTCCCCGCATTCCCTATAAATTATAGACTTTTTCATCTTCCATGCTCATTTCAGAGTTTCTAGAAAGTAAAAGAATTGAACTTTCTATCAGTGATAAGGGTTCCCTCCAAGCAATGACTCAATGGTTGTTCTGTAGGATCTTTCCTGAACTTCAAAGCTTCAATTTTATCTGTTTCCACATCCTATAGGTCTATTAGTTTCTCCATTTCTGAAAATGCATAGACTTGGTTCTTCTAGATTAGTCAAAGTCAATGAGATTTGATATGGATTCCACAATTGATCTCTATTAGAAAAAAGCAAAAATAGAAGGTAAAGTCAAATAAATATTGCCGAATTTCAATAAAAAATAAAGGTAAGGAAGAAAAAATGAGAAGGAGACAAAAGATAGGAAAAAAATAAGAGAAAAAGTCAAAAGATTGATAGGAAAGGTGGGGGAGAACATGAGCAAAGACTAGGAACTGGACGAAGAGAATAGCATACTACAACAGTGATTGAGAAATTATCGAAATAACACTGAAAGACCCTAAAAGGGAACACAGACATTTTTTAGAGAAAAACGAACTATAACCCTTACTAGGAAGGGAACGCATTCAATAAAAAATTTGATTTTAACCTTTTAATTTTCGATCATTATCTCCTTTAACCTTTTAAACCATTATTTTCCTCAACTTTTCAAACTTTCACAATATTATTTCCCTTAAACTCTTCAACTTTCACATTTAATCTTATCTTTCATTTACTTCTCTCTCTCTCTCTCTCTCTCTCTCTATATATATATATATATATATATATATATATATATATATATATATATATATATATATCATGATTCTTTTCTACTAATTATCTTTCTTTTATACTTACAATTGTCTTTACCTTTTTCTGTAAATCACTTTTTCAATGTTTATTTTTTTAGATTTAGTATTCATCCTTTACTTGATCATTCTACACTCAAAACCTCTAATGGTTATGATGAAATTCAATGTTCTTTGTAACTTGAGAAGGTATAGATATTATTAAATCAACTTTAATTTTATTTTCAATAATAACTAAAAAAAGTTAATTGAATTTATCTTCATTTTGTATTTTTCTTTCATAATTTTTATACCACTAAAATACACAGTATTGTTGCATGAAAGTTGAAAAATTTTAATTTGTCTATTTGTTGATATTGAGAGGGAAGAGGAATAACTAAATAGAAAATTTAAATTATTTTTTCAAGTTATAACATAAGAAATGATTTCTTTTCTAATTACGTCTATCAATTTATTTTTAGAAATTAAAATATTTTTATACAATATTTTATTCTTATTTTTAAACCACCTGCGCAATTTGTTGGCATATGTCTAATTGTTAGTATGTATCCATAACTATTTTTCAAAAATTATGATTTTTTTCAAAATTTTTGACAAATTTAATATGAATAATAATTGTACGAGTTTTGATATATATTTTTACTAAATTTATAAATAATGAGAATTTTTTTTATAAAAATAATAATATTTAAAACTTTTTAATATGTTATTCTTAATTATACATCAAATATTCAACATACATACAATATTTTTAATAATCAAATAAATTGAACCAAATATTTTACTAAATATAGAAATAATATTGAATTTATCAAAAAAATAGGGAAAACATACAATAACCCCTTATGGCTTTGTCATAATATCAATTAATGTTTCTTTAGGTTCAAATGCACTCCTATCGTTAATAAACTGATACAATCCGCCCCTCCAATAGATACCGTCAATAGCTCTATTAACGATGTTTGTTGCAGGGGCAGATATGTGTCAATTTAGTAAGGATAGGGGTGCATTTGAACCTAAAAAATTGTTATGGGACTAATTGAGATTAGGGCAAAACTATAAGGGTTTTTTTGTACTTTTTCCTTTTAAATTTATATACTTTCTTGAAATGTATTTTATAAAAGAATAGTTTTAGTAAAAATAAAAGAGTTTTTTTGAAATAATGATGTATTTAAGGGATTTAAAGGTTTTAAATAATTGTTTTAAAATCAACATGCAATTTATAAAGTTAGTTCACTCAATGAGATCAGACTCCTCTAAATTTATTTTTTTAGGATTTCATAGTCAGGCCTATCCTAGTCATTTTCTGCATCGGGTTTCTTCTTCTTCGGCCATTTTGTGTAGGTTTATTTGGTATAAGTATTATGTATTTAAATTCTAGATATTGCAGTAGTTAGTTAAATGACTTGTGTAATTTTTATTTGGGATTTGGTATTTTTATACACTATCTTATATCGTGGGTTTCATTATATTGAAGTTATATGTATTTGTGGAATTGGTGTGGATTATTGGAGTATTTATGGAGTAGTATTGATGGGAAATTATTTGGGAAGTGTTATTTCTTTTCTACAAATTGTGGTTTTGTCCCAATACAGAGGAAACTTTGTTGGATTTTCGTTAGAAATATAATATTGATTTAATTTTATGGTGAAAAATTTTCTTAAGGTTTACTAACAATTTCTAAAGCTTCACACTTTCTCATTCCTTAGTATTGGTCACATGTCCTTTGGGTTCAAGTCATGATAGTCACGTCCTTCATTTTTGACATGGTTTTCAGCATGGTATGTTGGATCCAGTGTACTATTTTATATTACGGCTGCTTTAGGTCTAGAAGCACATACAGCTTCTAACATACCATATCTCAAGCCCTGCAGCATTAATTCAGCTTCCAAAATAGGACATGGCCACAAGCACGCAATGATGTAGCCCACGTCACACCAGTCCTTGATTATTTTGGAATCCTTTTTAAACTTTTCTACAAAAAGGGAAACACTTATTAAAATTAAATTAAAACTCCTAATTTTACCAAAACTATACTAAAGATAATAAAATCTTAAATAAAGCTATAAACTAAAATTAGTCCTAAATAAACCTAATTTCTACCCAAATATAATTAATTATTTATTCAAAATTCATTAAAATTCAACTAAAAAAAATGTGATAAATTGCACACATCAAATTCCCCCACACTAAAGTTTTGTTTGTCCTCAAGCAAAAATCAAATTTTAACATTTAAATACTAGCTCAATCATAACCAAAGAGTGCAATTTCCAAGATATGCAAGTCGACAACATTGAGACTAAAACATGTTTACTAAAGAAGATAATTAGAAAAAAATACACCATCTATGAACAATTTACTAGTCATAACCCAAGCACATAACCTATTTGAAATTCAATGAACATAACCTTAGGATAAAAACAAATTTGGTTATGAATGCGTTTTATGTTCCATTTCACAACATCTTTTCTTTTATTTAATGAGTGTGTTTTACACTCCATCTCATCATTTTTCTCTCTAATCATATATTTCCACTTTTAGACACCCCCATTGTTCCCACACTACTAAGCGTGGATATTGTTAGGTGAGTCTTTTAGATACTCTTACTCTAATTAAAGCATTGGAGTAGATTAAGACCATGTAAAAATTTAGAATTAAGCATCGCTCTTACTTAAGAGAAGAGAGATTTTTTTAAATATAAAATTTCATTTAATCTCCCAATTTCATCCTCAAATTCAATCTTTCAGTTCATGCAGGTTGTAAGAACTAAATTTCTTATACATAATGATCATGTTCAACTATCTTAATTAATAAACATTTTCAGTAGTTTGATAATTGAATCGAAAATGTATACTTATACACTGTCATGCTCTAATCACAATTTATAATCAATTTTGCATAAAACCAAAACAAAAAGTTTTAAGGACAAGTAACACAATAAATGTGGAGAAAGTTAATGAATCTTATCACATTTTTAAACTATATATATTTTTTCTTAATTTAACTAATATGCATGCAAAAATAAATAAAATACACAAATATAAAAACATAATCCTAACATTTGGCATCCTTCCCCACACTTATCTATGACATTGTCCTTAATGACAAAAACATTAGAACCTTTTATGCTCGCTCCAAATATTGGATGACTTACAAAATAAAATAACAAAAACTAAGAAAAATAAAAGAAAAAAATAAACTTAAATGAAAGAAATCAAAACATGTTGGCTTGCCTGTTTTAAAATTGCTTGAAGAATATAAGGCTTTTTATGTGGGTTCTTAGACTATCCAACACCTTTCATAGATTCCTCGTATATGACCATAATAGGCCATAAAACATATGCATTCTTATTTATAGATGGCTCATCTTCATCCCATATAGCTTTAAGAATTGTTATAATTTTCTCATCTAACTCATCTTGAAATTGGGTTGAGTGGCTTTGTACCTCATCATCCTTGATGTCTACTGACTGATTCTTACACTTGGAGACTTCTTCAATTTCTTTAGTGATCATCTCGTCTTGCTCATCATGGCACAACTCAAAAGTGTCTTCATCATCTTGACTCAGAGTGCTCTCATCATCCCATATACTTTCTCCTTATGCTGGTTGCATTGAGCAATTCATGGGTGCACACATTTGAAGTTTTTGGAAGCATGCAATTTGACTTTTTGCAATTTGCCTGAAACGCTCCTCATGTCTCCTTAGACTTTTTTGAACCATTTGTATTGCTTTGTTTTATAACTAAATGAATTGCTTCAACTTGTCCTCTAAGTGTCATTCTTTGATCTTCTTTATTTCTTAATGAAATTTTCTAACATGATCTCAAGATTCAACTCAAGTTCTTATTGATAACTCAAAGTGTGATCCATATAATTGCTCTAAAATGGGTTTTAGCAAGGTGATGCGGATGATATGAATAACATGGGCAATGTGTTCCATTGTGGTTCTCTTAACACCAATTATAAACCTGAAAACAAGATGAAAAATAATTAAATTGCATATGTTCTACATTATATACAAGAACGCATGCATTAGGCCTCAAAAATTAATAAGAAAATCCATCATTATCTATGACAAATTATTTATCAATAAAATAAATAAAAATAAAATAAAGTGCTAGTCTAACAAAAATGAAAAACGTGTTAATATTAGTAACTTAAATCTTTGGCAATAGCATAAAAAACTTGTTAGAACAACTCCGCAAGTGTACGGATCATGGCAAGTAATAAAGTGATAAGAAGAGTATCGTTCTCATGAGGAAAAGGTACTAAATACTAACTGTCAATCGATTTTTCCTAGCTAGCACAAATCAAATTAGATTTTAAGAATTAAATTAAATTAATTAAAATAAACTACCTACTCTAATTAATCTAATTAAATCAATGGGGATAAAATAGAGATTGAGTTTGTTTCACTAGTTAAGACATGAATTACAAAATTAAATTCAACTATTTTATTAATCACCATCAAGGGTAAACTACTCTATGTTACCTAAAGTCTTTTTTAACATCATTTAAGCATGCCAAAACTAATTAGCACCTATTTTCATGGCCAAGTCAATTAATTAGAGCTCATTAATTTCCTTAGCAATTTATTGATCCCCGAAGGATTTGTCTACTTTTTTATAATCGAGCTTCCTAAGTCTTATGAGTTAAAAGCTAGTAAATTACTCAACTTTCGTCGATAGCAATCTACCTATAAACATGCAAATAATTGAGTCCTTAATTGAATACAAGACATTAAGCACAACTCATAAAATTGGTTGAAAATCAAATCATTAATAAGAAATAACAATCTCAACAAGTATTAACTAGCTACTCTAAAACCAAACTCTAATTAATTTAGCTATTCATAAGAAAAGAAGAAGAAGGAAAGATAAAACTTATCAAAAGCACACTTCAATCTTCAATCCTTGTTAAGATCTTCAATTCCATGCCTAACCTTCTTAGCGGTGATGTTCCCAACCCTACCCTCCCCCCCCCCCCCCTCTCGAATGGCTCCTCAATAGGTCTCATGGTAAACCTACTTGCACTTGAATTCTCAAAAAGGAAGTTTTCTCTGTTCGACATAACTTTTAGCACGACCATGTCATGTCCTTCATTTTTTGGCATGGTTTTCAACATAGCATGTTGGATCCCATGTACTATCCCATACTGCAACTACTTTAGGTTTAGAAGCAGACACGGCTTCCAGTATGCCGTGTCTCAAGCCCTGTTGCTTTGACTCAACTTCCAGTACAGGACATGGCCACAAAGCACGCCATGACGTAGCCCATGTCACACCAGTCCTTTATTATTTTGGAATCCTTTTTAAACTTTCCTATAAAAAGATAACACGTATTAATATTAAATAAAAAATCCTAATTTGACCAAAACTAGACTAAAGACAATAAAAATCTTAAATAAAGCTATAAACTAAAATTAGTCCTAAATAAACCTAATTTCTACCCAAATATAATTAATTATTTATTCAAAATTCATTAAAATTCAACTAAAAAAAAGTGATAAATTGCACACATTATGTTGCTACTATTGTTGTTTTTGCCATAGGACAACAAAGATAATGATCAGGGTGAACTAACAAAGAGACAAAAAATAAAAGAAAACCCTTTTATTTTGATTGATTGTTTGGCGAGGTGAAGAAAGGCAAATATAGGCTGATGGCAGAGGGAATATAAGTTTAATGAATCAACGTCCTTTAGTATTTACACTGCATTTGAGAGATAGGAACCTTTTGTCTCCTTATTCAATTATCAATGGAGCAAGAGAAACAAAGAGAGGAACGTGCAGAGTTTAATAGTGCTTTTTGCATAAGAATGCTGAAAGCAAAGAGTGACAGGTTTCAAAATCTGATTATACTCTTTTCTTTGCTTCAACTTATATATATATATATATATATATATATATATATATATATATATATATATATATATATATAAAAGACCAAAATTCATTCTAGTAAAAAAGAAATAAAAATACCCTAGCAAAAAGGATTATACCTAGATGATCTAAAAAACATTACTACAACAGAAGAAAAAAAAAGAGAAAAAATAGGGTAGTTGCTGGTCAAAAAAGTTAACAACACCCAACCAAAAATATACCAGAGGAGGCTTCTGCACTTAGAAGAGAAAAGAGAAGAAGAAAAAGAGAAGTCTTTTTGATTGATTTTACATTTGGGATTTTAAAAAATATAAAGTACTAAAGTAAGAATTAAGATAAGTATTAGGGTCATTTTTTAACTTTTTCCCTTTAATATAAAAGAACCATAACCATATCAAAAGGATTTAAATATCGACTAAATGAAAATTGGATGATAAAAAAATTTAGCTTTTAAATAAGGGAAAAAAAAGTAAATTAAGTCTAATTTTAAGAGGAAAATGTAATTTATTATAATAATATTATTATAATAATAAATAATTAAAAACAATAAATCAATGAAATTATATAATTACTTGATTTGTTTTAATAACTGAGAGGTTAAGAAATTTATAATCTCATTTTACAATGTTGATTACTTGAGTCAGACTATAAAGAAAGACCTGGTTACTTAATTTTTGAACGACTTTTGTTTTACTTTCATCCTTGACCGGTGGTCATTGATAAAGTATTATAATTAATTAATAATTACCATCGATAATTAATCAATGCTTCAACTAATTACCAAAATAAAAAACCAACCAACCCACTAAACTTCCACTTGGCGCAAAGCTAGCACCACGACCATGAGGCGGCGTTTACCTCCGGTGCCGACCACCGGCGGTTTAGGTGTGGCAGCGATATCCTATGTGGCGGTTGACTACCTCCGCAACATATCCCCGACTTGGCACGAGCGTCTACAGCCTGCACTGTGGTCAGTGCTTGCTCTAATTGCAATCTCTCGCGTCCCTTTCTACAAGCACTGGTCAGCCGAGATTCGCGCTGCTGTTCCATTTGTTGGTTCAATGCTTCTTATGCTCTCTTGTCTTCTCTTTGAAGCTCTTTGTGTTCGCTTCTCCACCGCCGTTCTCGGTCTGGACTGGCACCGGTAATTAATTGCATTCTTGTTTTTGAATTTTTTTTTTAGGTCGAAACTGGAGTGACCCAGAGGATGAATGTGATTCTAGTTGAAGTGGGTTACGTTAGTTTATGTTTTTCTTAGGTAACATTAAGTGGATCGTGCTTGTTTTCTGTTACTTTCTGTTTATTCGAAGTGGGTCAAGTTTAGTTTAATTTCTTTTCCAGATTTGATATTTATATTTATCTATTTAAGCTGTTTGGATTATGCAATGTATGTGATGATTGGAATTTGGACTGGTTTTAGATCTCATTTCTGCTCTTTTTGTGGTGTTTCATTAGATTTTAGGTGTTCAATATTACCTGTCACTTGGATTTGTTGATTTCTCTGCTTTATGCTAAGTTACTGTGAATTGGGATGATGTTGATTTAGATGGAGATCTGACTGATACCTTACATCAATGGCTTGAGACGTAAACATGGTTCTTTTTGCTGAATTTCAGAGTACACTAATATGGTTATCTAGCTTGTTCGCTGTGCTTCCAGGCTGAGATGTTCTGGTTCCTTTCGTATGAAATAGTTCAATCTACAGATGTCACTAAAATTAATCATGGATTTTAAGTGACTAGGTGGGAGAATTTGGAAAATTCTTGAGGTATTGCAAATCAAGAATGCACGTGAATTTTTCACTATATTTTGTGATTAATAGGTCATATGGTAGTCTTGAGGTAGCTTTGTTTCATTAGAAATTAGCGTTATTCCATTTAAAAATCCCGTCCTTCAGTCTTTTGGATCATAAAAATCTGTGAAATTAGTTGATGATAATAGAATTTTTTACAAAGACCCAATTGGCATATGAAGCGAGGTATGAATTTATGACTTACACTCTTGTGCATAATCACTAGACGTATAATAGAATCTTAAACAAGGACTGATCTTGATGGTAGACAATGTCCTCTAAACTTTTAAACTGATTTCATTTGTTGCCACTGCAAGGGGTATATGCTAATATGCTTATTTTGTTCTGCTGTTAAAAAAATTTGCAATTGGTGCCAAGATCGTTGCTGTTCTCTGTACTCTTCTGTGAAAGTCATAAAATGTGATTAGAAATTATAACTATATTCAATCTTGTTGGTTCATTAAGAAAGAAGATGCAGAATATATAATCCTTGAAAAATCATTATGTAAATCCTGATATATCATAACATTGTATTTCTTTAATTGAATATTGGTAAAAAATCTTCTCTTGTTTTTATCACCTTTCAGGGGTATTCCTGCAAAAATTGTGCATTCTATCTCCCAAACCCATTCATTTTATTTTGTATATTGGCTAATATTCTTAACAGGACTATTCATTGGCTTGATAATATTGAACAGTGGTACGTCTCCTCTTCCCGACACTGGCCAGTGGTTGCTACTCTCAATGAACGAGAAGCTTCCTGAACCATTGGTTGAGATTCTGAGAGCTCATATTATTGGACTGCACCATTATCTGATGTTGTTTATGATGCTGGCATTCTCCGTGCTATTCGACTCAGTAGAAGCCCCTGGTCTTGGATTAGGAGCACGGTACATGTTCACAATGGCAATTGGCCGTTTTCTTCGGGCTATTACATTTGTTTCCACAATTCTTCCATCTGCCCGGCCTTGGTGTGCTGCATCTCGGTTTTCAGTCCCTGCATATCCTCATCGTTGGGCTCAGAAGTATTATGTACCTTATGCTTCAGATGCTAATGCCATTCGTCAGATAATACAACGGGATATAGCCTATGGTATTTTCAGTATGCTAAACTCGTATTTTTATATCTGTTTTATCTTCTAATTTTTGTGTTTTAATCTTGTCCTTTTCAACCTTAGACTGAATATTGTATATGCTCAATTTACAATTTTTTACTGTGAAATTTCAAAATTTTTGTTTATTTGTTTATTGTCTGCCTGAAGTTTACCTAAATTTACCTTATGACTCATCGACTAAGTAAATCCCATTGTTAAATCTTTCCCAGCAGCCCCGTTAGTGGATTCTACTGAATCCACATTTTCTGTGACAGGGGAAGCTGCAGTTCTTTTGTTAAGATATCCTAAAATTAACATACATAGGTGTTTGCTGTAAGTTAGATACATGAATACTTTCTTTTCACATTTTTTTGTTTTTAATTTTTCAGCCAACACTGGTGAACTCCTGGGTGATTACCGTCCAGATTGGGGTTCAATGAATTTCCTGATAGATTTCTTACGACCTACTACAAGAGGATCATGGTTCAGTCTTCTGAAAAAGGCTGGAGGTGGCTGCAATGACCTAATCTACAGCGGCCACATGCTCGTTGCTGTGCTAACAGCTATGGCTTGGACGGTAAATTTTGTACCAGCAAAAATTACATTGTCTAATCATGGACTAATATTGCATAAAGTTTGTTTTATTTAATAGTTCTTATGGCATTTGCTGCAGGAAGCTTATGGAGGTTTTAGCTCAGTTGTCATATGGGTTCTTGTGATGCACAGTGCACAGAGGGAAATACGGGAACGCCACCATTATACAGTAGACTGCATTGTGGCCATATATGTGGGTATCCTTCTATGGAAGATGACAGGTTATATCTGGCCAACTAAGGATGTTGCGAGAAGTAGAAAGCTCTTGAAGCTGGAGAAAATTCAGAGTAGACTAATCCAAGCTGCAAAAGACTCAGACATGGAACAAGTGAGAGAGCTTCTCAAGGAGGTTGAGTTGAGCAATCAGAAGAGCCAGAACAAGGGCCAAAGCAAGTCTATGTGGGTGTTTGCTTGTGTAACCATTTTCTCTGCACTCACTATCGTCCTTCTCGCCTTCATATTGACAAGCGATGGGTGACTACCATATTCTAACCTCTACCACAAAAATCCTCTCATGAGTTTGAGGGTTTGAGAATTGTATTTGCATGTGTTGTAACATTGAGTATGCATCGTTTTAGGATTTACCGCTTAATGCGGAATGGTTTTTGGAAACTGTTGTAATTTTTCCAAGAACCAATCCCCCAAAAGCAAAAGTAAAGAAAGATATTTTCTTGGCAATAGCTGAAAGCTTTAGGTAGTTTTAATGGATGCTTCCAGCTTCATAGTTGGAATCTCTCTCAAATGACTATCATGCATGTGGTGATGCTTGTAATTTTCCAATGGATGCAAAGAAGAATGAGCAAAGTTTTGTAATTGTTGTTGTTTTAAATCTTTGTCAACAGCTGTAAAATAAAGTTTTGTTTTTCTATTTTCTTATTTCATTTTCCATGCTTTGATGCTTTTCCCCTTTTTTTTTTCAAAAGAAAAATGAAGAGATTAAATTTTTTTTTTTAAAACATGCGAATTTCATTAAACAATGGAGAAGTATACAGTTTAGTGTAAGGCTGTAGGTGGAGTACAAACATGAGAGCCAACTACACTCAAAACTACTGCCTAAGAGGCATATCAGGTGAAAAAAACAGAACTGGTAAATTTTCAGGGCTAATAAGCAATGTAAAATTACTAACATGAGAGCTCCTACAGACTAAAGGATGTTCATCCCCAAGTTAAAAAAGCATAAGCTCAATGTGCCCTGTCGAGTGTGTACTATTCCACAGAGTTGCTGCTTCCAATTACAGAGACTGGTTACTTTGCCCAAGTTGCCGCCAGTGAAGGGGCCAAATCTTCAGCTACTAGGACAGAGGAAACCAGTGAAGGCAGCCAGTGTTGTTAATCAAACTGATCACAAACTAAAGACACCACAGTAGCTTTGCTGAATGGAGCAGCACCGCCATCATCACCTGAAGTTGATGAAACCTGTAACTAAAGTTAGTTCCATTATCCTAAAAGAAGAGTTTTCCCTACAGCCGCTGAATTACGACCAACTAAAGGAGAAGTTCTTTGTTAAACTGCATCAGGGAAAAGAATATAAACCTAGAAGAAGTAAATGAATAGAACAAACTAAGGATAAAAAAACTAGTTTCTGACCAAGAAATGGCCAGTTTAACCTCCAAAATGAAGAAGAGGAACGGTGGATCTAAAGGGCTCTGAAAACCACAGCCTCTCATAACCTTTGATTAAAAGTTGAGTAAAGCAGTAAAGTTTCTCTTTTAAGCACTCTTCAAGAGGTTAAGAAGACTTGGATTCAATCTCCAACATAATAACCAGTGAAATTTATCCATATTTAGGTCATCTCCAACCTGAAATACAAATTTAGTTTTGTACTATTTTTATATATCTACCGTAATTTAATTTCCAACATAATATCAATTTTCACAATAAAATGAATGTTTTTTTATATATTTTTTATATCTTTTATTTTTTATTACTTTTTTTATTATTTTTATAAATTACATCCATACTTTTTATTTTATATATATTCATCTAATTTAAATATTATTAATATTTATTTAGTCTAATTACTTAAAAATGTATAAACTTTATGAGTTTTAACAATTTACTAAATACTAAATTTACTAAATTATTTTTTTAATTACAAGAAATTTGGTGTCATAGTAACATTAAATACTACAATATTTTATAAGATGTTAAAAAATGAATTGAGCACATATAATTTAATATTGGTCAAATTATCTAAAAAATTCTGACAAGTTTCAACAATTTTAACAACAAAATTTTTAAAAGAATATATTAAAATTGCAAAGTTTTATGACTTTTATATAAATGTTAAAAGACCATATTAAAATTGTTAAAAACTGTAAAGTTCAAAATTTTTTTAAATAAAAATTGAAAGAACTTGCTGAAATTGTTAAAACTAGTAAAATTCAGGCTTTTTTAAATAATTAGGCCTATTTATTTATAAATAAAATATAATTAAATACTATAATTATTTTAATCAAAATTTAGTTGAATTATGAATTATCTTAATTCAATTTTTATATAATTGTAACTAAAATTTAATAAAAATAATATTAAAATAAATATTAGGATGTAATAATAAATAATATAAAATACCACCTTCTACCTCTAATGAATTTAATGATTATTTTGATAATATTGATAGATATAGAACTAGACTACCAAATTATTAAAATATTTGATATTTATTTAATGTTTTTAATATATATATATATTTTTTAGTGATTGTGTGATGTTTTAATATTTATATAATATTTTAAATATTTATGTCATGTTTATAATATTTTTTTATTGTTATTTCTATATTTATGTCAATGTAATTAATAATTTATGTAATTAATATAAATAATCATATAAATTTTGAAAATATAAATAATAATACATTTAGTTAATTTTATATTTTATTAATTAAAAAGAAACAAATAATTATCATGATAAAGAAAATAAAATAATATTAAGTTGAAATTTATTTAAAATATTACAAATCTTAAAGTATATTTTATAATTATGAACAATTAAAAAAAATAATGAATGGTATTTAGTGTTGGCGAACGGCGCACATTAAAATTGTATTGTCACTATTCACAAAACCAAATTTGTTGTTAAATCTGGCATCGGATTGTAGTCATCCCACGCCAAATATAAATGCAAATCAGTTAATTTGCATTAGCGTTGGAGATACCCTTAGAATATTACATTTACTGTTTATGAGAGAGTAATTAAATAATAATTTTATAAAGTGATGTGATGTGGATTTACAGCCGGAGGAGGAGAAGGAATCTCTTCAGGCACTCTCGCCATGGTTACAGGAGGAGGACTCTTCTCTTGAGTCTTCTTTTGTTTACCAAACAAATCAAATCTTTAGGTGGCACCAGACAGATATTCTCACAAGTAGAGCCCACTTTCACATCCAACGGCTCAGACAATTCCATTTATCGATCCATCACCCTTAAATAAATAAATAAATTTTTTTTCACGTATATAAATTTTGAAGTTTGGATCTTTTTGCCTCACTAACAAAATTTCGTGTTCTTGCTAACCAGATATTCTTCATTTTCTATTTCTCTTTCGATTTTATCGTCAATTTTTGTGGATTCTAAACAAAGTAACGTACCAGTTTGAACAAGAACAAGAACAAGTGTTAGATATGGCGATTTTATCTCTCTCAGCATCAACAATTCCTTGTTTGAAGACAACAACACCTTACTCACAATCCCAGTTGGGTGTTTCCAAATTTACTTCTTTGTCCTCTCTGCAGTTTCCCCAGCAGCTTAATCGTTTTCAATTTGGCAAAAGACCTGTTTCTTCTCCTTCAAAGTCTCGTATTTTGCCTCTGGTAATTCTTCTCTGACTTGGGTTTTCCTGTTTTTTTTTTCCAAAAATTTTTGAGATGGGTAGTTGTTCTTGATGTTTCTCCTGTTATCTATGCTTTATCAGTCAACCATATTTTATTATTATTATTATTTTGTTGTGAGTGATTTTTGTTTCTATCATTTAATCATTAGGAATTAGCTAGAGGGTATTGTTTTAGGTTCTTGGACAGTTAGCTGAACAATAAGCAGATATGAAATGGCAATTGACAATACTATTAGAATAGACACATGTAGTTTTGGTCAAAAAAAAAAAAAAGAATGGAAACATGTAGGATTTCATAGTGACTTATTATCAATGAGAAAGACCAAGGATTAAAGAATGGGGAAACAAAAGTATGCAATCATGTGGGTATGGAATCAAATGCCCATAAGTAATAAATCAGTGGGATAGGAACTATGTTCATTTATGGGATATGAGATTCTCTGCGGACTCAAATTCTGTGTTTCTCTTCCAAAAGGGTCCCATCAAATTCTCCCTTGTGAATCAAGAGATACTATACTTCATTTCGCAGAAAAGTTTGAAGTTCGTGCTCAAACTTAGAGTCTTTTGGTTGCTCTTATGGTTTATGGTTTTGGAGGCTACTTTAATTGTTCTTTTTTAGGGGTATTTGCTCCCAATGGTTGATATTCTTCCCCCATTCAATTATAAGTCTGCCATGGTTTCATAGTATCAGTAGTAATAATGCATAATGATTGAAGGGTATTTAACCAAATAACTAATTTTAAGTCTGCCTTGGGTTCATAATATCAGTAGGTCTTAAAGTTTTCCTCATCAACAGCATATTCACAACCTGGACTCTGCGTTTGCCATCTAGTCCGAGTTAATTTTTTCTGGGTGGTACTAATAGCACACGGCGATAGTATCAACTATTGTGGTGCTTAAGCTTACAATTTGTCCAATTATGCTTTACCTGACCAACCGACATAACTGGAACTACATCTTTGAAGTTTGAAAAGTTTTCTGGTAGTTTATACCTGGATGAAGGAATTTAATGGGAGTAGATAGCTGGTGTTCTTAAAACTTAAATATTTTAAGGAAGCTTTTAAGATACTAGATTGTAGGGGTCTAATTACCTTTTGTATGAATCTCCACCATCACTTGGAACTGATATGGCAAATGTGGTAGGTCACTATGCAGAATTTCTCCGTGCAGTATTGCTGCTTATAGAAACTCAAGCCTGATGGTAAATCTGTGCTGATGTAGTTATTGTGGAATGAAATTGTTCCCTGTTTAAGATTAGTATCCTGGATAACTGTCTTTTAGGAGTATAGTAGTTGGAAAAACCAGTGGCATTTGCCTACATGTTCAGTGTTTCAAGCATTTAGTCAAATTTTTCTTAAGATTAAATCAGCACCCAAACATGGTATGCCCATTTTGTAGATTTATCTACTCATAAACCATTATTACATTGCGACTGTTGGTTTTATTGGAAACCATGAGATTGTTGCCAATATTATGCTTGGTATCTCCAAGGATTGTTTTTCATTGTGTGTGCTTTTGAACACAATTAGGAGAGTGCTCAGCCTGATTAGATCAAATAGGTCTTAACAGTCTTCTTTATCTAGTACCTCCATTTTACCTGCTAAATTATGTTGAATTTAAACTGCCTTATCTGTGACACAGTATTATTTTGCCAATGATTGCCATAGGTTGCAGCAAAGAAGCAAACATTTGCCAACCTTGATGAGTTGCTGGAAAAGGCTGACAAACCAGTGTTGGTTGACTTTTATGCAACCTGGTATATATCGTTTCAATTTTTTTATATATGTTTTTCTTACCAGCCTTTCTTTCATCACACCTTTTTTTTTTTATTCTGTGGAAAATATTGTGACAGAGTCGTTGAAAGTGAAGGAACGTCTGTAATAGTCATTAGTTAATACACTGGTCTTTTGAGAAATATCTTCAATTAGGTTGTGAAATTGAGATTAGCATTTTAAGTACTAGGGAGGAATATGAGTATTAGGGCTAAAGAGTAATAATACCTAAATTCCATTCTGTGGTTGGCAGGTGTGGTCCTTGTCAACTTATGTCTCCAATTCTAGATGAAGTCGGTACTATATTGAAAGACACAATCCAAGTGGTAAAAATCGACACGGAGAAGTACCCCAGCATTGCTGACAAATACAGAATAGAGGCATTGCCTACATTTATCATATTTAAGGATGGGAAGCCTTATGATCGCTTTGTAAGTCTATTCGGTATCTGTTTGCTTTTCTGCCAAAATAGTTTCTCATCTGATAGCATGATACTTTGAAGTGCATGAAGCTTTTTATGATATCATCAATGAAGAGACTGTTTCTCCATATGTGAAAATAGTAGGTTAAAAGGATGATGAGTTGTAATTGCATTTTTCTATCGCAAGGCTAGAACATACTTGTAGGCCTCATGCAAACTCTCATTCATCTAATGAGTTTAGAGTTTCTAAACGACGATGAGTTTGATTATTTCAGGAAGGTGCTTTGACTAAAGATAAGTTCATTGAACGTGTCGAAAGCTCACTGAAAGTGAAGCAATAGTTATTTACAGTAAGTTTCCTTTTCAGAATGCTAGTAGTTGATTCTCCGTTGGTGACTTAACTTACTCAGTCTGGGGTGTCTCTCAGGTTCCATGAGCAAAGCAACCATCTGGATTCTTACCAGGAAGACTCGCCTATGCTTCCCCCCTCCTAAAATGATGCAGTGACTGCTACTGTACCTAGACGAGAGAGCGACAAACACTGATAAATGATGTCACATTCATGTCAAATTTTTCTGCAAAAATGGTTGTATTTGTTGTTTTGAAATATTGTTGATATAAGATTTTACTCTTTTGATGGTTAATCTACTCCCTGGCTAATAATTTTTGCACAACTCTCTGTTTGTATTGAATTTGCTTTCTTCATCTATCTGTAGTTGCACTTTCTGATCAGACTGTGTTGTGTGTGATACTGATATCATCCATAGTACGCGCATACATAAGCAACGCATCAGTAAGGAGAATTAAACAGTGGAGATGGAGGTGGAGATGAGAGGAGGAGAAGACGTAGGGTTAGGACAAGACGTAACGCCGCCGCTATCTCCTCTGTCGTGGGCTCTCCACGACGCCTTCCTTCACTCTCATTGCGCTTCTTGCTTCTCCCCTCTCCCTGATTCCACCGTTCCTTGCTCTAGCACTCTCTTCTACTGTTCTCCCATATGCTCCTCCTCCGATTCCCCTCTTCACTTCTCCTCCGCCGAATTCCATCTCCTCCAGCTCTACCCCTTTCCCTCCTCCGACCTTCGCGCCGCTCTCCGTCTCCTCCGCGCTGCTTATCAGCGTCGAGTCGGAGGTAGACTTGCCGGATTATTAACCAACCGCCATAAACTCATCGCCTCCGCCGATGATGACGACATGCTTGTGAGAATCCGACAGGAAGCCAGAGCGATGGCTGCTGCGAGGAGATTGAGAGACGGAAAGGATAACCTGAAAAACGACGACGTTTTATTTGAGGAAGAAGAGGCATCGTTGTGCACGGTGATAACGAACGCTGTGGAGGTGCAGGATAATGAAGGACGTAACCTTGGGATTGCTGTTTATGATATTAATTTTTCTTGGATTAATCATGGCTGTTCTCCTAATGCCTGTTACCGCTTCTTAATCTCTCCGCCGTCTACCACACCTTCTTTTCCGGCGGATGATGGTAGGTCGCGAATTGTTCCAGCCTGCAGTAATGTAAAGTTCCATACTTCAGCTCAGTTTATGGTTTTGTATGGAACTGGAGCTGAGTGAAATTAATCAATTAATTACTGATTGCAGGGGCAGAAGACTGAATTTAGCCAAGGTTTACAATTTTCCGATCGTGAAGGTTATGGTAATTATGGGCCGAGAATAGTAGTGAGAAGCATCAAGAAGATCAACAAAAATGAGGAGATAACTATAGCATACACCGACCTGTTGCAACCTAAGGTGAGGAACTATTTTTTGTTTTTTAAGTGGTTAATTCCCAACATTGTAAAGCGAGAGAGAGGGCGACTGGGTTCTATTTCTGTTCACACGACAGGATGTCCAGCGAGGTACTGGTTCATGGATTTTATTGTTATTATTATTAAGGAGAATAAACTACTTAATATGTCTATGAACTATACCATAGTGTAGTTGTTCCCCTGAAATTAGATGAAAAATAATTCCGATCTTGATAAAGTTAGGATTCGAATCCTGAATCTCATATGACATGGAAGATGCATTGACAACCATTGATTCTTTTGGTAAAAATGTAGAAAATGGTGTAATTATAACATATAATTGTGGGTGTTTGGAGTTCTGCCATAAGTCAAAATGGAGCTGTCTGTGTTTGGACTTGCTCAAATGAATCCCATACTTGAGTTTTTAACAAAAAATGTTCATGTTTGGACTTGCTTCTTATATGTTTGGAATTTTTTGCAATTCCTTTTTTTTTTTTTTAATGTTATTCTCTAATTAAAACAACTTGCTTCTTACATTTTTGTCACTGATTCCTTTTCACAGACAATAAGGCAGTCAGACTTGTGGTCAAAGTACCGTTTTATTTGTTGCTGTACAAGGTGTAATGCCTCTCCCTTGTCATATGTTGATCGTTTGTTGCAGGTAAGATCTATGCTTCTGCTGTAATATATAAACAACTATCAACATGCTATTTTATTCCATTTCTGTTGGGTAGCATACTGCAACATGCTATACTATATAAATGTAGTCCACTTTTACAGGACCGCAGATAATAATGTAGTCCAATTTTCTCGATGAAAATGAATCTCTATTAGAATGTTATTTTCCTTTCAAAATTGTTTTTATAGCATAAAAAGCTCTGAGTGATCGACTTCTTTTAGCTGTGGACACCAACAGGATTGCACTGAATCATATTTATCTGACTGTAAAGGTTGCCACTATTGTGAACTTTTAAAAATAGCTAGCAAAATGATCCAAATCAATAATAAATGAGAATAAAGTTCACATGCATTTACATTAAGCTAAACACCCACAGGAAACATATGAGAGTTTCTCATTTTAAGGAGACTTGCAGGGCACCAGCCTTTCCCTGCTGTCTCTTGTGATTTTTCTTGTACACTGAAAGTGAAGCAACTGGGCTGCATGTTATGGTCTCATGTAGCCTTTGGCGACCTTGATGCCTGCCTAATGTGGTTTAGTCTTCAGTTACTGGGAATTTCTTAAAAAAATTTTATTTGATCCAAGCTCAAGTTTGTAGGATGTCATTCAATAAGCTCCATGAATGCTAGCTTCCACTGATTAATATTCTGATAATTTATTTACCCGGGTCTTACATATAGGAAATTTCTGCTTCTAATCTGGCCTCTTCCAGTTCAAGTTCCGATCACAGTTTATGTAGAGATGAAGCAACCAAAAATCTGATTGATTATGTAGATGAAGTTATAACGGAGTATCTCTCTTCTAGCGACCCTGAATCTTGCTGTAACAAGCTTGAAAGCATACTTATTCATGGCTTCCTCAATGCGCCGTTGGAGACTGAGGGAGGAAAATCACAGTTGAAAATTAGGTTGCATCCCCTGCACCATCTTGCTCTGAATGTCTATACAACACTGGCTTCTGCACATAGAATCCGTGCAAGTGACATACTGGCTCTTGATTCTGCAACAGACAGACATCCGTTGGAAGTTTTCGACATGCACAGGATCAGTGCAGCTTACTCCTTTTTGCTCGCAGCTGCAACATACCAGCTGTTCTGCTTTGAATCTTCACTGATTGCGTCTGTCTCAAATTTCTGGACAAATGCAGGGGAATCCTTGTTAATACTTGCTAGAAACTCAATATGGGATTCATTTGAGCTGGAGTTGCGAGGCCCAAAACGTCTTACGCTCAGTAAGCATAATTGCTCGAAGTGCTCATATATGAATATATTTGAAGCCAATTTGTCTCTTGGTCAATGTCCAAACGAAGATTTTGAGAACATTTCAGGCAAATTTCTTTATTGCATCACTGGTATTTCAAAGGAAGTTTGGACTAATCTAACTCAGGGTTGCCATTCTTTGAAAATGTTCAAAGATCCCTTGGATTTCGGCTTGCATGGGAACTTGTCAGATGTATCAGATTTTGAAGTTAATTTAGTCAGAAATAATATGGATTCATATTGTTGGACTGAGAAAAGTATGTCTGGATTTGAAGCGAAGTTCTCTAACCAGGACAGGATACATATTTTTCAGCTTGGCGTCCATTGCTTACTCTATGGGGAATTTTTAGCCACCATATGTTATGATAAGGATTCCCATAGGACTAGACATATTCATAGCCTTTTGCATCACGAGGAGAAATGAAGCAAGTTGCTCCATTGGACTTTTGCCATGCCACTTTCGTTTAGTAGATTGATATCTTTTGCAGAGAAATAAATTCCGGGCTGCTGCAAATTCTTCATTTTGCTATAGTGGATTTTGACGGTCTCCATTTGGCAGAAAACATCACTAATGGATTATAAGAAGAATCCTGAAGATTCTAAGCACTAGTCTCTAGCTGTTATTTAAGTTCCCGATAACTTCAGTCTTAGGCAACTCCTCAGCTTTCAGCCTTTTAAAAAGCATGTTTCAAGGTAGCATAATCAATTGTTCAGTTTTATCATAACAATGGCTGTCCTTTAGGTGTATTCATAAATATGCATAACGTTTTTGAAGATATTACAAAATCTAAATTCATTGTCATACATATATTGCAAATGAGAAATCTTCTACCACATACATCAATAGTATGGGTTTTTTTAATATATAAATTGTTCCATAATAAATCATATTAATATAAATATAATACTATCTATAATTTTTATTTCATAGTATAGATACCAAATTGTAAATTCATAATTTTTTTAATAATGTTCAATTATGTGGTAGTTATATAAATTCTAATAATCTTAAAGTTCAAATTGGATGGATATTATAAAAAAATAAAAAAATTTCAGCACATATTTTTTCATACATTACAATCGAATTCGAGATTTGGTTAGAAATTTTTGCACTCTATTTTTATTTTGTATAATTATAAATTACATAATTATTCTCTATTGAAAATTTTTATTCTTTTATTAATTATAATTACTAAACTACTATTTTTTTTTCCATCCAAATTCATTGTTTGATACTTAACATTTTAAAACTACTTGTAATTGATTTTTTTTGTATTAATAAAATTTAATATATTCAGTTATTTTTTTATAAGTGCTGTTAACTTATCTTGATTGTAAATTTTGCAGCAATTATAGTAAATAACATAACTTTTATTTTTTTATCAACAAGTTTTTTTAAATATCAATAATTTTATTTTTTATTTTTATCATCATTTTTAAAAAATTATTAAAAATTAAATTATGTGACTAAAAAAATCTTTATAAAAATTCATCATATAAAAAGTATTAATAAATTCAATGAATAGAGCTAAAATTAATTTATATGTAATTTAGATCAAACATATCCCAACCAATACTCTAATTAAATTATACTACAAAAAGTCTATTTGATTAAAAAAAAAAAGCACTTACTTTTTTATTATTATTAATATGTTATAACACTCGTCTTAAAAATTAAAATCACAACAAATTTTATATGATGAATTTTCATTAATTTTTTTATAATATATGTTTTTAATCATGTAACTTGATTTTTATATTATTTTTAAAAAAATTATAATAAAAAATAAAATAAAATAATGTGCATATGATATTTAAAAATTATTCATAAAAGTAAAAATTCAAAAAATGTTCATAAAAAGTAAAAAATTATTATTTTTATAATTGATGCAAGTTTTATAATTGTCTAAACAAATAAAAAGGTAAAGAGTGCTTATAAAAAAAATAATTGACTGTGCTAACTTTTTAATAAAAAAATATGTAAAGATCAAGCACAAGTAGTTTATAATTTTAAACATTAAATAGTAAATTTAAATTAAAAAAATGAAAAAGAGCATAGTTTAAGAATAATAGTGTGAGCAACGAGATTAAACGCGTATCCAAGTATTCGACAATCACGGTATTGTATGAGCTCAAAACCCACTAGAAAATACAAAATGGGTTTTTAAGGCCCAAAATAAAGATGGAATCATTATCTAGATAAAAGTTGGGACACACTATACAATAACTGAATTCCACGGAGATTTTCAGAAACCATCATTAGATATCGGGCAAAACTGAGTATAAGATTTTGAAATGTCCACCCAACCTTACAATTAACCTTCGCGTGTGTTTCATATTTTATTACCTTTGACTATTTAATTATTTCCTTATTTTAATATGGATTGCAATCATTTTCAATTTTATATTTTAGTCCAAGTTTGCACATTAGTCTCATTTTCATGCTTATACTTTGACATTCAATATAAATAAAACAAATATAATAATTTACAGCTGTACATTTCAAATGAATGGGGTAAAGGATTAGGGATTACAATACTTTGTTTAAAGAAACATAAAATAAACCAAAAATAAACTAATTAATTAGACAAATAAAACCTCTCAAAAACTAATTAATAGGCTATTTGATGATTAAAAATCATTAAACAATCCCTGCAATAAGCACAAGTTAGTCCTTTCTCATAAACAACAATATTATCTATAACATAATTAACAAATAATATCCATAGGAAATAGAAACAAAATCACAAAATAGTCCATAAATAACATAATAATATCATACAATAATAATATTAAACGACAAAGTAATCATATATAAAATCAAGATATATAATAAGATAAACATGGGAATCATGCAAAATATACAAAATAAGCATTAAAGGCTAAAACAGAATCATGCAGGATCCTAATAAAGCAGTAACGCTTCTTCAAAGAGGTGTCGCCTTCCGACCAAGAGGCGATCTCATATCGCCACAAAGAGAAGGGGAAACGTTTCTATGAAGAGATGTCACCTCTTCAACAGACCTAGAAACAAACTACATTTCTTAACTTCTAAAAAACTTCGAAATTAAGATAAACAAGCAAAGACTGATACAAATACACAAATATCAACAACTAATACTCAATATTTCACATGTTCATGCTTCCATATGACCTTAAACAAGCAATAAAACTCAAAGAAACAAGCAAGAGAGTATTAAATCAAAAGCTTTTAATGGAATGAAGAACTGGAAGCTTAAAAATGAGAGTTCTCACAAATTTAGACGAGTTGATGTTCCTAATTAAGCCCTCAAAGCTTGGTTTGTTGGTTTGAATGTTTTGAATACAAGAGAGTCATCTTCTTTCTTAAGAAAATCAAATTTTTTAGCTCCAAAATCCCCCTCTTCTTCTTCTTATTTTCTTTTCTTCTCTTTTTTTCTCTGTTTTCTTTCTTTCTTTCTTTCCAAACGTTCTCTCTCATTTTTTCAAAGACCAAAAGTTAAGCCCCCCTCTCCTTTGCGCACACTCTTCCTTTTAAGCCTCTCTCCTTTGGCCTTTTTCAATTCCCCACAAACTCACTCTCACCCTCTCCCCATCTTTTTCATTATTCCCCATGCTTTTTTTTCTTTTTTTCTTTTGTCTTTTCTCCTTTCTTTTACGTCTAAAAATGCTCCAAATCAGATGTAGGTGGGCCTCAACTGTTGTCATTAATGACATTTAATGCTATAAAAGGTGAGTATAAAGAGGCGTCGCCTCACTGATTCCCAGGATAAAGAGGCAATGCCTCTTTGTTGAGGTGATTGCCTTTTCACCTAGGCCAAGTATAGACATTTGGACCATAAGGCAATGGGCTTAGGCTTAGAGGCTTAATTTTTGGGCTTAACCTTGGTGTTTGGACTTTCAAGTCTATTTTAGAGAAATTTTGGGTTTTCCTTGCATTCAAAACTCGTACTTTTTTATCATTGGACTTTCGTTGTGAATCGATCAAACTGAAGGTGTCCACAAGTATTTAAAAAAAAATAGACATTCTAAACTAATGATAATTATGTAACATAAAATTTTAAAAAAATAAAAAAACAAAGAGTGTAAAAATAAATGAATGGAGTGTAAAAAATTCCCACCCTCAGAGACTTTACTTAACTATGTATGACTATGAGATGAAAAGAGAGAAGAAGAAGAAGAAGAAGAAGAAGAAGAAGGAAAAGGAAGAAAAATTAAATTTTTATTATTTGGCAATTTAAAAAATAATTAATAAAGGTAAAAGAGTAAAAATATTTAAAAAGAAAATTTTATATTTAAAAAAAAAAAAATTTAACACTCTAATGTAGTTGTTTTTATCTTGAAAAAGGAAAACAACAAAAATAATTTTTCTTAAACTTTCTGTTTTTTTTTTTAAATTTTATTAATCAAATAAAATAAAAATTAATTCATTTTAGTTTTATGAAATCACAATGAAACATGTTGAAATGGGCATTGGGATATCTTATCCTATGAAATCACGTGTCATTCCTGAAGGGAGACAACAACAAAAGGTTTGAACATTAGGTGACCTGGGTGGTGCTAAATATCCTGTGAATCAACGAGGATCACCACGCAAATTTTTGTTTGTCCGATAATTGTTTTGGATATTGGATGCTATGTCTTTTTCTATTAAACGTGGCTAAGAAGATCATTATTATTTTCCACGGCCATGGGACCTAACCGACTAAAGTTTTAGTTGAATGCTTTAAACCCAACTGTAGTCTTCTCCATCTGTGTTCACATTTTGTGTGGTCCTAAACATCCCAAGTAATTAGGGTTAGCCAATTTCAAACTAACACATGCTCTACAATAATTGCCACAAAAAACAAAAATGCAGTTGCTATTTATATATATTTCATTTCATAAAAATTCTTTTATGATGTAGGATAAACACAATTTTTTTTATTATTCGTTTTATATACATATATACCAATGATGAATATTAATATTTAAATAATTAATATTAATTATGCAGCCATCCTAATTGTCTTATATTTAAAAATATATTGATTAAATAATTGTCTTGCTACATATATTCAATAAATTCATTGTATTTTTAAGAAAAAATATAGATATTAATATGGTTTTTTATTATGAACAAACAGATTTTCCTTCTTTCTTTTCTATCGCCAATCAAGTAACTTTGGTGGGTTGTCACCTTTCTACGAGATCATCAATAGTTTTGGAAACTTTTAACTAAAATCAAGTAATTGAATATTTATATATATATAAATAGAATAAATCCCTTTGAGCTAAAATGATTAAGACATTGAAGTCAATACATTACCTCTAAAGTGGAGAACATGTCACAAGAAAATCATAATATTGTTAATTATTATAATATCACTTTTAAATGTTGATCATATCCTCACTTTCTTTATAGATGTAATTTTCATTATGGACGGTTGAAATAGGTTGGCCGTGACAGTTGAAAAAAATAATAATAAAACAATTAGTGGAGAAAGCAATTAATCAAAAAGTATTTATCAATAATAAGAGTAATATCTGTTTGTTTAAATAGTTAAAAATTTCAATTATTTATTATATATATATATTAAATTTTGATAAATTTTTATTCTTTTTTAAATTTATCTGATTTGAATTTTAAAAAATAATTAAAATTATAATAACTATCCGATATTAAAAATACCAATAAAAAAAATACCAAAAGATTTTACGGAAGAATTGAGCTTAAAAAAATATTATAATATGGAGATGGATATATCTTTGCCGACACATCCAAATACAATGTGGATAATTTGCCGACATATCTATAGACTTCTGAGTTTCAAAGAAAAAAAAAATCCACGAACTTCCAACTGTCATTACTGTTCAAAAAAACTTCCAACTGCCATTCTTTAACATATATTTTGAATAAACTAACATTTAGTATTTATATACTTCTTTTTATTAAAATTGTGAAATTATTCTAAATTTTATATGAATTAAAAAATCAAATGAATGGAGTTGCTATTAATAATAAAATAACTCATTTTACTTAATTAAAATTAGTTGACTCCAATAATAAAAACTTATCAATAAATTAATTATTTTAAAAATAATAATTTACTATAATTCGGGGTATATAATAAAAAGTGATTATATAATTCTAGGACACGAGTAATAATTATTTTAATTTATAAGTGTATTTTTTGTGTTTAGCATATCTGTGTAATATCTATTTTATGATATACAATTATATTGAGTAATTTAAAATTGAGCTTGTACTTTTCTGTTAAAAAACGTTAGGAAGATAAGAATAACAATAAACAATAATCATGCATTCAAAATTTAAGGGAATTTTATTTAAATTAATTTTTTTTTTTTTTTTTTACCTTATAAACTGGCAAAGTTACATATTGAAAAGAAAAAAATTCAGGTAAGTTTTTTTTTTTTTTCCAGTAATTTAAGACATCCATATTTTAATTAAGGAAACAATGTAACATTTATGTATACTTTGTCCGTGTCAAGGAAGATAAAAAAATCCAAAAAAAATTTCATGTGATTTATTTATTTACTTGAAAAAAAAGATATATTAAAAATTTGATTTATTTAGCCACTTATATTAATTGAGAATCTTTCTTTAATACATATATTTATATTTATATAAATAAAATTTAAAATTATTAAATTAATTTTTATTTAATTATAAAGATTAATACATATAACTTGTAACACAAGATTAATAGTTTAAATAAACAATAACTAATCTAATAGTGTTCGATTTTATTTATACAGATACATATATATATATATATATATATATATATATATATATATATATATATATATATATATATATATATATATATATATATATATATTGAAATAAGAATCATTAATTAATAATAATTGGCCCAATACATAGTTTAACTCTTAAATTTCACATGATTGATCTTAAATGCTCATCATTTTTTATTATTTTTAGAACACTTTTAATTTATTTTGAATATATTTCGCCTCTAAATTTATATTTTTTAATTATACTTTAACCCATGCAATAAAATAATAGTTAACTGTTCGGTTTCAACACTATTATACATATAAAATATTTAAAATATGGTTCAAACCAATAAAAGTAATGTAAGAAAGTAAAACAAAAAAGTAAAAATAAAAATAAAAACTATTTTTCAATTATAATATCTTCTAAAATTAAATTTTATTTCAGTACATATAAGATTTGTTATGTTCACAACAGTGTTTGTTTATAAAATACTTTTACAAATTGTAAGAGTTAAATAGGTTTAAAATAAAAATTTAAAAGTTAAACAAAAATAATAAAAGTTGAGTGGTTTTAAAGGTTAATCATGTAAATTCTAGTGTTGAAATTATATATTTGAACAAAAATAATTAAAACTATTAAATATTTCAATAGAATTTTATGATTAGTCAGTAGGTCATGTAATTATTAAAAATACAATTAATTATTAAGTATATTTTATAGGTTAAAACGTGAACCTTAAATTTTTTTTTTAATTCTAATAAAAACTTTTTCTTTTAAAATGAGATTATATTGCACCTCATCTTTAAAAAAAATTACAATTAAATTTAATAAGTTAAATAAAATTTTAATTTTAACGTTTAACTAAGAAAAAATTATTTAGACTAATATATAAATTGATAAAAAAATTTAAAAAATATATATCACTTAATTATAAAGTTTGAAAATTTTTTAAGTTTACATACTATTTTTAATTTTTTTTGAATTTTATTAAAAATTTATTTAGAATTTACTTAAATTTTTTAAGACCAAAATTTGTTACAAATTTACAATTAAGTGATATACATTTAAAGAATATTATTTTTAATTGTTCATTTAAATAATTTTTCAATAAACCATTAAAATTAAATTAATGAATAAAATTTTATTGTTGAACTATTAAAATTAAATTTATGAATAAAATTGATAAATTTTTCATATTTATATCATTTGATTCTAAAATTTTTAAATTTTTTTAGTCTAAATTTTTAAAAAATTGTTATATAGGCTTAAAAATGTTAACCCTTTATAATTAGATGATATGTATTTTTAAAAAATTATCAATTTTTATTCATTAGTTTAAATAATTTTTTATTAATTAACTATTAAAATTAAAATCTTGTTTGACTTATAGGATTTAATTATAAAAATTTTCTAACATAAGATCTAATATAATCTAATTTTAAAAGAAAAAGTTTCTATTAGAACAAAAAAACATTAAGGTCCACTATTGATTTTAGGCGACAGTTTAAGGTCCAATTTAACTCTTCTAGTAATATTTTATACATTTAATAATTAAGAATAATTTAAAATAAAGAAAAGTTACTAGAAATTATTTTAATTATGAATAATTTAAAATAAAGAAAGTTAACAGAAATTATTTAAAAAAAATGAATTTTAAACTTTAAATTTTCCAATCATGTAAAATTTTTTCGACCAGAAGTTAGAAATTAATTTGGGTAGCAAAGGTGAAGATGATTGCCTTCTTAGAATTAATTGCATAAGATAAGATTACTTTTTCATAAGGACAAAGTATATATTTGTGTGTGTAGTGGCTTTTTCATACCATACGTTTTGTTTACTTTTAAGGCCATAAATTAAATTTATAAAGAATACTATAAAATAATCTTTCTTGCCTTTGATTAAGAAAAAAAAAAAAAAACTTGGCAATGGAGTTGTCCGTTATCTTTAAAATTGTTTAAAGACAATCAGATATGATAATAAAAAAAATAAAATTTTAAAATTTTTATCATATCAATAAAATAATAATTACAATAATTAATGTTTTAAAATATACTAATTTAAATAATAACTAATCCTCCAAAATTCACAAATACTGATAAAACTTTTATATGTTATAAGAAATTTTTAGAGTAATTTGTATACACGAAATTTTTTTTATATCTGATATTTTTGATATTTAATAATTATAAAAACTAGATTATTTTAAAATTAATAATTAATTAAAATTGAATTCTTAGTCGGCAGCCAAAACGGCCTTAGAAGTTCGCAACTCGATCCTGTGACATGATCGAATGAAGACTTCAAAACAATTAAAGAATATAGCCCTCCCCTAGATGTTTTTTCTTTAGATACGATTGTACTAGTTGTTAATATTTTCTTTTAATAAATATAGAGTCATATTAATTTTTAAAAATTCCTTTCAGAAAAATAAAATTTCTCCAATATTTTTATTTAAAATAGATAATAAATCAAGTTATAAATTATTTAAAAAGAAAAACTCGATCTAATTTTAATAATTTAATAAAAATTCTCATTCATCAAATCGAGTTACAATATAAATCAACAAATAAAAGAGATAATTTTTATTAAATTTCTAATGTGTAATTTACTTTTTCAAAAGCAACATTAAAAAAAAAAAAGCAGAAAAATTCATATATAACATGATTTTTTTTTTTTTGTGGAATATTAATTTTTCAACCATATGTAATTAATAAGCTGCAAAGGCTCTTTGCCATCACACTTATAAATAGCCTCCACGACCTAATGCATAACACAACACAACACACACCATAAACCGATCAAACACTTGATTACTCTTTGTATCTTGCAATCATTTCTTAATCCTCCTCCACACACCACCTTACTATGGCTGAAGAGAAGCATCACCACCACCTCTTCCACCACAACAAGAACGAGGATAAGCCCATTGAGTCCACCATCTATTCGGAGACCACTGAGTTCTCCGAGAGTGCTAATGCTTACCCTAGTGAAGTCACACCACCAGTTGATGAACATGACTACAAAAAGGAGGAGAAACACCACAAGCACCTTGAACACCTCGGCGAGCTCGGTACAGCGGCTGCCGGTGCCTATGCCATGGTATGTATAATTTCTTAACTTACAATATTTTTTTAGTTTTTGATTAATAGAACATGAGACAACTTGAATATTATTATACCGTTCAACAGGAAACAGTTTTTTTTAATCATTTAAAAATTAATTTTATAAACTAATAACGACAAACTTATATTTCATGAAAAGTAATTATTAAATCACTTTCTTACTATTATATATATTTAGAAAAATAATTCTTATCGCAAAGCGTATGGTGAGTACTATTTTTATAAAAATCTCTTTTCTATTTATGAAAGTTAAAAATTAAAAATTTTATTTTTTTACTTCCCGTGCATGCTTGGGAAGGGAGGATTCGAATTCATCCTACACGGACATGCTACTTTCTATACATGTTATGTTATGCGATATACATAATATCTATTTAATTATAATTAAAGAGGCATATGTTATTTTAAAGTTTCTTTTTTTTTTCTGCACTGCAAAATAATACTTTACTGTAAATGAAATAATTAATTAAATCGATCATTATGTCTTGAATTAAAAGTCTAAAAGTTATAATGACCCTTTTAGTTTTTCTTTGATTTTTCGACAAATTAATTGAAAAGAAATAATATAGATAACACATGATTGAAAAATATTTCAGTATGAGAAGCATGAGGCAAAGAAAGACCCAGAGCATGCACACAGGCACAAGATAGAAGAAGAGGTCGCCGCAGCAGTTGCAGTTGGATCTGGAGGATTTGCCTTACACGAGCATCATGAGAAGAAAGACTCCAAGAAAGAGGATGAGGAAGCTCATGGAAAGAAGCACCACCATCTCTTTTAATTAATCATATAAGTTTGATTTTTTAATTATACTTATAATTACTTAATTGTGTGTGTTTATGCCTTAATTACTCTAAAAAAAAAAAAAAAAGAACTCTCAGAATAATATTTATTTGCACGTGGAGAGTGAGCTTCCTTCGTTAGTAGCTGTTCCTGTCAAAGCCTAGGCGCTGTATCTGCTTCTTCGTTTTTCTTTTTGGCTATAAGTATATGTATCGCATGTTTATATTAATATATTTGTGACTGTGATCCTTTTGTTATCTCACAGGCTTATTGTGTATATGTTATCTTAAATAATAATTAATAGGTATTAACAAAGTAATTAATTAATTTTTATGGGTCCTTTTTGTTTGATAATTTTTAATTAAATATTGACTTTGCTTATATATCATATTGAGCTTTCAAAAGCTTCCAGCTGTTGTTCCCATTTGATGATAAGAGTATGGTAAAGGCGAGACTTAGGGTGAATAAAACTTCCCAATAAATCCAACTAAAAATTGAACCGATTCAGTTTAATTTAATTTAATTTTTTTATTTTTATTAATCAGATTAAAAATTATTTTGAGTTTGGTTTTATTTTTATACTTAAAAATTTTAATTAATTGAAATAACTGAACAAATTGAAATTAATTTTTTAATTTTAAAAATATAATATTTTAATAAAAATATTAAAATAATTAATATATAAAAAATTTAATTTGATTCAATTTTAATTTTAAAATTTTTAATTTTTAATTCGGTTCAACCCAATTTTTGATTTAGTTGGATTTAGTTCAGTTTTATATGATTCAGTTTAGTGAAAAAGCCTAAAAATGATCAAACAAACCGAATACACCCCAATAAATTAACTTTGAAAAATTTACATACTTAAAATATATTATATTAATTTTATTAATTAAATATAAAATATTTATTATATATGAAATAATTTTAACTTATAAATAGATACTATAATTTTTTATATTTAAAAAATATCACAAATAAACATAAAGTTAGATCATATTATTAGTAGAGTTAAAGCTAAAAATTTATTAACATTTGTAATAATATGTTAGTAGAGACTATTCTTATTTAATCGATGTCTTAAATTTATATTGTGATACATACAATTGTATTAAATCAGTTATTAAAAAACTTATAGCCATCAAACTAGAATATTAATTATAATCTAATAGGATTGGTCTGAATCAGTTGAACTTTAACTGTAAATATATATGTATACTCTAAAAAAAAAAACTAAAAATAAGAATTGTATATTATCAAATTAAAATTTTAAAGTACAACATATTTAACTCCACTCGTGTTGAAACAGCTCTGCTCCTAATTACAGGCATGATTAATTGATATTATTTACTAATACTTGGGAAATTTACTTTTCGACTCAGCATCAAGAGATTTATTGTATTTTATTATTTATCATAATAGGTCGAAGCAACTCCTTAATTTCAAGATAATTCTCTTTTTTTCTACATTTTTAGATGATCCACACACCACAAAAATTATGATACAAAGTGAATTACAAAATTTATAATCACTCGTGGCTAAAGCCGCAAAATTTACTTTTGACTCAGATAATATAATTACATCTAAATTTATATTAGTTAGAGTTAAAAGTGACCAAATTAAGGTAAGTTAAGCTTGTAACAACCTAACATAATTAAACAAATTAAGAACTAATTATTTGAGCTAAAGTGCCAAATTGGACTCTAATATTTTACCCTAATTACAAATTGGATTTTATTTTTATTTTTTGAGTTAATGGGAAATTTAAGGTGCAAAATTTGTAACACATTGCAACTTGTCGTTACTTTGCACATGATAGAAGTTACATCTTGCCTACTTGGTTGAAGTTGACGGTTATAATCCGATATTTTATAAATTATTAAATTAATTTTTGAGATATGCAGTGTTAATAAATATTTTATTAAATTATTATATTATGATTATTTTTGTAAAATTAATTTTAAATATTTAATGTTGAATATTATTTTAATATTATTATTTTTTATTATTTGTGAAATTAAATTAAATTCTAGTGTCAGTATTTGCTTTATTATTTCATATTATTATTATTTTGAAATTAAAGTTTAATTTTTATTTTTAATAAGTATTTAGCTGAGTGATTTTATTAAATTAAATTAATTGTTATATATATATATTTATTTATTTGTAGTGTGAAATTAGTGAGAAAGGATATTTTAAATAAAAAATTATTATTTATTTAAAATTTTATTTTTTATGCAAAAAAAAAGAGAGACTAAAACGCCAGTAGCCTCACTTCCCTCTCATTTTTTCTTTTCCTTCTTTCTTTTTCTTTTTTTTCTTCTTGGTTTTTTTTTCTTTTTGGCCGGAACTTCCTTTGCTCACTAGAGTCGATTCTGGCACCAACGGAGGCTGACGTTGGGATCTTTTGGAAGCTCATCCTCCAGACTTCTCAAATCTTATAACCGTTTTGAGTTTTGACTCTGTTAATTATTCCGTTTTTGTATAATTCATTTTTTAGTATTTTGAGTTTTTGGTTAGTTTAAACCTTTATTTGATTTTCTTAGCTATTGTTGCTTTGAGATTAATTGTTGTAGAGGTTGTGAGGAAACTACATGTGATTTTTGTTTATTTTTTTTAGAAATTTTGAATTTCCTGGCTCGGGGGGTTACTGTTCATATACTGTTCCGAGCTCTCGAAAATTATATTTTTAATAAATTCTACTAATTATTTTAAGCATATTTTGTGAAGAAAGTATATTGAAATTATGTTCCGATTATTTATTATGAATTTTTTAATGTTTATGTAAAAATTGAATTTTTGGAAAAATTAGTAAAGTTTGTATTTTAATTAAAATTATTGTTAATTATTATGTTTTGGATAATTTTTGAGTAATAAATATTATTAAAATAATTTTTAAGAATTATTTACTTTTTTTAGCTAATTAATCATAATTTCCGGAAATATATTCAAATAATAGTTTTACCAATTATTTTTTTAGGATTAAATGAATTTTAGCTGTTTTTTATTATATATTTGAGCAATTTAAATAATTATTTCTAATTTATGTTATTTAATTTTGAATATTTGAAAAATGGATTTTATTAATATTCTTTAATTATATTTGAGATTTTATTATTTATTTTGAAAATAAATATCTTTGATGTTTTTATTATTTAAATAAAATGAATTGTGGTATTTTATGATTTTTATGAATTTTAGTGAATTAAGAATATTTATTATTTTATTATTGATTTTGAGTATATTGGTTTTCGGTTGAGCAATAACCGTAGTTCGGGGGCCCAACCCGAGAAGTTGAACATTTTGTGTATTTAAAGTGTGTTTGCATGCAGGATCAACTCTACTTTTAATAAAAAGACGTCCGTTTTACAGAGGAGATTCTACCGAATTTTTGGTAGATTTCTCATAAAATGTGATATCGGATCGATTTTAGTTGAGTCATATTTTAATCGAGTCTTTCTTTAGAAATATAGAATTTATAGGATTTCCATTTTTTTAATTTCCTTTTTATTTATTTCTTTTCTTTAGCCACGCCTCCAGTGGAGTCGACATGTTAGGGTCGAGCGCGACTGCGCAGAGGAGCGCATTCAACCTGTAAGTTAATAACTGAATTGTGTGTAGGATAATTATATTAAATATAAATTTATTGATTTTGATAAATGGGAGAATTTATTAAAGAATTATATTATTATAAGAATATATTTAGATTAAATTCTCCTATTATTGCTATAGTTATATTAGCATATTTATATTAAATTTTCATCTGATTAGTTTATTTTATTTTATTGTAATCTTCCTTATTTTATTTATTTTAAAATAAACTACGGTAGAATAGGATATTTGATGGATCTCACCAAGACTGTGTGTGCACCGGTAGGATTGAGAGTGAGTGTTAAAAGTTATATGGCTCGGTAATGCTTTGCTTTCGAGCGTGATTTATATATTACTAGAGCTGGTAGCTCGGTGATGCTTTGCTCTCGAGAACCGTCAATAAATATTGGTTTAAGTAATTTGATTATGGTTGGTAGCTCGGTTGATGTTTTGCTCTCGAGAACTTGCAGTTTTTGGATTATAAGAGAGCTATAAGGCTATTAGAATTGTAGATTAGGCTATACCTAGTTTTCTTATTAAAAAAAATGATTTAAGGAATCTTATTGTATTTTATATAGTATTTTATGATTTTTTTTAAATACTTTATTTCAGTAAAGGGAGATTTCAATAAATCAAATGTTTCAAATTTTATATTTTATATTTTTCATAAATTATATTTTAAAGAAGATTTTCATACTATATACATTTTTTTTATTAACTTACTTAGTAAGATTTGAACCCCCTCAATATTTTTTTCATGATCTTCTACTTCAAACCTCTCTATTAAACTTATACGTCAGACTCTTTCCTCCCCGGCCGACTTATGTAAATATTGAACTATTGCTTTTCTTGTATTTTAGTAAATATTTTACTAGTAGTACTTCTTATTTTAGTGTCTGTATTGTATTAAACTGTGTTTCTATATTTGAATATTGTATGAACATATTTATTATGTTATGATATAAGGATTCATTTTATATTAATTAAAGTTTTAATTATGTTGTATTATTGTGTTATGTTTGCATGTGTTTTTATTTTAAGTCTTGCTATGGGTTTTTATTACTTTATGTATTCTCATTCCCTAGCGCTGGTCACGTGCCCTTTGGGTTCGGGTCGTGACAAAGTTGGTATTAGAGCCTAGGTTTTTAGTGTTGTGGACCTAGGTTAGTAGATTTAAGTTTTCTTTGAACTACTGTAGTAAATTAGGTTTGCCCATGTTCTTGAAAGGTCTTCGTTGCTTTTACTTTTTTGCGTAACCATTAAGGTGTATGTTTGTTGTCTGTGATTGTCTAAATTGCATGTTTTATTTTTTTGTTCTTTCAAGATTGTGGTGAGCGTGAGTCACTCCATCAGCCAATGAGACTGATGACGGAGAGTCTTTTAAGGATAAGGTTTTATCCCATGTGCAGCCACCTAAGCATAAGGGTAAAGGTGAATCTAAAGGGTCAGGTGGTCACCGTAGACAACAGGAATAACAGAATGAGGAGCTTATGGCTCAGGATTTCAATGATGATACCCATGCACCAGGAGTTCCACAAGGTGTAGTGCCGATACCTCCAATCGTACCATAGATGCAACCTTTGTTTTAGTAGATAGCTTAAGATGTGTCAGTTTCGTGTATATTCCATATTTTGAATCTCATTGATTTCCATATCTTTTCAAGTGAGGTGAACGTGAACTGCTTTTACTAGAGAGATAATATATTGCTAAGCAGGCCTTTCAGTTAAAGTTGTGATTCTAGTTTCAGCCCATACTACACATATCTAGTATAGGGGAAGTCAGAAGTAATTGTAACTCAAAGGCCAAAGTAGTTATTGTAAGAGGTACATGCAGCCTTTGAACTTGAACTTGCAATATTTGTGGCTAGGATAGCCAGGATTAATGAGGGCTTGATAGCACTTAACCAAGCATGATAATTTCTTTAAATATATTTTGATGAAGGAATCAAAAGATGTTTAATGTGAATGCAACATTTTTGTACTCTTTGATAGTTAAATTGTCAGTTTTGACTGTATCATAAGATTGGTACATGCAGTCAAATTAGTTTTATATGACTACTGTGACATGATTGGAATTTAAAGAGTGATTTCTAAGATACTTCTATCCATCTTTATAGAGAGATAATTACACATGGTGGCTATTACACAAAGTAAGAGAAGAACTATCAATTAAGAAGAATACCCATGAACTCTTCAATCTGTCACTTTATACTGTAGATGTGATACTACATAAGAGGAGATTGGTAAAATTATATGTTACAGGATTAAGTTTAGTATATATTAGCATCCGAGCTGAGGACTGAAATTTAGAGAGTTATTCGTGGATTCAGTCCTTTTGGGTGTAATTGACTTGATGTGATTTTAAGAATGGATTGGTTGTCTCAGCATCATACTGTTATTGATTATCAGAGTAAAGAGGTGATTTTTAGAATTTCAGATGAAGAGTTTAAGTTTGTAGGTGATAAGAGTTCTGCACCTCAGGATCTTATCTCCATTATCACGGCTAGGAAGATGCTGAGAAAAGGTTATCAGAGATACTTGGCATTAATTAGGGATACTATAGTAGAGAAGATGCCTATCTCAGATGTTCCAATAGTATGTGAGTTCTCGGATGTCTTTCCTGATGAGTTGCCAGGTTTACCACCTCACAGAGAGATCGAATTCTGTATGGTCTCAAGCATAGCTCCTATTTTGATGTCACCCTATAAAATTGTCACGACCCAAAATAGGGGGCTATGACCGGCACTAGGGAATGGGAATTCTTTCGAATCCGGAACCCATAGCAAGTCTTAAAAATAAAAGCATGCAATATAATAAAATAAATAAAATATTTTAGTAGCGAAAATTTATTCTCGAATGTAAAATAATAATTCTTCAACTCATTTAATAACATAAATTTCATCTCATATATCATAAAATCTTTAAGTACAATTTTTGGGTTTAAACTTCTGAAATTTAAATCTCATACACACATATCATAAATACAGCTTACTACAATAACTACTGCAGTGTTTATAATACAAAATAAACTCAAGTAAGCAGTTTACATAATAAAGCCGGAGTGAAAGAAATCCGGCGTATAGGCCTGCTACTGAGGTCTGAGGACGAACACTCTCCTGAAAAATATCAACGGAGGGGAGTAAGACCTCACTGAGTGAATTGTTATAATATATATACATGCATCTCTTATATGACAAAAGCATTCAAACATATCCATATTGTAATATCCTAAGTTTTTAAATAATTTTAAACTGCATCGGGATATGCAGTGTTAATAATTTTCATATATATTTATGATTATTTAATGAGTTTGTTATTTATTAAAGTCATTTTTAATTATTTTTAATTATTTTAAGTCCTTTACATAAAATTTTCCCGGGGATTTTATTTTCCAGAAAATTAAGACGTAAATAAATAAATATTAATTATTTTAAGCGGTTTTATGAAGTTGGATGAGTCCATGCATAATTTTAAAGTGTCGAATAAAATATATACGTATACATGCATTTAAATTAAATTAGGGTTTATTTTAATTAAATTATATTATATTATATAGTTTTAATATTAATTAAGTGTGTGTATATGTATATGTGTATATATATTATTAAAATATGTGTGTGGTGCATATTTATTGTGTATATTATAATATATATTAAAATAATATAAAGATATATATATATATATATACCAAAATAAAAGTTTGCAAAAATTAAAACTTTGCCATTGTCTTCTTCCTCTCCTTCCCGATCGTTCCCTTCATCATTTCCGGCGCCAGTCACGCCATTTTCTTCCTGTTACTGTGCTTTCCGGCGTGCCACCTTCCCTTCCAGCCCTTCCCGCCACCCCAAGCTTCCATTTCCGGTGAGTTTTGGTCGGATTTTCTTCAAGAAGCCGAAAGTGGATGCCAACTCCGATCAACCCGATTCCGGCCACCGTTTTGAGTGCCACTGGTCTCTATATCTTCCTTGAGCTATGGTGAGTGCATTTCCAAGCTTTGTTTCACTTAATTTGGTCTAGATTTCCCTAGGTTTTGAATTTCCATTTTCGGCCACATTGAGTTCTTGAATTTTTTGAGCTTCAATTTCAATGATTCATGTAAACTTCCTTCAAAAATATTTATCCTAGTAGCTTAATCTACCTTTGTAAATTTTTTTGGAATTTTTGGGAATTATTTTGATTTTTGTGAATTTATGATTATTTTATTAATATTTTCTAATTTTTGTAAATTAATTAATTAAATTATAAAATTGTGATTTATGGTGTTTATAGTTGTTAAAATGAATTTTGGAAATTTATTTGTATTTTTTGTGATTTTTATATAATTATTATGAATTTATTTAGTTTATGTGATTTTTAGAAAATTAGGTTAATTATGTGTTTTATTGAAATTAATTGGTTAATTGAGTATAAATATTGATATTATTGAATTATATGTTGATAAATTAATTTTTGAGTAATTATATTATTTTTAATGAATTTTTGAACAATTATAGTGAATTTATATATATTAGGGGTATTTTGGTAATTTGACACTAAATTGGCTAAAAATATATTTAAATTGATTTAAATAGTTATTTGAGGTATAAAAATGATTTCTAAAAATTATTTAGTATTTTTAACTAATTAAAACTACTTTTCGTAAATTATTTTTAAATTATATATAATATACGATTTTTCTTAATAAATGAGTTTTTATCGATTTATGATATGTTTTAGGGCTAATTATGAAATTTGAATTTATAAAATGTACGTTGAGTATTAAAAGGTATTTTTGGTATTTCTAGAATTTTCATGTGTTCTGTGTTTACCTCGGTCGATGAAATTGTAGTTTGGGAGTTCGACCAAGGAATTGTGAAACTGTGTTTATTCAAAGTGTGTTTTTTTACAGGATCGGCTCTACTCTTTGAGTAGAGAGATGTCAGTTTTACAGGGGAGGTTCTGTCGGATTTTCGGTAGAATTCTCGTAAAATGTGATATCCGGTCGAATTCTTATTCTGATTTTGTGTCCGCTATTCTTAGATCGAGTCTCTAGGGATTCCGATAGATTTATTCTAATGTCGTATTGTCGTTTGTTTGTTTAGTTGCGCCGAGACCGAAGCCTAGTGGACCAGGCCCGTCAGACCTGTCTCAAGGAGCGCAATAACAGTGAGTTGTTATTCTATATATACTTGTATTAGGATTGCATGTTTTAGAAATGTATGATTTATTTTATAAATTATGCATAAATGGTTTAATTATTTCTTAGGTTTATTTTTGGTATATTTTCGGTATATTTCAAATTATATGCATGTTTTATTATGAATTTATACTTAAATTGTCTTTAAGTATATTTATAGTTTATTTCCAGTTTATTTTGTAATTATATTGAACTTATTTGACGTATATATACTCGAAATATACCTAATTTATTTTTGGTATATTTCTAGTATATATATGGTTTATGTTGCTATTTTATTTAATATCATGCATCATTTATTTTATGAATGTATGTTTTATATATAATGAAGGATATCAATAGAACGTGCTACCTAGTGGGCAGCATTAGGATCGAGTACGTACCGGTACGATGATAGCATTTAGGCTATATTACTAACCTGTTTATGGATTATGATCGGATTGATTTGTTTGATGTGTGATGTGATTTGAGAGTGTGATTGTTGGAGCTCGGTTAACCAGGGGTCTCGGGGCCAATCACATTAACAGTCAAACTGCTAGAGCTCGGTTGACCAAGTGTCTCGGGGCCAGTCTACTGTCCAAATGGAACAAGTGAATTTATTTGGAATAAGTGAGCCTGTATGGCTAGAGTGTTGTCTAACACTGTCTGAGGTTGCGATCATTTAGGGTTCTATTTGATCCTTCATAATCGAATATTATTTTCAGTATATATATATAAAATGATTTTGCTACATCTGTGTGATTTTGCCTATATATATATATTTATTATATATACTATTGAATGTGTGCATTGTCATTTAACTATGCATGTATATATATTATAACAATTCACTCAGTGAGGTCTGACTCCCCTCCGTTGACTATTTTTCAGGAGAGTTTTCATTTTCAGACCTCAGTAGCAGACCCTTATGCCGTGAGACTTATGTATTATGTTGTATGAGATTTGTATTTTAAAGAAATGAACTGAGATTTGTATTATTAATTCTATTGGCGGATTATTATTTTATTTTATTTATGAGTTTTATTTTCGCTTCAATTTATTTTATTTATGTTATTATTATTGCATGTTTTTATTTATTTTAAGGCTTGCTACGGGTTCCGGATTCAAAAGAATTCCTATTCTCTAGCGCTGGTCATGGCTCCTATTTTAGGTCGTGACACATATAATAAATAAATAAATATATATATATATATATATCTGTGTGTGTGTGTGCAAATATATGAAGTGAAAAATCACTTCATATACAGTACTGAAAAATATTAGTTTATGAAGGATCAAATAAAATCCTAAATGATCGCAACCTCAAATAGTCTTAGATAACACTCTAGCCATACAGGCTCACTTATTCCAATAAATTCACTTATTCCATTTGGACAGTAGCCTGGCCCTGAGACACTAAGTCAACCGAGCTCCAGTAGTTTGACTATCAGTGTGATTAGCCCCGAAACACTTGGTCAATCGAGCTCCAGCAATCACACTCTTAAATCACATCTCACATCAATCAGATGAATCAACAAGTCATAATCCAATAATAGGTTAGTAATTTAATCTAAATTCTATCATCATACTGGTATGTACTCGGTCCTAGTGCTGTCCACTAGGTAACACGTTCTATTGATATCCTTCATTAAAATAAACTCATACATGCGTAAAATAAAAGATGCATGATATTAATTTAAATGGCAATATAAACCATATATATACTAGAAATATACCAAAAATAAACCAAGTATATTTCGAGTATATATATGTCAAATAAATTCAGTTCAATTATAAAATAAACCAAAAATAAACCATATACATACTTAAAAACAACTTAGGTATAAAATAAAGGTAAAACATGCATTAAAATCAAAATATACCAAAAATATATTAAAAATATACCTAAAATATACTTAAGCGTTTATTAAATCATTTATGCATAATTCATACAATTAAAACATATATTTCTAAAAATATGCAACCTAAATACATGTATATATATAAAATAACAACTAACAGTTGTGCACTCCACGAGATGGATCTGACGGACCTGGTCCACTAGGCCTCGATCTCGGCGCAACTAACAAATAAAATATTAACACGAAATTAGAATAAATCTAACTTAATTTCTAGAAACTCAATCTAGAATTCTAGACACAGACAAGGAATAGGAAATTGACCGAATGTCACGTTTTACGAGAATTCTATCAAAAATTCGGTAGAACCTTCTCTGTAAAACGAACATTTCTTTACTTAAAAAGTAGAGCTGGTCTTGCAAGAAAATACACTTCGAATATAGAATAACCACACAACCCCTCGGTCGGATTCCCAAACTACAATATCATCGACCGAGGTTCACAATTCACAAGATATATACAAAATATATTAAAATTCTATAAATACCAAAAATACCCTTTATATACCAAAATATAGAAAATTTAAATATTTAAACACTAAAAATAATTATTTCACCGATATTTAGTTTAAAGCCCTAATATTAATAACATATTATAAAAAAATCGATAATAACTCGATAAATTCACAAATATTAATAGAAATTCATTTTATAAATCCAAATTACTTAATTAATCCAAAAATATATTAAAAATTACTAAAAACCCATTTGTTTACAAAAATAGTACATTATATATAATTTGAAAATAATTTTCAAAAAATAGCTTTAATTACTTAAAAATAGTGAATAATTTGTAAAAATCATTTTATACCTCAAATAATTATTAAAACCAATTTAACTTAATATTCAACTAATATTACTATCAAATTACCAAAATACCCCTACTATATAATAATTCACATAATATACACTAATTATTCAAAAATTCACTAAAAATTATATAATTACTCAAAAATTATTTTCTCAACATATAATTCAATAAAATCAATAATTATACTCAATTAACCAATTAATTTTAACAACATACACATATAACCTATATTTCTAAAATTCACATAAACTAAATAAAATAATAATAATTACACAAAAATTATAAATTAAATTCTATAATTATTTTCAACCACTATAAACACCAAAAATCACATTTCACAATTTATTTAATTAATTTACGAAAATTAGAAAATAATAATAAAATAATAAAAAATTCTCAAAAATTAAAATAAATTCCAAAAATTCCAAAAAAAATTCAGGATGTAGATTAAGCTAGTAGAATAAATTTTTGTGAAGGAATTTAGCTTGAATATCAAATATCGAAGTTCAAAAAAATTAAGAAACTAAAATGGCCGAAATAGAAATCAAGCTCACCACCAAAATCTAGACCAAATCAAGTGAAACCAAGCTTAGAAATACACTCACCAGAGCTCAATGAAGAGAATGAGACCGGCAGTATTGATGGAGGTGGCCGGAATCAGCTTGAACGGCGGTGGTGGTGATTTTTGGCTTTTCGGCTAAAACAGGCTGCAACAGCGCCGGAGGAGGGAGGAAACGGTGGCGGAGCTGGCTGGGAACGATGGTGGCATGCCGAGTGGCACTCTAACGGCCAGCGATAAGAAGTAACAGACGGTGAAGGTGGGGGTGAGGGGGCGTCGGGCGTGAGGAAGATGGGGGAGGGGTGTTTTTGACAATTTATATATATATATATGCATGCATATGTATATACTTTAGTATACAAAACATTAATCATTCATGAAACCATGCAATTTAATAAAATAAAATAACATTAATCAATAAAATATTATTTAAATATTATTTCCCAAAATAATAGGTCTCGAAAAAATTTTTACGTTGAAAACTTTAAATAAACGTAAAAATAACATTAATTATTAATAAAATAATTAAATAGTCAAATATATATATATATATATTAAAATTATTAATACTGCATACCTCGATACAGTATAAAAATATTTTTTTAAAAAAACATTGGGTTATTACAAAAATGGCTCCTGTAGAGTTGAAGGAATTAAAGGAGCAGTTGCAAAATTTATTGGACAAGGGTTTCATTGACCCAGTGTTTCTCCTTAGGTTGCACCGGTCCTATTTATGAAGAAGAATAATGGTACACTGCGACTGTGCATTGATCACAAAGAGCTTAATAAGGTGACAATAAAGAATAAGTATCCTCTTTCGAGGATAGATGATTTGTTTGATTAACTTCAGGGTGCACAGTTCTTTTCCAAGATTGACTTAAGGTCGGGCTACCATCAGTTGTGGATCAATGAAGTTGATATTCTTAAAATGGCATTCTACACTCGATATGGTCATTATGAGTTTCTGGTGATGTCCTTCGGGTTAACTAATGCACTAGCTATTTTTATGGATCTGATGAACAGGGTGTTTAGACCATTTATGGATCAGCTTGTAGTAGTCTTCATTGATGATATACTAGTGTATACAAAAGTATGGAGGAGCATGTATATGACTTGAGGATAGTACTATAACATTGAGAGAATATAAGCTTTATGCTAAATTCCCAAAGTGTGATTTCTGGATGGAGAGTGTTGCATTCCTTAGACACATGGTGTCTAAAGATGGTATTTAGGTTGATCGACAAAAGATAGAAGCAGTGTCTGAATGGCCCAGACTGACATCAGTAACTAGATTCGAAGCTTCCTGGGTTTGGCCGAGTACTATAGGAGATTTGTGTAGGATTCTTGAGAATTATAGCACTTATGACTCGTCTAACTTAGAAGAATGTGAAGTTCATGTGGTCAGATTCTTGTGAGAAAAATTTTTAATTACTGAAGAAGAAGTTGACTACAGCTCCAGTTATAACTTTACCAAATGGAGAAGACAAGTTCACTGTGTATTGCGATGCTTCCAGAGTCGGCTTAGGTTGAATGTTGATGCAGAATGGTAGGGTGATAACTTATACTTCCAAGCAGTTGAAGAAGCATGAATAGAATTATCCTACTCATGACCTAGAGATGGCTGCAGTGATCTTTGCTCTCAAGATTTGGAGACATTATTTGTATAGAGTGACTTGTGAGATTTTCACAAATCACAAGAGCATGAAGTACATTTTCCAACAAAGAGATCTAAACTTGAGGCAAAAAAAAGATGGTTATAATTGCTGAAGGATTATGACTATGATATCCTATACCATCTAGGCAAGGCTAATGTGGTAGCAGATGCCTTGAGTAGAAAGTCCCTAGGTAGTATTGCTCATATTAGTGTGAAGAGGAGACCTCTAATCTAAGAGTTGCACGAGTTAGTGGCTTAAGGTTTGATGATGAAGATAAGTATATCAGGAGGACTGTTAGCTCAGTTTAGAGTCAAATCAATGTTGAGGGATAAAATTAAGGCAGCTCAAAGCAAATATCCTATTTTAGTAGAGCTTGAGGAGAATATTCGTGAAGGAAGTTCATTAATTTTACACTTGATGATAAAGGTGTTTTATGGATCAATGGTAGATTATGCGTTCCTGATGTGGATAATTTGAGAGAAGAGATCCTAAAAGAAGTGTATTCTATAACTTATAGTGTACATCAAGGTGTTACTAAGATATACCATAGCATTAAGGATTTGTACTGGTGGGATGAATTGAATAAGGATGTAGTTGATTATGTCTCTAAGTGCTTAACTTGGCAACAGGTGAAAGCTGAGCATCATAAGCCTTTTGGGAAGCTTTAACCTCTTCCTATTCCTGAGTGGAAATGGAAGAGAATTGCTATGGAATTTGTGACATGGTTACCTTGTTCAAAGGATGGATACGATTCTGTCTGGGTGATTGTGGACAAGTTAACCCAATCATCTCACTTCTTACCAGTTAAAGCTGCTTATTCTATAGCTAAGTTGGTTGAGCTGTATGTTAAGCATATTGTATGCCTTCACAAAGTGTCTGTTTCCATTGTATCTGATAAAGGTTTTGTGTTTACTTCTCGACTTTGGCAGAAGTTGTAAGAAGCAATAGGCACCAAGCTTGATTTTAGTACTATTTTTCACCCTCAAACAGATGGTCAATCTGAGAGGATGATCTAAACACTTGAGAATATGTTAAGAATGTGTGTAATGGATCTTGGAGGTAGTTAGGATGATCATTTGCCACTAGTAGAGTTTACTTACAATAACAGCTACCATAAAAGTATTGAAATAACTTTGTATAAAGCTCTGTATGGAAAGAAGTGCAGATCCCCTTTATGTTGGGATGAGATTGGAGAAAGAGAGTTGACTGGACCTGAGATTATCCAAGATGCAGCTGAGAATGTTGCTTTGATAAAAAGAATATTAGAAACCACAGCTAGCAGACAGAAGAGCTATACGGATCGAAAGCTTAAGGATGTAGAGTTTTAGGTTGAGGATTATATGTTTCTGAAGGTGTCATCGATGAAGGGTATGATGAGATTTGGCAAGAAGGGGAAGTTAGCACTGAGATACATTGGACTGTTCAAGATTCTGGAGAGAGTGGGCATGGTTGCATATCGGTTGGCTTTGCCTCCGAATTTGTCTCAAGTGTATCCAATATTCCACGTCTCAATGCTGAGGAAGTACATTTCAAACCCTTCACACGTGTTGCAACCCTAGAGTGTGGAAGTGAATGAAGATCTGACATACGAGGAGGAACCAGTCGCGATTATTGATTATCAAGTTCACCAGCTACGTTCGAAATAAATTCTAATGGTCAAGGTGTTGTGGAGGAGCAACAACGTGAAGGAACACACGTGGGAGACCAAGGCTGAGGTGCAGGTAGCTTACTCTTATCTTTCTCCTTGATGAATTCTTGTTTTCTATTTTTTTATTTAAAATTCGATAACGAATTTTTGTAAGGGGGGAAATTGTTATAACCCGATATTTTATAAATTGAGATATGCAGTGTTAATAAATATTTTATTAAATTGTTATATTATGATTATTTTGTAAAATTAAATTCGAATATTTAGTGTTGAATATTATTTTAATATTATTATTTTTATTATTTGTGAAATTAAATTAAATTCTAGTGTTAGTATTTGTTTTATTATTTCAAATCATTATTATTTTAAAATTAAAGTTTAATTTTTATTTTTAATAAATATTTAGTTGAGCGATTTTATTAAATTAAATTAATTGTTATATATATATATATATATTGTGGTGTGAAATTAGTGACAGATTGTAATACCATATGTTTTAACTAAATAAAGTAATTTTATATTTAAATCTTTAATAAATACTTTTAGGTTATATTATATAAAAGATTATTTTTTTTCTATCTAATGGAGGTATATATATATATATATATATATAAATATTATATTTAGGGTTAAATATTATTTAGATGTGTATATGTAGTATATGTATACCTATATATATATGTACTAATATTCACCTATACACATACATGCATAACTATATATGTGTGCATGTAATATATGTATTTATATATATATATATATATATGTAAGGAAGTGGACCAAAACGGGATTAATAAAGCAAAAGAAAACAAAAGCAAACAAAAGAAACAAAGAAAGAAACAGAGGTAAAAAAAAACCACACAGAAACTTCCCGAGCCCTGCAAGCTTCCCTCCCTATTCCTTATCATCCCTCACCCTCCTTCTCTTCTTCTTCATTGTGTTGTTCATCCTGCCATCACCGGTGACACCATTGTCGTCGCACCAAGCTGCCAGGGGAAGTGTTGCTACTGTCGTTCCTTATCTTCCTCCTCTGTCAGCTTCGATCCAAGCTGATCCAGCACCACCCAAGCTTCCCCAATTTCCCTCATCGTCTTAGGTGTCTGTCCAAGCTAAGAGTCGCCGTTGCAACTCACCTCCGGCGCCGAAATTGAAGGTTGAAGGTGAGTTGCTCAGAGTTGTTTTTAGGTTATTGTCCGGTTATTTTCTGGTTGCTGCTCGATTTTGAATGTTGATTTCAGGTTATTTTTGAGTATATGTTGGATTATGCCAATAACTTGCTTCAATTTGGATTTTTAAATATTTTTCCTAATTTTTCTTAATTTACAAAATTTTTCATAATTTTTATTTATTTATTTTAATTTTTTTTTAGTTGATTTATTGGGTTTTATTTGGTTTAGTTAGTATAACTAAAGTGATTATAGTTAATTTTTTTAGTATATTAATTTTATGTAAGGTTTTAGAGTTTTGGTGTTAATTAGAGGGTTATGTAAATTTTAGGTATTTAGTGGGTAATTATGCTAATTTTGAAATTTATGATTAAAAATTATGAAATTTTAATAATTGAGGTTATTAGTGAATGTTATTAATTTTAGAACTCAAATTATAATTTTTGTGATTTTTATACTATTTTTATAAATATTTTTGAGTTTATGCCAAATTTGATTTGTAGGTTAAATAATATTTTTAGGAGAAAATTTGTTGGTTGATTAAATGTTTTAATTATATTAGGAGGATTTCTTTTGAGAAAAATAATTTTTGGGATGATTAAATAATTTTAAGGAATTATTTTTAGTATTAAAAGCACATTATGTAAATTGTGTATTTTAGGGGGTAAATTGTAATTTTATGCTAAACACAGTTAAATATATTTTTTAATTAGATTTATTAATATTTAAAGGGTTTAGACAATTTTTATAAATTAATTGGTATTTTTACCTAAGTAGTGTAAATTTTAAATATCAAATTCCCAATATATATATATACATATAATACAATACAATAGTTTTAATTTGGGTTATAATTATATTTTTGATGATGGAATGCAAATTTAATTGTTTAAATTTTGAATAATTGAGATTTTATATAATTTTATTTATTTTTAGTATATGTGTATGTGAAATATGTATTTTTAAGAAATAAATGTTATTAATTCTCGATATTTTATTGAGTTGTGATCTCGGTCGGGGCAAATGTAGTTTTGGGAGCCCGACTTGAGTGTGGGTGTCTGTGATTATTAGAAGTGCATTTTCTATGCAGGTTCAGCTCTACCTTTGGTAGAGAGATGTCCTTTTTACAGCGGAGACTCTATCAAAATTTCGGTAGATTTTCTCGTAAAACATGATATTCGTAAAATTTCTACCGTTAGTTAGGTTATCCTGTCTGTCGAGTCTTATCCGATCTTCCTCGAGTCAGTCTGGAATTTCATTATTTTGTTGATTGCTGATTTCGATTCCTTAGTCATGTTTTAAAAGTCAATTATTATTTTCTTTTAGAGCATTTCGGAGCAGAAGCTGTAAGGCCTAGGCAGACGCGTGATCGTCAACCTTCGAATTCATCCTGTAAGTCAATAGAATGATCTGTGCGTGTGTTTATTTAAAGAATGCATGCGCTCATATTTTTATTATATTGATTATATGATTTATTTACCTTAATGCTATTATTTAAGATTTAAACGCATTTCATTTATTTAAAAATCGATTTTGAGAAATTCTGGTAGAACGGGCTACCTGGTGAGCTTCACCAGGACTATGTGCACATGATAGAGATTAAGAGATGGATCCGATATATATATATGATTAGTGAATGTTAAACTGGGACGGGTGCCTCGGTGGAAGCCTTTGCTCTCGGGGACCGCCAGTGATGGTAAGGTTGATAATGGACTGGGATGGGTGTCTCGGTCGATGCCTTTGCTCTCGGAGACCGCCAGTGCCATATATTTGGATTAAGTGAATGACTACGGCTTGGTGCCTCAGTTGATGCCTTCGCTCTCGGGGACCGGTAGTCTAGTTAGAATAAGTGGGCCCAGCTGGCCATTTAGATTTTGAGTTTAGGGTTCTACCGAGATTTTTCAAAAGCTATACTTATACATTATAAATTATTTTCACTATAAACATATACAGTTTTCAAAAAGGGTTTTCAAACCGTACAGCTCTTTTTATTGACTTACTCAGTGAGGTTTGATTCCCCTCAATTTATTTTTTTCAGGAGCTTGGGAGTTCGACCTCAGACTACCTCCACGCCGAGTTTCTTTCTCACCGGCTATTTTATGTAGGTCATTGTAAGCTGTACTGTGTGTTAATCTAGGCTGCTGCAGTAGTATATGTACTAAGGATTGTATGATTTAAATATATTTGTGTAATTGTGTAAACCACGCTTATGTATAAAGATTTAAATTCGATTTATAATATGAGACGTTGAAGCACATTTTATTTAAGCAGTTGAATTTGTGTATTTTGAGAAAAATCAGTTTGATAATATGTTCTGTTATTAATTAAAGTTTAAAATATGAATGGTTTTATTTTTTTTTCCTTTAGGCTTACTATGGGTTTCGGGGGCCTTATGCCTACCCATTCCCTAGTGCCGGTCACGTGCCCTCGGGTTCGGGTTGTGACACAGATGATATTTTAAATAAAATATATTTTTTTAAAGTTTTGTCATTTATGTAAAAAAAAAAAAAAGGTTAAAACGCCAGTAGCCCCACTTCCCTCCCAATTCTTCTTTTCCTTCTTTCTTTTCCATTTCTTTCTTCTTGGTTTTCTTTCTTTTTGGCTAGAACTTCCTTTACTCATCAGAGATGATTCCGACGATGGCGGAGGCCGACGTTGGGATCTTTTGGAAGCTTATCCTCTGGCCTTCTCAAATCTTCTAACCATTTCGAATTTCGACTCCGGTAACTATTCCGTTTTTGTATAATTCATTTTTTAGCATTTTTTGTTTTTGGTTAGTTTAAGCTTTTATTTGATTTTCTTAGCTATTGTTGCTTTGGATTAATTGTTGCAGAGATTGTGAGAAAGCTAAATGTGATTTTTTATTTATTTTTTTAAAAATTTTGAACTTTCGGGTTTGGGGTAACTGTTTATGTACTGTTCCGAACTCAGAAAAATTATTTTTTAATAAATTCTACTAATTATTTTAAGCATATTTTGTGAAGAAAGTATATTGAAATTATGTTCCGATTATTTATTATGAATTTTTGAATGTTTATGTAAAAATTAAATTTTTGAAAAAATTAGTAAATTTTGTATTTTAATTGAAATTATTGTTAATTATTATGTTTTGGATAATTTTTTAGTAATAAATATTATTAAAATATTTTTAAGAATTATTTACTATTTTTAGCTAATTAATAATAATTTCTGGAAACATATTCAAATAATAGTTTTGCCAATTATTTTTTTTAGGATTAAATGAATTTTAGCTATTTTTTATTATATATTTGAGCAATTGAAATAATTATTTCTAATTTATGCTATTTAATTTGAATATTTGAAAAATTGATTTCATTAATATTATTTAATTATATTTGAGATTTTATTATTTATTTTGAAAATAAATATATTTGATGTTTTTATTATTTAAATAAATTGAATGGTGGTATTTTATGATTTTTATGAATTTTAGTGAATTAAGAATATTTATTATTGATTTTGAGTATATTGGCTCTTGGTTGAGCAATAATTGTAGTTCGGAGGCCCAACCCGAGAAGTTGAGCATTTTGTGTATTTGAAATGCGTCTGTGTACAAGATCAGCTCTACTTTTAGTAGAGACACACCCATTTTATAAAGGAGACTTTGCCGAATTATTTAGATTTCTCATAAAATGTGACATCAAATCGATTTTAGTAGAGTCATATTTTAATCAAGTCTTTCCTTAGAAATTTAGAATTTATAGAATTTGCTTTTTTTTTAATTCCCTTTTTGTTTATTTCTTTTTTTTAGCCGCGCCTCCAATCGAGTTGATAGGTCAAGGTCGAGCGCAACTGCGCAGAGAAGCGCATTCAACCTATAAGTTAATAACTAAAATGTGTGTAGAATAATTATATTAAATATAAATTTATTAATTTTGATAAATGAGAAAATTTATTAAAGAATTATATTATTATAAGAATATATTTGGATTAAATTCTCCTATTATTGTTGTAGTTATATTGGTATGTTTATATTAAATTTTCATATGATTAGTTTATTTTATTTTATTATAATCTTTCTTATTTTATTTATTTTTATTTATTTTAAAATAAATTACGATAGAACGGGCTACCTGATGGGTTTCATCATGACTGTGTGCGTACCGGTAGGATTGAGAGTGAGCGTTGAAAGTTATACGGCTCGGTGACGCTTTGCTCTCGAGAACCACTAGTAAATATCGGTTTAAGTGATTTGACTGTGGCTGGTAGTTCGATTGTTGCTTTACTCTCTGTAATCGGCAGTTTTTGGATTATAAGATAGCCGTAAGGCTATTAGAATTGTGGACTAGAGTTCTACCTAGTTTTCTTATAAAAAAAATGATTTAAGGAAACTTATTGTATTTTATATAGTATTTTATGATTTTTTTTAAATACTTTATTTCGTTAAAGGGAGATTTCAATAAATCAAATGTTTCAAATTATAAATTTTATATTTTTCATAAATTATATTTTAAAGGAGATTTTTATACTATATACATTTTTTTTATTAACTTATTCAGTGAGGTTTGACTCCCCTCAATATTTTTTTCTGGATCTTGTACTTCAAACCTTTTTATTAGACTTATACGCCAGACTCTTTCCTCCCTGGCCGACTTATGTAAATATTGAATCATTATTTTTCTTGTATTTTAGTAAACGCTACAGTAGTAATACTTCTTGTTTTAGTATATGTGTTGTATTAGATTGTGTTTTTGTATTTGAATATTATATGAACATATTTATTATGTTATGATATAAGGATTCATTTTATATTAATTAAAGTTTTAATTCTATTGTATTATTGTGTTATGTTTGCATATGTTTTTATTTTAAGGCTTATTATGAATTTCGGTTACTTTATGTATTCTCATTTCCTAATGTCAATCATATGTCCTTTGGGTTCGGGTCATGACATTAACCCCACTAGTTGTTAAAGTTGATGCTGACATGGCAAAAGAAGCTCTATTTCCATGAGTTGCTTATGACCGTTAGAAGTAATTTAAAATCCCCAAAATCAATTTTTGAAATCCATAATTCCTCTTCCTCATGTTCATCTTCCGTGAATTCTCATATTATAACAGGCAATTCATCTTCCCTGAATAACACTCAACCTATATAGCAAACTGATCCTTGTCAAAAATCAAAGAAGACCAGAAATGTCATCAATGTCGAGAGCATTCTCTTTGGCACTAATAAGACATGCTCAACGAGGGACCAAAAGATGTTTTTGTGGTGCTCCTTGTGTGTTGTTGACATTGATGACACATCAAAACTCTCACAGGAAGTTTAATGCATGCCCTAATTACAAAGTAAGTTTAAAAAAAATAGTTGTAATTTGCAGCATGCGTGGTTGTTTGATAATATGAAATTTATTGATATTTTCAAGGAAATAGGGAAGGACTGGAACAAAATGGGTGTTACTATTTTGTTTGGTACGATGGAGAAATATGTGAAAAGGCTTAAGAAGTCATTAATAAATTGAAGGTGGAGAACAAGCTTCTTTTGGAGGAAAATTTTGCTTTGAAGAGAAGTTAGAGGCACTTTCTGCTGGATATATGGAATGAAGTTGATGTTTTAATGAAAGAAGTAAGGCAACTTAAAGAAATAACTAATAAAGAAGATGAAACATGTGCTGCAAAGTTAGCCAGAGTAAGGAAGCAATTTAAAACAACATATGTTGGTCCTTTTTTTTCACTAAAACATATGTTGGTCTTTTGATGTTGTATATTTTGGCTATTGTAATGTATTTTTTTTAAATAAAAATTTGTAGGAATCAATTATGAAGTGTGATTTTTAACAATTAGCAATGCAAAAAATGGTTTATCAATATGTTGTTTTGTTTTCAACCTTAATTGTTGGCACGATATGTTGGACAATATTTCTAAGAATTTATGTTTGTAGTTCTGGTTTCCAATCTTTCAATGAGTCCCAGTTCTAGTTGATGCCATAGGAACAGGTCTAATGATGGCTAGAATGATATGTCTATTATATCATACAACATGATTTTTTAATATAAACCAACAAAGAAAATTAGTAGAATCAATAAATGCATTATACAAAGTTCATAATAGTAAGGTAGTGATGAAATAAAATAAGGCAACTTGTTGCACAATAAACTATAGCAAAAACAACATGCATATTAGAGAAAAGACTCAGTTTCATTCAAGTATCAACCAATTTAGATAAAATCATCCTTTGCTAAGAATTTATACCAAAATGGTGAATTTATGTTGCTCTGCTAAATCTAAGTGTAGGCTACTCAAACACTTTAGCTGCACTAAAATTAAAAGAATAAAATGTAATTAATTTGTGCAATTAAAAAAAAATTAACATGCACAGGGATATAATTCCTAAGGAACTTAATCCTTAAAAAATTGTAATGACGTTCCTTTGAGAACTAAGTAGAACAAATCACTTTTTTGCTCTAGAAGAGCATAGACTTTCAACCTCCTTTGAATATCTCCTATCATTTGCTTTGTTTGTGCTTGAAGTTATATTGTAGTAATGGATAGTTGACCTTGCCATTACAGCCCTGATGGTTTAAATGGCATCTCTTCTAGCATTAAAACATCACCTGCACTTGCTTTTAAAAATAATTTTCCTCAAGATGTCTTGACTGGTTATCACCCTCAATAGTTTGTGGCTCTCGTTTGAGATAAAAACCTCATTTGAAGTCACTTTCAATATTTGCCATTGGGTAATTGTCACCTTTAAAAACTAGTCTCTCAGTTCTTACACCTGAATGCAAATAAATAATAAAATGGTTTATAAATATTTCAAAAGTTAAACATTTTAATCACCATTAAACAAAACTAAGAACTATTGATTGCCATTGTATATCATATTTCGTATTGCTCTCACTCATAAAGCTACTTTCACTTGATGTTGTATAATTATCTCCCTTAAGCATTGTTATCATTGATATCATTTTTATCTTATATATCTACATCCTTTAAGCCACCATCTCTGCTACATCATTTTTGCCTCCATCATTGGATTTCTCACTAAACATTTGAGTTAACAAAGGATCATTACCATTAAAAATTTTATTAACTAAAATATTGAATGTTGACTGAGTATATGTACATATCCTACAAAACTCATTTCTATTAGCTCGCATATATCTGTGTTATATTCTAATAGTGCTTCTGATACTTAAACACCTTTTTCTTCATTTTTAGTCTCATAATGTAGATATATATATACCTTTAGAACACCAGCTTCTAAAATGCACCCAACCAAGCTTTTTATGCCAACATCATTCATCAAACTAAATAGTCCATCACTCAATGTTTTTACCATGTCTCAAAAGATATAGTTTGCATCCCACTTCAATAACTAACTCTTTAGCATACTTCTTCATGATATGAGTGATAGAGAGCATATCTATGTCTAAATCATTATATATCATAGCTTCTCCCCTGACATATGATAACACGGGCAGGTATTCCTATGTACCCCCCTTGTGTAAAATCAAATCAATTTTGTCCATGTTGTATGCCAAACAAAAAACAACAATGCAAAGTCATAGACCACTTCAACTTAATAACATCTTATATATTTTACTAATAATAACAAATTATCACTAATAACCATCATTTTAGCATTTTACTATTCTATAATCAAACACATTGGTATTCAAAATGTACAATAAATAATGTACATGCATTTCTTGGAGAATCCAATGCACATGCATAATCCCTCTTTATCTATATCTTTTCCCCTTATCAATGCCCTTCACCAATGAAAAAGATGGGTAATCTCTGTAAAAAGCTTTTTTTCTAGGGTTTGTTTATACAATGTCTGTGCATTTAATTGGGTAACACTACAAAAAAAAAAAGCTTTTTATGATAAAAAATTAATGAGGTATAAAAAATTCATCATTAAAAGTATAGTTTTAATAGATATAATGAGGGTACAAAAAATGCCTAGTTAAAGGGTTAACTAATAGTGAGGAAATTTTATGTTTATTGTTATTGATATGGAATTTGGTCATTATTGTGTAAAATTTTTCGATCTATCTTCTCCCACCAAAAGAAAGATATTTTTTAATTAAAAAAAGATAATATTCAATAAATATCATTTAATTAAGGAAGTCATACAACATAATACTAATTTTATATTAAGCAAAGACAATACTAATTAAATTAGTAGTAATTAATATAAAATATTACATACGACAATATTATGCACTAATGATAATATTATATATTTTTTTTTTGCATGTAAATTAATATTAATGTTATAATAAGTAAAAAAAACTAATTATATATTTTGCAAATAATAAATTTGTTCGATAAATAAAAAATTAAGTAATATTTATATTTTAAAGTAATAAGTATTAATATTAAATAATGTAAATCTAAAGTAATAGATAAATATAATTTGAATTATAAATTGTAATTTAATTTGTAAAACTATAAACTATAAGATTACTAAATATTAAATATCAATTAACTACTAAAATTACTACCTACTAAGATTACTATAAAATTACTAAGTTTTATTATTTTAATATAAAATTAGTGAAAATCAAAACAACAAATTATTAATATTGTAATTAAATAATTTATTTTTAACAACAAAACTACACAGTTCTAATCAAATAAGTAGCTTTTGCTACAAAAATTTGTGTCTCTAAATATACAGTTTTTTGAGACATTTTCTAAAAATGTGGCAAAAGGATTAATATTTGATTTCCACACTAACTTTTAGGGACGATTTTGTTAATAAACGTAGTTGCTAATAACTAAAATAAAAAAGGGAACTGATATTCCATATCAATATCATATTCTAATAAGGGTTATATTTCCCCTAAAGAGGAGGATTACTTGAATAAGAAGAAAGCTTAATAAAAAATTTTATTTTAATTAGGAAGATTACTCTACAAAGAAAATCTACCTCTCTCCTAAACAAGGCAATCCCACAAGACTAAGGAATCATATTCCTAAGAGGTTTGAGCAATATCTTCTCTTATAAATACATCTCATGACATCTTATGTCATTCATGTTCTCATTCTCATCATACAACATCACCAAGACATCATTTCATCACCTCATCATCACAAGCAATCATCCTTTACTCCTTTATTCTTTATTCTCTATTCTATTATGCCTATTTGCTTTATTATATTTTTTTCCTCATACCATTACTGACTTAAGCTTCAGAGTGTTTATGGGGGAAACCCTGCCCCTTTACCCATTCTCCTCGTCCATGCAGCTTCCACAAGCAAAAATATCAATTCAGAGTTATTAAGTGGCGCCGTCTGTGGGGATATCAAATTCAATTCTAAATTATCTTTGCTTGCTAGGAATTTTTCTTGACCTCTCAAAGATGCAACCAAATCATAATTTCTCTAAGCATAATCATAAAGAAATCCAATTCAGTCATTAGTGACAAATTCATATTCAAATAGTGCAAAGATCGTCAGGGCAATACTTTCTTATTTGCTTTGCATGGGAGACTGACCCATTCTTCCAATGCACATTCCTTGGAAGTTGATCATGTTGTTTATAATACGATCTTGGCTTCAGACTTTACCTCTGGGGGCTAGTAGCTTATCATCGATTGAAGGAGGCACACATGATTTGAGATAGTTAAAGCAGAGACTTAAAGTGCCCAAGCAGTTGACAGAGTTATGCAGTTTCAAGCTTCTAATTACTTGAGTAGTAGATTGGTATATAAAGAATTGTTGGTAGAATGAACTCTGAACTATAAGCAAAATCTTCATTGTATCTTTGATAAGGTGCAGAACACAAAGGCATGGGATTCGAGATTTGTCCATCTACGATCACGATAATGATGAGCTTTAAGATCCCTTTATTAGTAGATAAGTTTCCATATTTATATTTATCTTATTCAAATACTTGATTAAATACTCTCATGATTCTATACCTCACAAACTCATTGTACCCTCAATGGGATCATGCCTTAACAAAAATTTATTATAAAGTTGTGTGGTTAGATGATCAAGTCACGAGGCATGAAAGGTTTAACATGTTGCAATGGTATTCTTATTAACTGACTTACTACGGGATTAGCCTTCTATGACGATGAGTTAGCATGGAAAAGGAGCTAAGATTGACCTCTGGTCAAAATGCAAGAAGATTGGCCATTGGAAGAAGCAAGCTTGCTGCCAGTCCAAATGTCCCACTCCATTTAGATTTACAAATACTAAAAACAAGATATAATTCAAATCAAGAACTCAGAAGATAGAAGCTTTGGAAATCGTCAAACTCGAATACCATTTCACATCACCACAACTTCATCAGAAGGGGGGATAATAAGAAAAAAAAAGAAAGGGGATATATATGAGTTTTAAAGAAAGTTCTGCTATTGTTGCAACAGTTTATAAGGTTAAAATTCAGAGCAAATAGTAAGATAGCTAGGCAACCAAAATGAATCACCGAGCATCGAGGCTTGGAAGTAGTTCGACTCCTAGATCAGTCGTAGTGATGGAAAGAAGCTGGATGTCTACATGTTTTCCTCTAAATTCACAAAGCTAGACCACATGACCTTATACCAAGATTAAAGAATGTGAGTATTCGACGAATGGTTCTCAAAACTGAAATCGAGTATCAAGTGAACATCAAACATTAAATACCAAACATTGAGATTTCAAGTGCCGAGCATCGAGCATAGAGCTTCAGAGCACTGAGCTTTCGAGCACTGACACTTGGATATTTGAGCTGACTGAGCACCAAAGCACCACTGAAGCTGGGGAATAATCAGAAATGCAGTTCTAAAATCATTTTCTTCATTACTGAGCCTTGAAGTTCCATACGTCAAAACTTCAAATGAGCATTGGATACCAAACATCTGCTTTATGAGCATCCATCAAGCTCTGAGTGACGAAGTTTTAAAGCATAAGACCATCGAGCATCCGAGTCTAAGCATCAAAGAATCTAAGCCTAAGCATTAAAGAATGTAAATAAGTTTTCATTGAACATTGAAGCCTTTGATATCCAAGCATCGAGCTTAGGACATTGGGCATCCAACAAGCACCCTTTATAAGCACTCAGACTCCGAGCATCCGAACAACACGAGTACCGTCCACTAAAGCCTTGGAAATCCGAGCATCTACTACCGAGCATTGATTTCATGGACACTTAGACTCTGAGTAACGAGCAAGTATGGAAGAGTTGGACATTCACTTCATAGGCATCTCTCGATCTCCAAGCATCCTCTAAGTTCTAGCATTATAGGAATATCTAAGGCAACCACGACAACAACTTCACAAGTATATATTGATAAGTTCATTTCTTTTGAAAGACCTCGGATAGCAAAGCAAAAACAAATGAATGAACCATGAGCTCCATGAGCAATTAATAGGTTTTTCAAATTAATCAGCAACAATTATTAATATCCACAATGAACATAAATATTCATTACTTTAAGAAGCGGAATAAGAGCACTATAACTAAGATAAGTTTCTTTCCTAATTATTTATTTTCATATCTATTTTTCTTAAATTATTATCACTTGATGGATCATTAATTGAGATGGATCGAGCGATCCTGAGATTCTCGTTCTTTTATTATTTATTGTTATAGTAAAACAATACAAGTGTAGATGTTGCCATGAGCACCTCAACGTCGATACTCATGAGTATCAATAAAAAAAAATCATCATAGCCTTTAGGATCTTGATCCAGCTAATAATCTCGGAGCAGTATATTCAGACAGTATATTTTTATGAAGTTGGATATACATAAAATGCCAATAAATTGGGCACACATAAACTTAAGGCAGCATCTTAAAAAACAAGGTCATTCAAGCAACAATTGAAGCAAACAACGAATACAAATATTCATGAATTTGAAGGAGGGACAAAAGTACATTAGGAGATAAGTTTTTTTAGTTTCTCTTGATATTATTTAATTTATTTATTTCCACATCTTATTTATTCTTATATGAATATTTATAGCTCATCACATAAGCACACTTACACATCTACACATAGATGCTCATCCATACATGATTATCATTCATGCAAAATATACATCAATTACATTTGATATATTTATTACACAAGGACTAACCATCAAATGAGATTGATTATACGATCCCAAAACTATTGTTCTTTTATCTATCACTACAGATAAGGAAAATGTATTTATTGAAGACACTACTTTAAAGCACCCATCAATATAAACAATTGGACATTATTATCATCTCACTCAGCATCAATGTGCAGAAAATGTCAAAAGAAATTAGACACATTACCAAGCAACACTAAGGCGAACAAGCACTCATTAATGCTCAGACAACAAATGGTGGCTCTTGCTCAAAGCCACGTTTAACAATACTCAGGCAAATCCTGTTTTACAGCCGATCCTTGTTCGTGAAATTTCAAAGAATGTTCAGCAAGAAAAAGACTAAAATTAAGAAAAGTATACCCTTTATATATTTATATAACTCAAAGCACAATTCCAAAACATCATAGCCAGCATCACATACTACCTTCTATTTAAGAAGAAGGGCAACCTTGGCCTTTTACCTAAATTACAAATGCTTATCTTACAATTCAGATTGGGCAAACCCAAATTTGGTCCTTCAAAACCCACCTTCCATCATTTCAAAAATGCTCACTAAATTACTATCTCATATTATGGAGCTCAGATTGAAAGGCCTCAAACTCACTACCAGGATCACAATATCCTTCCTTTTGAGAAAATATTACCAATAACAAATGCTCGAAAAATCAATCATTATTCTAATTAGGCAACTGCCATCAATAAAGCTATTGAAGTTCATAAACCGAGCAACATTATATGGCACTTGGGTCGTGCTTCTAATGCATTGAGAATATACAGTACTTGGGGTCGTGCTTCTAATAATAAGGGTTATATTTCCCCCAAAGAGGATGATTACTTGAATAAGAAGAAAGTTTAATAAAAAAAATTATTTTAATTAGGAAGATTACTCTACAAAGGAAATCTACTTCTCTCCTAAATAAGGCAATCCTACAATATTAAGGAATCATATTCCTAAGAGGTTTGAGCAATATCTTCTCTTATAAATACATCTCATATCATTCATGTTCTCATTCTCATCATAAAACATCACTAAGACATCATTCCATTACCTCACCATCACAAGTAATCATCTTTTACTTCTTTATTCTTTATTCTCTATCCTATTATGCCTATTTACTTTATTATATTTTTTCCTCATACCATTACTGACTTACCTGTTCTCCTCGTCCATGAAGGTTTCATAAGTAAAAATATCAATTCGAAGTTATTAGGAGCTTATATTGTTCCCTCTCAAACCCAAATAGGAATAAGAAAAACGAAAATGTTGCTTGGAATTTTTCTTTAACCTAAACTACATAGCCCTTAATTTTCCATAACCATTTCACTCTTCACATTCATCTGCCCTTATAATTTACCCATTTTTTTATTTAGTTTTCAAATCTCCAAAATCCCTAAACATAAACACAAACTCTAACACAATCTTTGTCAAAATTTCCATTAAATAAACAAAAGAAACCCTCTCAAGATCATATAATAATAGGACTTCTTTAGTGGTTTAAAGGAAGCTCCAAATCCGAATCAAATCCCTCTAATACCTCAATCTCTGCCTCCAAATCTAAAATCCCAACGACATCTGAGGTTCCTAGTATGAATAGTGCAATCGAGGTCCTCTAACCTCCTAAAAACGTCACCATTTTCGAATTCGGATTTATTGCTTCTTCCAGCGGATTTCTTAATTTTGAATTCGTATATGTCCTCTTTATTCTTATTTTTTCTTTAGAATTTTTATCATTATCTTTCACTGTATTTTATGCTTATATAGGCTTTCAATTCCTTTTTTTCTTGATTGTTTTGAGCCAAAAACAAAAATGGGAGTTGATTTAAGGCAAGTGGTTGCCGGTATACTCACACTTACTATGTTTATGATGCTTGGTAACATGATCAAAAGAGATCATTTTGATTCTGTTAAAGTACGTTCTTCCCTATATTTTTTATAGCCATTCTTATTTATATTAATTTTTGTTTCTTTTTTTTTATGTGTGCTTAGATGTTTAAATTCCCTCTTCTTTCTACTGTTTGCTTCAATTTACACTTTTGTTCTTTTGTTTTGTTTTTGTTTTTTTTTCTTTTTAAAGTTCTTGGAATGTAAGATCCACTTGTCCTTGTTTCATATTCTATGATTTTTGTGTTGTTCCTTCTCAATTTTCATTTTCTTTTTCTTTCCATAATCTCATTGGTTTGATTTACTTAACTTTTTATGTTATGTATTTTTCCCAAGATCTTTGTGCTTAATTCACTGTTATATTAATTTCCATCCGAAAAGTCTGGAACTTGCTTGGCTAATAGGAAACAGAGCAAACAATCATAAAGCAAAAGATTTACTAATTGCCTTTTTCTTTGTTAAAGTTTTCCTTAGGAACAAAAATAGTCCTTAATCAACATTCTATGCTTTCAACTATTAATATATATCTTTGTAATTATTTTTTGTGAGTAAAATTATTTTGCATATTCATTGAAGGTTATTGATGTTTCTTTTATTTAACTTTTCTTATTTCCTTGCAAGGAAGTTTTCACTGTAACATGCTGACATCTTTTGTATTGTGAATAAAAAAATTTCCCGGAGGAGCTTCATATGTTGAATTTGATAATGGGAAGGTTACAAAGCATGGCCTTGTAACCTTTGCAAAGTCAACCAGCAGACTTTGGATGGAGGATGGCCAAGAGCTAAAGCCCTGTTAGACCAAGTCAAGTTTTGGGTAGTTAACTTTAACTTAAGTGCTTGATAAATTACTTATATTTTTATATCATTGCACACACCATTAAATTTACATTCATTATCTTCTATTTATAACATATCATGGTGAAGCAGTCAAAAGGTTTTGTCACTTTCTCATTAAATAATGGACTAGAATATCATATCTCGTAGGTATATTGATACTTAGTTGCTAGTTTATTTCTAGTTACCTTTTTTTTTAATGGAACGATAGTTTATTGTTCTCCCTTTATACTGTTTTAGCAATTGCAGCTTGATTTTTCAATATATTTAGTGTCATTATTTATTTTTAATTAGGTTGTACTTTGCAGTATGTGTTATTTATATCTCTAATTTTTTTTTTCCTTTTCTAGGTTATTTCTTTGTTAAAAGATGACAATACCTTCATTTAAGAATTATTTGAGAGGTTGAGATTGCCCACTATTAATGCAAAATCAAAGAAAAATTTGATAATTGTGGATATTAAAATAAATGCTCTGCTTTTTATATGTGAGCATGATGGTGATGTGGTGGTGCATGTGATTTTTTTTTTATGAGCTTAAGAGAAGTTTTTTTTAATAATGATGAGTTCAAGAAATGGAGAAGATGTTCAACCAGTGAACCATTCTAGCCAGGTGCTAATGGAACCTCATTCCAAACTGAATTTTTTTTATATATATTTTTAAAATCTTTCAAAAGTTATTTCTCATTAAATGACAGTACTTGATTATTGAGACTTGTATTAGTTTTTTTTTTTTTTTTTGCATTTTCTGGAGAACTTCACTTGAATTTTTTTGGAGAACTTCTACTATTGTGATACTACTATTGAACTAGGTGATCAATAACATGTTTTATTTCACTTGCTATCTTTTTGAGGTTTTTGTTTTCATTGACTAAATTTTGAGTTATGTTTTTATTTTAATAGCATGTTTTCATTTTTTATTTCTTGTTTTCATTTTTAAGTTCTTGCTAATTATTGCAATTCTGTATTATGTTACTCCTATCACTCATGTAATTATGTCTAGAATGTGAATTCTTCTTACTGCTACCTTGATATATGTCAAGTTCTGTTGGAGGATGGAAATATTGATAAAGCCTTGAATATTTTGGATTAAGGGATCTCAGAAGGGATTCAACCTGATGTATTGTTATACAATACTATTCTTAGAAAAGCTTAGGAAAAGGTATCTTACATTGTGTACTCTTATCTCTTTCTCACTAAAATTTATGCAATATTAATTAATGTAACAAACTAGATTTGACCGATACAAAAATTACTTCCACATTGGTATGATGTCTTTTTTTATTATTTTTTATTTTCTCAATAAATGCATTACTTAGTGTTGTCTTTTACTAAAAATGGAATGCAGGGAAGGGTTGATGTAAATTTAGATACATGTTAGGGTAGATTCATGTATTAATAAATTACATTTATTTTCTGACAAGTGGAATTTACCTGTTAAGTCTTACAGAGTTTTTTGCTATAATTTATACATTTATCTATTGCACTTTTTTGCTCCATCTATTGCACTTTAACACACAAATGTTTATGCTTCATTAACTGTTATTATGTTATCTCTACTATATTCTAAATTTTCTGCTTCTATTTGTTATTGCCATGACTTAATTCTGAGTTTTTCTCATTCAGTTGTTGTAATGTTATCTTCTTTCAAATTTGTTCCTTTTCCAGTTGTTTTTGTTAACTGTATTAAATTTGTTCATGTTGAAATATCTATCTTTTAGCTTTTATTATTATTTATGCTTTAAAACCAACTTGCAATCCCTTAAATGATAATCTTATGAGTTATGTTGTAATATTTTATCATTTATTACAAATTTCAGGTTTTGCTAGCCTTCATTATTTTCTTCTTCCTCTTGTAGGATGCTTAAAGCCATAAAAATTGACATTTTCTTTTTACTTTGAACTATACTTAGGTAAAATATTTGATAATTGATTTTCGGAACTCTTAGGCTTGGTATCCTGTAATCCACTAACAGAAGGCAAGGTGAGAAGTGGGGAGAGTCCCCATAAACACTCTGATGCCTAAGTTAAAGAATATAAGCAAGGAGAATGTAAGATAGCTTGAATATGTGAGAATGGATGTCCCCTTGCGAGGGATGTAGGGCTATATATATAGTAATACTCAAACCTGGATGGAGTCGGATTTCGTGTAGGATAGTGAATCATAATCTTAGTAAGGAGAGTGTTCCTTTTGTGCTTAAGACTCCACTTTGGGGTAGTTCCCATTCCAGACGGATCTGTCTTCTTCCTTATCCAAGTGTTCCTATTTGAAGGGTAAAAGGGCCCCTAATTAGGCGGGAACATTCTAGATGGTATCAAGAGTCCCCCCTCAGGGTATTCGGATATTTATGTCCGTCACATCTGAGTAGGATGTTGATGCTCTCATAAGGGATATAAGATACCAGTGAGCTGAGGTGGCCAGCCTCAGTTATGGTGAATAGAGCTCGGTGCCGAGTATTTGGATGGTCGTTGTTGAAACATAATCTGTAGAGCTGGGGTACCTGCTAAGTGCGTATAAGCACCGCAATAGATTAACTCGTCCGTTTGGGAATAAGACGGAACCAGTCATCACTAGATTTTGATGCTTGGTGTATGGACATGAGGCTTTCAAGCTTGGATCCTCAATACTATAGAAGCGACCTGAGGGTGCCAGTTTCAGTCACTGGGCTTAGATGCGCGAGACTTAGATGTTTAGCACAGGGGCGCGAGGCTTTACATGCTCAAAACCTCAGTACTACGAAAGTGACCTGAGGGGTACCAGCTTCAGTCACTGGACTTAGATGCACGAGACTTAGATGCTCGGCTCAGGGGCACGAGGCTTACATGCTCGGAATCTCAGTACTACGAAAGTGACCTGAGGGTGCCAGCTTCAGTCACTGGACTTAGATGCATGAGACTTAGATGCTCAGATACTTTGAATGGGCTAGAAACGATGTTTGAAATGCCTTTTGAGTTACTTGATGAAGCGGCCCAGTCGAAGTGTGGGCGGGCCGACACGTGGTGGTATCACTTCAACCCTTAGGGATTCATAATTAAAATCGTGTGAGTGATGCATCATTTCATATGTTTGTAAACAAAATGCTTGTGCTGCCATTATCATGACTCCTTGTCTAATGGGCTATTTTATTCCCAAAAGGCCCTTTGTGGCCTAGGGAGGAACGCAGCAATAATGAGGGCAGTTAATGGCGTGCTTCCAAATCCTTCTGTGTCTCTATAAATACTACTGCGCTTGTTAACTGGCATATTTTGCTTCTTTTGCTTTTGTCTTTTTATCTTTGCTGCGTTGCTATCACCTCCACTGTTTCCATTTCTTCCTGCCGTAGTTCTTGCTTGTGGCGACCAGGTGATTCTTTTCATCTTTTCTTCCTCCTCTTTTTGCCCTTTTCTGTTATTGCATTTTTCCTTTCTCTACTATGGCTCCAAGGGAAGAAGTTGACCTTTTTGTCTCCAATGTAGATAATGAGTTACTAGGGTGGTACCGGCGATGGTTTTATATCCCCACCGATTACGCCCTCCATACCGTAGATAGGAGGTTTAGGGCTCATACCCCTTTATCGGGGCTAAGTAGGTTAGTTGTATATTTTGACCAGTTAGAGGGGGGTCTGAAATTTCCCTTAGATCCTTTTGTAAAAGAATTTCTTAATAGGAATAACATAATGTCCGATCAGCTTCATCCAAATAGCTATAGGATACTGATCGGGTTCATCCAACTGATGTATGAAGAGGGTAGGGACCCCGATCTAGATGTCTTCTGATACTCATACAGGCTGACTAGGAAGAAGGGAGAGCTGATGTTCTCCCTGTCGGTTGTACCCAATTATACACTCTTCATTAAGCTTCTGGATCTCCATAAGAAGTGGAGACACTATTTTTTTATTATGGAGCATCAATCGAACTTCTTGGATGTCTGGAGGATGTGGTCGGATGAGTGTCATAAAGTGACCCATCTAGTGAAACTTTTTGACCCTGATACGGAGCTAGTTTTGCAGCTACATCTCGATGGACTTGTCGAAGCTCGATCAGCGGAGGATGCGTCTCGGAGGTACCTGTGGAGAGTCTGTCTGAGTCGTGATCACTTCCCCAATATGTTTATTTTTGCTTTGAGCTATCTTTCTGACTTGCTTTATTTTTCCATCTGTAGATGGCTGACTTTTTTGATTTTGCGGGTGGGATTTCCTTAGTAGATGAGCCAGTTGTTGTGGAGGAGGTTTGGGTCTCTCCTTCTCTAAAATCTGAAGCTCCTGCAGCTCCGAAAGCTGTTCCTGCCAACCCTAAGGGCAAAGCGTTAGTGCAAAGTGAACGGTCGAAGCGGGTTGGGTGAAGAAAGAGGTGACTGATTCACCCGGGGTCAGATGCAGAGGATCTGGATGAAGAGATCTATGTTCAGCGCCCACGATTATCTGGGTGTTTGGATATGAGGGGCTGGATATTGAAGAGAATAAAGCCCCCGAGCATTTCCAACAGCCAAGTATGGGACCAGTATGTCGAGTCATTGTGGCTACCCGATGATATGCAGCGTTGGTCGGAGGAGGGCTCAGACGGGTTGCTGGACTCCATGATTGGCCAGTCATTAGAGGTAAGCTAGTTTCTGCCGCTTGATATAATTATCGTATGTGTTTCTTATTTAAGTTGTCTATTTTTTTTTAGTAGATGACTCAAGCTTTGCTGCTAGCGAAGGATCAGTACTTCTACTTGAAGAGCCAGTACAGTTTAAAAGAAATTGAGGTAGGGACAATAGCGATAGATTTTGAGAAGAAGCTGGATAGCGCGAAGGTAGCTCTGGAGCACTACCAGACAAGATACGCTGAGGCCAAATCCGATGCTGAGGTGAATCAGAAGAAGGTTTCTAAGCTAGAATATAGCCAGGCCCAGCTGACGAGGAGGATCGAGGAGCAGGATCTTCAGATTGCTAAGCTCTAAGGGAGGCTGGCAGAGCTTAAGAAAACCCTATAAAATGATAAGAAGGCATATTAAAGTATGGTAGAGGGGTTTCTCAAAGCTTACCAGGCTGAGTGCAAGAGGATCCTGCTTTCCTAAGACTCAAGACTGGACTTAGGGGCGTTAGACCAGATAACTCCAGCAGATCTTGCCAAGCTTGCAGTAAAGGAGGACGCCCATCGAAAGGCCAGTTCTGTTCCTGCGAGGGAGTCTAAAGAGGCTACTGTAGCTGTTGGGTTCACAGAGCATCCAAAGACTACTGATGCTATTTCCCCCTCCGTTTTCGGGCCTGGGGGTCCGGGTGTACATATAGTAGAGTAGATATGTATAGGTTTTTTTCCTCCTTTTTTTTTGTAACCAATCACATGTAAAGGCATTCTTATCAATGAAGAGACTTTATTATTAAATCATATCATATGTTTAAGTACAAGTTTACTGATAGTATTTCTTGAGAGAGTCTGAGTTCCAAAACCTCGATAGTTCTTTGCCTCCTCTTTCTATTAGTCTGTACACTCCCTTCATTGTGCATTCTGAGATCTGGTATGGAGCTTCCTAGTTTGGACCTAACTTGCCAGTTCCTGAGGTGCCTTTGCCAATATCTGCTCTTCTGAGTACCCAGTCTCCCAACTTGAATTATTTTGTTCAATGCTGCTGACGGTGGTACCGAGTTATTCTTTATCGATGTGCCTCAGCTGTGGCTGCTGCTTATTCTCTTCGTTCCTCTAATAGGTCTAGGCATATCCGGATGTCGACGTTGTTGATGGTGTGATCGAGATCTTGGCTTACCCGGTAACTCGATGACCCAACCTCCACGGGAATTACTGCATCTATGCCATAAGTCAGTCTAAATGGTGTTTCGCCAGTGGATGATCGGGTGTGGTTCTGTAGGCCTAGATTATGTTATTGAGCTCTTCGACCCAATTCCCCTTTTTCTCGTCAAGTCTCTTCTTCAACCCTTGTATAAGGATTCTATTTGTGACTTCAGTTTGTCCGTTTGTCTATGGGTGAGCTACTGAGGTGAAGCGCAGCTTTATACTAAGGTCCGAGCAGAAACTTTTGAATTTATGGTTGTTAAACTATTTACCGTTGTCCGTAATTAAAGTATGGGGGGTGTCGAACCTGCAAACGATCTCCTTTCAAAAGAAGTGTTGTATCTGGGCTTCTGTGATGGTTGGGACAGCTTCTGCTTCTACCCATTTGGTGAAATGGTTAATGGGCACAATTAAAAACTTTTTCTATGAGGTAGAGGGAGGGAAAGGACCAAGGATGTCCATCCCCCACATGGCGAATGGCCAAGGGCTTCCGATGGGATGCAGAGGCCGAGAAGATTTATGACTAAGTCAGGCATAGTGTTGGCACTGGGGACATGCTTGCATTAGCTGCTAGGTATTTTTGGACATGGTGGGCCAGTAATACCCTTGGAGTAGTGCCTTTCTAGTGAGCGAATAATAGGATTCATGTGCTCCATAAATTCCTTCATGGATTTCTTGGAGTATATAATTTCCTTCCTCCAGGGAAATACACTTCATCCATGGGTGCGAGAGGGATTTTCGGTAGAGCTCTCCTCAATGGATGGAATAGTGGGTTGCTTTGGTCTTGAGCTTTCGAGCTTACAGCTTGTCTTCTGGGAGTGTTCCGTGCTCAAGATATTAGGTTATAGGTCACATCCATTTCGAGACTACCTGTGTCTCCAAAACTTCAGTATCTTCTGTGCTGGGACTGGTTAGCGACTCAGTGAAATTCATATCCCTAAATGCTTGACTATTCTTGACTGTAGATTTGGCAAGGTAGTCGGCCTCACTATTGTCTTCCTTGGGAATCTGGACAATCTTCCATTGGCCTCCGTCCCATTTGATGTGCTGTAAAAGTCGTTTGGCCTTGTCTACGTACTTGGCAATGCTTGTGTCTTTGACTTGAAATGCTCCGCTGACTTGGTTGACTACTAGTTAGGAATCTGAGTGTATGATGAAGTGTTCGGCCTTTACTTCAGTGGCTAACTTCAAACCTGTAATGAGCGCTTTGTACTCGGCTGCATTGTTGGTGGCATTATACTCGATACGGACTGCGTACCGGATATGAACCTTGTGCGGCCCTCTGAGGATTATTCCTACGCCAGAACCCTGATATGAGGATGCTCCATCAATATAAAGCTTCCATTCCGGTGTTTTGGTCAAGCCTATATCTTTCGGAGCCATTTCTTGAATAAAATCTACTAATGTCTGGGCTTTCATCTACTGTTGGGGCTCGTAGTCAATATTGAATTCACTGAGTAAGATCGACTATTGCACTAGCCTGCCTAAAGTCTTCGATCTCTGTAAGATTTTTCATAATGGGAAGCAGGATCAGACCACAATATAGTGAGCTTGGAAGTAATGCCGAAGCTTTCAAGAAGCGTGGAGCACGACCATGGCTAACTTGTCCAGCATGGGTTACCGAATTTTAGGTCCTCGGAGCATCTTACTAACATAATAGATAGGGCTTTACTGGCTTCCTTCTTCTCTTACTAGTACTGAAGCGATGCATTCTCGGCCAATAGAGAGGTACAAATACAAGGTCTCATTCAGTATCGATCGACTGAGTAAGGGTGGTAAAGATAAGAATCTTTTAATGTCTTCGAATGCCGCCTAGCAATCAGTGGACCACTGAAACTTCCTAAAATTTTTGAGAGCTCAAAACAATGGTAGACACCGCCTAGTCGAGCAAGAAATAAAATGCCCTAGTGCGGTGATTCTACCATTTAACTTTTGTACATCATGGATGTTCTTCGGTGCCTCCATGTTGAGTATGGCTTCCATTTTTTCTGGGTTGGCTTCAATGCCTCGGTGAGATATCATGAACCCCAGGAACTTACCTGCCTAGACTTCGAAGATGCATTTATCAAGATTCAACTTGATCATGGATTTACTCAGTAGCTGGAGAACCCGATCCACATCTGTTGGGTGATGCTCCGGGTGCTTGCTCTTAATGATGATGTCATCCACGTATACTTCTATGCTTGTTCTAATATGGTCTTAGAGGACTTGGTTCATTATTCTTTAGTACGTGTCTCCAGCATTTTTCAGTTCGAAGGGCATCACCTTGTAGCAGTACAACCCTTCATGAGTAATGAAGGACATTTTTTTCCTAATCCTCTTCCTTCATCGGAATCTGATGATAACCTTGTGCAGCATCGATGAAACTGTATAAGCCATGACCAGCGGTGGAATCGATGAGCTGATCAATCGTAGGCAATGGGTAGCTATCCTTAGGGCATGCTCGGTTGAGGTCGGTGTAGTCTACACACATTCTATACTTCCTGTTTGCTTTTTTGACGAGTACCACATTGGCTACCCATTCTAGGTGAGTAACCTCTTTAATGAACCCAGCTGCTAACAGCTTCGTTGTTTCCTCAACAATGATCTTCTATCTTTCATAAGCAAAGGTTCTTTTCTTCTATGCTACTAGCTTGGTTCCCGGTTTTATGTTTAGGCAGTGACGAGCAACCCGTGGGTCCACGTCGATGATTTCGAAGGCTTGAGAAGTGAAATCCTCTGAGTGTCTAGTAAGGACTTCCCTTATTTTATCTCTGATGTTTTGGTTGAGGGTGTTGCCAATTTTCACAGTCTTTCCTTCCATGATTTGTAATGTCTCCGTGTCTTCCATCGGTTGTGGGTCAGCACCTTGCTTTTCAACTTCCCATGCCTCTAAAGAAAAAGCCTCCACTAGAGGCTTCATGGCCATCTAATAGCACTATCTAGCCATATGCTGATCTCCCCTAATAGTAAGGGTCTCATTCTTGATCAGAATTTTCATGGTTAAGCGCCAAATACTGGTGACTGCATCTGCTTTATAAAGTGTCGACCGTCCTATAATCTCATTATAGGCTAGTGGTATGTCTACCACATTAAATGGAGTCTGGATGACTTTTGTTTCCTCATCATCTTGGCTTCCAAATTCTAAGTCCAAATCGACAATCCCCATTGATTGCACTGTTCCCCCATAAAAACTAGTAATGGGGTTCTGGATGGCCTTCAGGTTGGTAATGGAGCTGCCCATAGCTTTGTACGCATTCCAAGATAAAACATTGATAGCACTCCCATTATCCACCAGTAGCCTTTTGACCCGATACTTATTTATGCATGTAGTTATCACTAGAGCATCACTGTGAGGGTGATGTACATGCAAATCATCTTCCGAGTTGAAAATAATGTTGCTTCTCCCATGTATCAATTTTTCTCCTCTACTACACTTTAATCTTTTTCTGGTGTTTTCTCCCCCTATAATCATATTGATCATCCCAATCGGCTCCTTCCTGGCTTTCTTTGCTTTGGCTTTATCCTGTTCCTGATTTTTTGAGTTTTCACTTCTCCTTGGTGTGTCCGTGAAATTATTAAGCTTTTCCCGCTACACCAGTCTTTCTATGGCACTCTTCAGTTCTCTATAGTCCTCTGTGTAATGTCTGTATTCTCAATGGTACTCGCAGTACTGGCCTCTGTCACGAGTAAATCTCTGGCTTGGGCTGATTCTCTTGGCCGGTGTGATCCTCACTCCATTCTGCCTGACCCATATGAGGATTTTGGATCGAGAGGTGTTCAGGGGTGTTTATCTATCTACTTCCCTATCAAATGTCTCTGTCGGATTTCTGAATTCATTTTTGGGAAGCTCGCTCATCTCTGTTTTAGTCGTTCATCCTTGATCGATGGCCTGTCTTCTTCCTGACGCATCCTCCTGTCTTCATCCATTTTTATCATTTGGACCGCTATCGCCATTACCTCTACAAAGGTACTCAGCTCTTTAGTCATTATTTTGTCTTTAAGCTTTCCGAGTTTGATGCCATTTTTCAAAGCTTCTATACGACTTCATCAACAAAATGCTCAATTTACATGACTATTTTATTAAAACAGTCAAGGTAAGTTCATAAAGATTCATCAACTTCCTGTCGGCACATCCGCAAGTCATTGATGTTTTTTACAGGGGGAATATTGGTGATGAACCTGATACGGAACTGCTCCGCTAGGTCCTCAAAAGAAGTGATTGAATTTTCTGGGAGTCGATGAAACCATTTCTAAGCATTCTTTACGATTGTGCTTAGAAAGACTCTGCACATGATTCCATCATTTACATTCTGGAGCAACATCTTTGTTCGAATCACCAATATATGACTGATGGGGTCTTCTATCCCATCATACTGATCAAGCTGTGGGATTCTGAACTTACTAGGAATCTCCGTTTGAATTATTCTACTGATAAACGGAATTCTACTATCCATAACCCATTCTTCTTCCTTTCTAGGTTTGGTTCGGGCTTTGCACATTGCTTTCTCAACCTTCTGCGCTAATTTTGAATCATCAAGGGCCAGAATAGTTAAACTACACTCTCTTTCTGGCACTTTACCCTTCCCTATGCTCATCCCTGGGGCCTGTTGGGGTGTTGTGTTATCATGATTTTGAGCCGGCTCAGTGCGCCTGCTCTGTATTATAGTATTTAGTTATTGTTGCATCAAAGATATCTGCACCTGAATATTTTTTATCATGGCTTCCCTGCTAGTTTGATCAAGGCTAAGTGTTTGGGTCACAATGTTTAGGTTTGGAGTGGTTATTGCTGGCATTTCTGGTAGACTTGGAAAAGGTATTGAAGGTATTGATCGATGGTGTTATAGCGAAGTGTAATATGGGAGGTCTGTGCCCAAGGACGGGTATCTTAGGGTGTTCTCCGAAAGTGAAGGTACATGTCCGGATAAGGCTCCAGTATGCTGTAAGGTCGGTGGTAGTATCATTGCTGGGAGAGGGTCTGAAAGGTCGGTCGAAAGGATAGGTGAAGAAGGGTTGGTGTCAACTTCAGGAATTTAGGCTGGTGGTGGGCTAGAAGTCATAATGAAGGTGTCTTTAACTTAGCAAGTAAATGAATGGCTTTTCCCAAGGAATTCCCACAAACGACGCCACTTGATAATTGATTACTGGAACTCTTGGGCTTGGTATCCTACAATCCATGAATAGAAGGTAAGGTGAGAGGTGGAGAGAGTCCCCACAAATACTCCGATGCCTAAGTTAGAGAATAGAAGCAAGGAGAATGTAAGATAGCTTGAATATATGAGAATGAGATGTCCCCTTGTGAAGGATGTAGGGCTATATATATAGTAATACTCAAACCTGGATGGAGTTGGATTCCGTGTGGGATAGTGAATCATAATCTTAGTATGAGAGTGTTCCTTTTGTGCTTAGGACTCCACTTTGGGGTAGTTCCCATTCCAAACGGATCTGTCTTCTTCCTGATCCAAGTGTCCCTATTTAGGGGGTAAAAGGACCCCTAATTAGGCGGGAACATTCTAGATGGTATCAATATTTTTACTACTAAATTCATTTAATTGCTAATAGTTTATATTATAAAGATAAAGTAGCTCTTGAATTGTAATATAAAAAGTTGTGTCTATTATTTACTGTTGAGATTATTTATTTATTTATTTTTATATTTCTTGTAGTTGTGCTACTTGACAAATGAATTTCAAACAAGGATTTAAGGACTTGGTAAGATTTTTTGGAAAACTAAGTGATCCATAAAGAACTTGAATATTTTTGTACTCTAGGAAATATTAGATAGTTCATTTAGATGGAATTCACGTATTTTGACGAAGTTACCATTATGTATATTTTTGTTGAATGAATATATGGATGTGATTGTATGTACAAAATACTTTGATATATATATATATAGTAGTGAATGATTTTATTGGTGATGGAATATGTCCATACTATGCTGAAAACTTTATTGTTATAAAGATATATATAATGAGGAGTTAAAATCAATTAATGACAAAAATTCTTGTGACTAATAATAATGTTTAATGTGGACAATTATTGATTTTACGAGAATATTTTTGAAACAATTTTCAGTGAGAGGCTAATTTTTATTTATTGAAAATAAATGTTTTTGTAATATCCCGAATTTTTAAATATTTTTATACTGCATCGGGATATGCAGTGTTAATAATTTTTTTGTATATATATTTATGATATTTTATGAGTTTGTTGTTTGTTTAAAGCTAATTTTAATTATTTTATATTATTTTAAGTATTTTACGTAAAATTTTTTCGGAAATTATATTTTCGAAAAAATTGACACGTAAGTAAATTAATACTATTTATTTTGACTAGTTTTATGAATTTGCATGAACTCATATATAATTTTAAAGTGCTAAAATAAAATGTATATATGTGTATTTATTTAAATTAATTAGAGCTTAATTAATTTCCTTAATTTTATTATTTAATTTTTGTATTAATTAATTTTAAGTTTATAAATTATTAAACATATTAAAATATGTGTGTGGTGTATATTTAATGTGTGTGAAATTTTATATTATTATAATATATAGTGTAAATATATATATATATACATATATACATAAATTTTTATCAAAAAACCAAAACTTTCATTTATTTACAGTTTTGCCCCTCCTTCATCTTCTTCCTCCCAAAACGTTTTCTTCCATTTCCAGCCACTTTCAAGCTGGTTTTCTTGCTGTTACTATGCCTCTCAGCCTTCCTCTTCCACCTCCAACCATTTCCACCACCTAAAACACTCTTTTCCGGTGAGTTTTGGCCGGATTTTCTTCAAAGAGCCAAAAATTCAACTTAACTCCGACCAAGCACTTTGTTTCACTTGATTTGCGGCCACCAAATTTGATGCTTTCAGTCTGTATCTTCTCCTTGAGTTCTGGTGAGTGTGATTCCAAGCTTTGTTTCACTTGATTTGGTCTAGAATTGCTTAGGTTTCAATTTCTTCAAATCAGCCATTTTGGGTTTCGAATTTTTTTTAGCTTCAATTTGATTGATTCATGAAAACTTCCTTCACAAACTTTGTTTCTGGAAGCTTAATCTACATGCTGTAATTTTTTTAGAATTTTTGGAATTTATTTTAATTTTTGTGAATTTTTGATTATTTTATTATTATTTTCTAATTTTCGAAAATTAATTAATTAAATTATGAAATTGTGTTTTATGGTGATTATAGGAGTTGAAATGAATTATAGAAATTTATTTGTAATTTTTGTGAATTTTTATGTATTTATTTGGAATTTATTAAGTCTAGGTAATTTTGAAAAATAGGGTTAATTATGTGTTTAATTGAAATAAATTCATAAATTGAGTATATTTATTGATATTATTGAATTATATGCTGAGAAATTAATTTTTGAGTAATTATATAATTTTTGGTGAATTTTTGAACATTTATAGTGAATATATATATATAGGGGTATTTTGGTAATTTTACACTAAATTGGTTAAAAATGTAATTAAATTGGTTTTAATAGTTATTTAGGGTATAAAAATGATTTCTGCAAATTTTTAGTATTTTAACTAATTAAAACTATTTTTCGTAAATTATTTTCAAATTATATATAATATACTATTTTTCTAAATAAATGGGTTTTTATTGATTTTTAGTATGTTTTAGGGTTAATTACGTAATTTGGATTTATAAAATGTATTTTTATTATATAAGGGCATTTTCGGTATTTTATAAATATTCTGTGAATTGTAAACCTCGGTCGGTGAATTGTAGTTTGGAGTCCGACCGAGGGATTTTGATTGTAATCCTGTGTTTATTCCGAAGTGTATTTCTTTGCAGGACCGGCTCTACTCTTTGAGTAGAGAGATGTCCGTTTTACAGGGGAGGTTCTGCCGGATTTTCGGTAGAATTCTCGTAAAACGTGATGTCCGGTCAAATTCCTATTCTAAAGCTGTGTCTAAAATTCTAGATCGAGTCTTTAGAATTTTTATTAAATTTATTCTGATTTCATGTTGTCATTTGTTGTCTAGCTGCGCCGAGACCGAGGCCTAACGGATCAGGCCCGCCGAGTTTGTCTCGTGGAACGCTAACATGTGAGTTATTATACTGTATATATATGCACTGCATATAGGGTGCATTATTTAGAATTTTTCATTTTCATTGTATGTTTTAAAAAATGATTTAAATTATAATATTTTTGGTATATCTAGGGTTGCATTCTTATATATATGCATATTAAATAATTATGCATGTTAGTTTGATATATGCACATTAATTAATTAGGTTTAGGTTTAATACATTTGAGTAATATACACATGTTTTAAAATGTACACTTAGACATAATTATTTTATTAAATGATTAGTATACTTTAGGTATAGTTTCAGTAGATTTTAGGTTTATTCTTAAATAATTGCATGTTAAATTATAAACCTACACTTAAATTATTTTTTAAGTTTATTTTTGGTATATTTTTTATTTATTTCTGAATAAATAAATGTTTTATTATTAAATTAAACCTAACACATTAGTGGTATATTTAGGGTTTATTTTTGATATATGCATGCTAGATAATTAGGTTTATTTTTAGTATATTTGTGAATATATGTTAAACACAAACACGTATTTAAATGAATATTTATACATAAATGGTTTATTAAATGATTTGAGTACTTAGGGTATATCTTTTGCATATTTAAGTATATTTTTAAGATAATGCATGTTATATTATTGTTATTCATTTAAATTGTTTTTAACTATATTAATGATTTATCTTTAGTTTATTTCATATTTTATTTGACTATATATATATATATACCTGAAATATACTGGGTATATTTTAGGTATATTTTTGGTATATATATATATGGTTGGTTTTACTATTATGAATATGGTTCTACATTAATTATTTTTTCGAATGAATGATTTATTCGAAGTGAAGGATATCAATAGAACGTGCTTCCTAGTGGGCAGCACTAGGACCGTGTACGTACCGGTACAGTAGATAAGGATTGAGTGAGAGTTAAAATTGGGTGATTATAATTGATTTAATTGATTTGACTAAGATTAATGGTATGTTAGATAGTGTGATTGCTGTAGCTCGGTTGACTAAGTGTCTCGGGGCCAATCACACTGACAGTCAGACTGCTGGAGCTCGGTTGACTTAGTGTCTCGGGGCCAGTCTACTGTCCATAAGTGAATTGAATGATCTATTGGGTTGATTGAGATGTGAGGTGATGGATAGTGTGATTGCTGGAGCTCGGTTGACCAAGTGTCTCGGGGCCAATCACACTGATAGCCAGACTGCTGGAGCTCGGTCGACTTAGTGTCTCGGGGCCAGTCTGCTGTCCAGATTGGAATAAGTGTTCTATTTGGAATCAAGTGAGCCTGTATGGCTAGAGTGATGATGGGATTGTTTGAGGTTGTTATTATTTAGGGTTCTATGGATCCTTCATGAATTAAAACAAACGTTTTCTACATTTAGCATATTTATAAAAGCAAAGTTTGGCATTCGTGTGAAATGTGTGTATATACATATATATATAAGAATGTCTGATTGTTTTGGTTTAGTTTGCATGTATATATAGTATAATAATTCACTCAGTGAGGTCTGACCCCCCTCAATTATTTTTTTTCAGGAGATTCCATATCGTCAGACCTTAGTTATAGAGTTCCTCGCCGGTGTTCTTCAGTCCCGGCTGTTTTATACAAATGTATATTCTAAACTTTGAATTGTATTCTAGAAACTACAGTAGTAGTGTCACTATATTGGAAGTGTATTATTTTGTTTGGATATTAAATACTCTGAGAATTTGTATTTGAACATTGTACGAATATGTATTCATTTATAAAAGGATTTGGAGTATTTATTTTATATATTGATTCAGAAAAATTTTAATTTGGTCGTACTTTTATATAATTATTGTATGATTTTATTTTCTAAGGCTTGCTACGGGTTCCGGATTCGAAAGAATTCCCGTTCCCTAGCGCCGGTCATGACTCCTAGTTTGGGTCGTGACAGTTTTTAATAAAGTGCCATATAGTAAGGGGAAAGTGACAATATAGTGAGGAAAAATTTCATTGTTAGATCATTATTTAATGAAGAGCAAATGATAAAATAGTGATCATATTTATCATTAAAAATATTTTTTAATAAGGGTAATTATCCCGTTATTATATGTAATAGTGATCATATTTGTCATTAAAAATACTTTTTAATAAGGGTAATTATCCTGTTATTATATGTATTAATGACGGGACTTCATTTCCCTCATTATTACCTTTCCTAACGAGGGTTGTAATGAGCGGTGATAAAGGGAAAAAACCCTTTAATTAAATTTTTTTAATTATGATTTTTTAACTTTTAATTATAGATTTTTCTCACATTATATATCGATTTTCTTGTAGTTATAAGTAAAAGAGACAGTAGCATAAAGGGTAACTTCTTCCTGATTAATGTAAAACAGTTTACTTTCTTATTAATATCAAAGGACACTCACTAAAACCCTAGTATCTTGGGGGTAATTTTACCGCCAAATATTTTCACACAAGCAGAGCTTCTTTTGCCACGTTGACATCAACTTTAGCAGCTGAAGGGGTTTTGACTGCATCCAAATTAGGCAGGATGTAATGATTGTTAAGTGCAAAGTAATGACAAGGTGAAAAGTGTCTCAAATTTTGCATATTTAAGTTCCAATTTGGCTAGAAAAGAAAAGGATCTAATTTGCAATTACCGTAAAATGTTAGGGTCCAATTTGGTAGTTTGGCCTAATTAATTGCATCTAAAAAACCACTCATTGCCAAACCGTAATTAGTGACTTCTTTGATAATTGAAACACTACTCTTAAACATCAACCACAAAATTCAATATATATAGTATAGCATATACCTAAATTCACCAATTTAATGGCCCATCAACTGATATTATTTTTTTTTAAAAAAATCAACTGAATGGTGGATATATTTGGAATGTTAGTTGAAAAAAACAAATTGAGCTAAAAAGCCTATAGTGAGAAAACAATTTTTGCTGATTGCTTAAAAGATATTGATATTTTATTTTTATTTAATATTTATGATTATTAGATGAAATTATTTTTTATACATTTAATGATGATTATTTATAAAATAAAATTTAATTTATATATAAAAAGTAAAGCCAACCTAGAATTTTTTTTAAATATACATCTATATTAAAATTACAAACAATCAATTAAGTTAATGTTAGTTATATTTCAGGAAAAAAAAAGTTTATTCAAAGATTATTGACCAATTAATACAAATCTATAGCAAATTAACATCTCATTACTCTTGCCTTTCATGAACGAGCATCATGAGGAGAAACATAAGCTAAGAAATCTCATGGAAAGAAGCAATATCATCACCATGCATCTCTTTTAATAACCAAATTTTTGTTTTTAGTTTAATTGTGTGTTTGTCTTAGTTAATTACTTTTAGGGAAAAATAATTAAGTTAAAGGGATCTCAGGTTCTGCATACTATTTTTAGGTTTTCGCCCAATTGTTTTTCAAATAGACAAAATAAGTGATAATTTAAATTACTTTTTTTTTGGTAATGCTTAACAATGAAGGAATATTCTTTTAAAAAAAAACAGTGAAGGAATATTTTAATAATCAACTTTCTATAAGGTCAAATTATGCTATTTTTAATTTATAAAATTAATTTTTATTTAATTTAAAATTAATATAAATAACGCACTATTAAAAAAGTATCATTCTTTTATAGTTTAATGGCTTAAAAGATAGACATTATAAAGTGACGTAACTAGTTTGATTTCTCACTTTCCTTTAATCTCTCGTTGCTAAAAAAATATTTAAAAAAATAATTAAATATCAACTGCTTTGATCAGAAGTTAAAATAAAGTCGAACTTTTTTCTAACAAAGTGTTGTAAAATCTACAATTGAGTAGAATTATTTTTAATGAATATGTTAATTCTCTAAATGTCGTTTTGCTGTACAGCAAATGATTAGAAATTTAGTTTTTTACTATTGTACAAGTAAACTATGAAAGTAAATTTAAGTATAATGATAAAAATAATAATAATAATTTTACAATTTTGACAAGATTAAAATAAAAATTATATCTTTTCATACTTAAAAAAATGACAACTAAACCACTTTGTCATTATCATTGACAAAATCATCAAAACTATTAACTGGAAATAGTATATCTTACACAATATCCAGAAAATATAAAAGCAAATATTTTTTTTATCAAATATTATTACTCATCAATTTAATGCCCATTAAAGAGGCATGGATCATTTCATCTACCTTTTTTTTTTTTAATCATTGAGTAGTGGATATATTTTGGAATGTCAGTTGGGAAAAACAAAAAAAAAAAAAAAAGAAATATACATAGATATCTGAATTTTCTCTTATTGTAAATATGGTGTTCAATGATGCAAAAACACACATATGTTGATGGGTGTGTTTTGGATTAAATTTATTTATGATATTAATTGACCTGAAATCTCCATTATCCAATATTGTGAAAACAACACAATCTGTTTTTATTAAAAGAATGCATATGGCATTTGCTATCTTCCCATGTGCATTGCAGGCAATTATATGTGGAGATTCGATGTAAAAAGCATATCTTTAGTAGGTTCCACCATTTCTCTTTAATGGGAACATCGTATTAATCTCATATCACAGTAAATAAAATCTAAATTATACATTAATAAGTCATTTTAAATTGGTATATTATACTTGTTTTCTCTTTAACTTTTTTACTAATTATTCAAAATTTTTTATAATTTGGCAAATTTTCTCCGATTTTAAAAAGTGTGTATTTTACTTACTTTTCAAAATAAATTGTGCATGTTTGACCTAATGGTCAATCACTCTTACGAACATTAAAAGGTTTTCGGTTCAAAACCCATTTCACTCCTTTTTCTAAATTGTGTATTTAATAATAAATAAATAAATTGAGTTTTTTTTTAAATTCAAGTGACCGACAACTAAAAATATAAAATATCATTTAAAATGTTTATTTTATTTTATTTTATTGGTTAACCAAAAGTCAATATTTAAACAAATTCTTATTTCAACGAATTTTTGAATTCATATATATCTTGTTCAGAAAAAATTCATATCTCAAAGTCCTTTTTATGTTTAAAAATTAATTTTTTATTTATTGAAAAAGAAAAATATAAATTATTTCTAATAAAAATTATATTCTTTTTTAAATAAATGCAATATATAATTTTGATTTAGTGAAAATTTGAAATGAATTGATCAGGAATAAAAGATTTAAAATAAATAGGCTAAAAAATTAATTTTAGGGTAATCTGGACCTAAAAAACAACAAATTCAGGATGAAAGTTGGCCTGTAAGCCCTTTTGCCTTTAACTAATATTTGGAAAGCAATTTCTGATGAGAGGACAAAATCGAAACCAGAGAATTTGCAGATATGGAAAAACTACTTAATTATAGGTTAATTTAATTAGTTAGTGAGCATATGATATAGTAGTCATTATTCTGATATGAGTCATAAATTTATAATTTATATTTTTTTTATCGGTATTCAGAACTCACTGAACTATAATTAATTTAATTTAACCTAAGTATAATTATAAAAACTGTAAAATTCTCTCGACTTCTTTAAACTCTTATAGTTTTAATTTTATTGTAATTAGTTTGTAAAATTAATCTGTATTTTGGAAAAGTTAATTCAATTAAGTCATCAATTTAGAATAATGATATATTAAATTTATGGGTAGGTCCAATAAATTTAATTGTCATCATGATATTTGCACTGCATCATCCCCTCCATTCGAATATTCTTTCTCCGAACTAAAAATCTTTTTTTTTTTCCTACTGGGAGAGGTAAAACAGTCAATCCATATATTGAATAACTCCACTGCAATGAATTGAAAAATTCCACTGCAGCAAGCAAAAGAACTATGGAAAAAGAATCATTTCAATATTAAACTTTTTTAATTGATGTGTCTCCACTAAATTGCTGAAAATTTTTATCTATATCAAATGTGTTGTATCTAATTACTAGCTATATTTTAATATATATTTTTTAATATTTTATATTTAATTAAAAACAATTATATATATAGTGCTTATCAAAAATCTGACTATTAAATATTAAAGTATGTAAATATTTTCAGAATTATATTAATAATATCATAAAATTTAATATTTTAAATTATTTATTTATTTATTTATTTTTCTTTTAAGTAAGATGCAATCCTCTATAAGCTATTATCAATAAGCCTTTCCTCTATGAGCCATTCTTTTCATCACTTATATATAGCCCCATGGCCTTCTCTTATATATAACTTCATATTCTAAACAACCTTTGATCATCACTCATTCTATCAATTTTCATCACTAGCATCAGCCACCATCTTTTTTACTATATTATATATATACATGGAAGAAGAGAAGCAGCACCACCACCTCTTCCACCACCACAAGGAGGGTGAGGAAGTTGACCACAAGAAGGAGGAGAAACACCACAAGCATCTTGAGCACCTTGGTGAATTAGGTGCTGCTGCTGCTGGTGCTTATGCCTTGGTAAACTTAATTTTAATTTAATTGATTTACTTCTCTCTTTTTTTTTTCTTATTTTAGATCTTATTTCTATTTATAAATTTACTCAAAAAGTTAGATACTAAATTAATTAAAGTACAACTTGTTTCTTAATTTAAAAAATAAAATTATTATTAATAAAAAAATCTGAATTTAAATCGTAATTCTAATATAATTATTGACCATAATTAAATAATTTTTTTTTCCTTGAGAATTAAATAAAGTAAAATAAAAATTGTTTGAGAATATTTTAAATAATTTTTTGTTCGGAATTGGATGATGTAAATATCAGCATGAGAAGCATAAGGCAAAGAAAGACCCAGAGCATGCACACAAGCACAAAATAGAAGAAGAGGTAGCAGCAGCAGCTGCAGTTGGAGCTGGAGGATTTGCCTTCCATGAGCATCATGAGAAGAAAGAATCCAAGAAAGAGGATGAGGAAGCTCATGGAAAGAAGCATCACCATCTTTTCTAAATTAATAATAATAATAATAATAATTTGTGTTAGCTAATTATGTTTATCTGGATTAGTAATGCATCCCACTAGTGAGTAGCTACCCTAAATAATTGGAGCACCAACCTGTCCTTGATTTTGTACAAGTTATATATATATATATATATATATATATATATGTGTGTGTGTGTGTATTTGTACCATATCATAATAATTGGAGTATGATCATATCTTCATCAATGTATCTGTATCTGGTAATTATTGTGAAAAAATATTATAATTTCTTGGATTATTTTGTTAAAATAGTTTTTGATACTATCTTTAGTATGGATGGCAGAATTCTATGTTCATACATGTATATGGATTTAGTTTATATTTATTAAATAAATCAAACATACTTATCTCACCATTATAAATGCTAATTTCTAATAAAAATATTTAAAAATTTATATATTTTACATAATAAAACAATTATATATTTGACAATTCATATCACTCGTGACTGAGCATATATATTTTCTTTATATTAAATACATTTCTCAAATATTACATATCATTTTATACAATTTCTATATCATTTTCTTTTTTTTCACTAATTCTTTTCTATTTTTGTCAAAATGTGTAAAATTTGAAAATAAAACCACATCTGCGACTTTAATGTAAATATTTATAACCTTTCACAATCATAGATTTCGTTGTCGCCCTGCATAAACATAGCACTCATGATTCATGAGAGATGGTTTGAAATTAATTCAGTAGCCCTACCCTACATATAAAAATGGCAAATTAAGCGGCAGACAAACCTGGTCGATTTCTACCTTCTCATCATGCCCCCTGAGGCTTCGCCATGTGGCTTAGCCTTTTCAAGCCATGAGGCTACTCATCTTCCGTTTCAAACTATCATATTTAACCATTTAAATTAGCTATGAAAAAAAATTTATGGTTAACCCATCTTTTACTCCTACATTTTTATTTTTTTCCGAAATTTTGACTGCATTTTTATTTTTACATATTGAGTTTCTACATTTTTATTTTACCCCTGTATTTTTATTTATAGTCTCTATATTTTTATTTTGTCATACACACACAATTAACCATCAATCATGCCAAATCAACAGTAATTAAAATGCAGCAACAACCATCAGAAAATGCCAATTACTTCTAGTCTGGTTGATTAGGGAGAGGCACCTATGACCATAAGTTCATAGGTTCAAATATTATGATGCCTGAAATCAAGACTTGATCCTTGATGCACTTTAGGTAAAAAGACATATATTATATATAATAATAATATAAATAGATAATATATATAATATCTCGAATTTTTAAATATTTTTATACTGCATCGGGATATACAGTGTTAATAATTTTTTTGTATACATTTATGATATTTGTATGAGTTGTTATTTGTTTAAAGCTAATTTTAATTGTTTTATATTGTTTTAAGTATTTTATGTAAAATTTTTCCGGAACTTATATTTTCAGAAAAATTGACACGTAAATAATTTAATATTAATTATTTTAAATAGATTTATGAATTCACATGAGTCCATGCACTATTTTAATGGTCGTATTAAAATACATACATATACATGCATATATATATCTATATATTTAATAATTTTAGGGTTTATTAATTATTTTTAATTATGTATATCTATATATATTATATAGATTTAATTTTGATTAATTAATTAACATGTATATATGTATATATATATATATTGTTTATTTTAAACATGTGGTGAGCAATTATTTGGAGTACAATATTATTATATTTTAAAATAAGTTATATATATATATAAAGTTAGAAAAATTACACCCGTGCCACTCCCTCCTCCTTCTTCTTCTCCGATCGTTCCCTTCACCGTACCATCGTCTGTCACGCCGTTTCTTCATCGTCGGTGTGCCTCCCGGCGTGCCACCTTCATCCTCAGCCAGCTCCGCCACCTTCTCTTCTTTCTCCGGTGCCATTTGAAGCTCTAATTGCCGGAAAGTCGAAACTTCAAGCTATCGTCTATCACAGCGATTCCGATCACCGTTTTTGACACCGCCAGTCTCTATCTTCCTTGAGCTCCGGTGAGTGTGATTTCAAGCTTTGTTTCACTTAAAATAGTCTAGATTTCCATAGGTTTCGATTTTTCAATTTCGGCCTATTAGGGTTCTTAATTTTTTTTGAGCTTCAATTTGATTGATTCATGAAAAATTCCTTCACAAACTTTGATTCTAGTAGCTTAATCTTCATGCTGGAATTTTTGTGGAATTTTTGGAATTTATTTTGATTTTTGGGTATTTTTTATTATTTTATTATTATTTTCTAATTTTCGAAAATTAATTAATTAAATTATTAAATTGTGTTTTATGGTAATTATAGGTGTTGAAATGAATTATAGAAATTTATTTTTAATTTTTGTGAATTTTTATGTATTTATTTTGAATTTATTTAGTTTATGTAATTTTGAAAAATAGGGTTAATTATGTGTTTAATTGAAATAAATTGGTTAATTGAGTATATTTATTGATATTATTGAAATATATGTTGAAAAAATTAATTTTGTGCAAATATTTTTGGTGAATTTTTGAATTTATTTTAGTAAATTTATATATATAGGGGTATTTTGGTAATTTTACATTAAATTGGCTAAAAATGTAATTAAATTGGTTTTAATAGTTATTTAGGGTATAAAAATGATTTCTACAAATTATTTAGTATTTTTAACTAATTATAACTATTTTTCGTAAATTATTTTCAAATTATATATAATATACAATTTTTCTAATAAAATGAGTTTTCATCGGTTTTTAATGTGTTTTAGGGTTAATTAAGTAATTTGGATTTATAAAATGTATTTTTATTATGGAATTGTGGAAGGTATTTTTGGTATTTCTGTAGCATTCTGTGAATTGTGGACCTCGATCGATGATTTGTAGTTTGGAGTTCGACCGAGGGATTTTGATTGTAAATATTGTGTTTTTTCGAAGTGTATTTCTTTGCAGGACCTGCTCTACTCTTTGAGTAGAGAGATGTTCGTTTTACATGGGAGGTTCTGTCGGATTTTCGGTATAATTCTCGTAAAACGTGATGTCCAGTCGAACTCTAATCCTAATTCTACGTCTAGTATTCTAGATCGAGTCTTTAGAACTTCTATTAGATTTATTCTGATTTCTGTCATTATTTATTTGTTTAGTTGCACCGAGACCGAGGCCTAGTGGACCAGGCCCATCAGACCCATCTCAAGGAGTGCAATAATGGCGAGTTATTATTTTATATATATATGCTCTAGGGTGCATAATTTTAGAAATATATGTGTTATTTAGATTAAATATGCATGATGATTTAATTAGTACTTAAGTTTATTTTTAGTTTATTTTTGGTTTATTTTCGGTATATTTTAAACTATATGCATGTTTTATTAATGAATTATGTTTAAAATGTTTTTGAATATATTTCTAGTTTATTTTGTAATTTAATTAGATTTATTTGACGTATATATATTCGAAATATACCTGATTTATTTTTGGAATATTTCTAGTATATATATGGTTTATGTTGCTATTTTATTTAAATTCATGCAACATTTATTTTTATGAATGTATGTTTTATATTTTAATGAAAGATATCAATAGAACATGCTACCTAGTGGGCAGCACTAGGACTGAGTACGTACCGGTACGCTTATAGCATTTAGGCTATATCACTAACCTGTTTGTGGATATTGATTGGATTTGATTAATTGATGTGTGAGATATGACTTGGGAGTGTGATTGCTGGAGCTCGGTTGACCAAGTGTCTCGGGGCCAATCACACTAACAGTCAGACTGCTGGAGCTCGGTTGACTCAGTGTCTCGGGGCCAGTCTACTGTCCAAATGGAATAAGTGAATATATTGGAATAAGTGAGCCTGTATGGTTAGAATGTTGTTTAACACTGTTTTGAGGTTGCGATTTTTTAGAGTTCTATTTAATCCTTCATAAACAGTGGTTTTCAATAAAAATATATAAAATGATTTTGTTTCATTTGTGTGTATTTGCCTGTATATATATTTATTATAAATACTATTAACCGTATGCATTGTCATTTAGTGTGTATGTATATATATTATAGAAATTCACTCAGTGAGGTCTGACTCCCCTCTGTTGACTATTTTTTTCAGGAGAGTCATCGTCATCAGACCTCAGTAGCAAACCCGTACGTCGGATTTCTTCCGCCCTGACTTCATTATGTAAACTGCTTACCTGAGTTTTTTTATTATTAATCTAGACACTGCAGTAGTTGTAAAATTTTTTAAAGGGTTATGTACTATATTGTGTGAGTTGTATATTTTAAGGATTTGAATTGGATTGTATTAAAAGTTTATTTATATATATGATGAGTTGTTGATTTAAATTCCGTGGTGGATTATTATTTAATTATTTATGAACTTATTTCCAGTGCATAATACTTTATTTATATTATTATTATTATTGCATGCTTTATTTTATTTTAAGGCTTGCTAAGGGTTCCGGATTCGAAAGAATTCTCGTTCCCTAGCGCCGGTCATAGCCCCTGTTTTGGGTCGTAACAATATATAATAGTGTGATATCAAGTAATATTTTATTATAATACTCTATTGTTCGAAAAAAAAAATCTATCAAATATTCATGAAATTGCTTTGTGGTATAAGACCTTACTAAATTTTTATATCTTAACATTTCATACCAGGAGATATTGTGTTTAAATTTTAATTAGATTAAAGGGATAAATACAAATAAATCCCTTGTAATTTAAGCATTTTATCATTAAGGGCTTGTGAATTTTTTTGTCACACTTCAATGTTCTGTGATTTCATATTTATAGCATGTGAGTGACAAAATTTGTTACAACTCATAATTTCTCTCACTTTTCTAGCATCCAAAAAATTTGATTTTTAATTTTAATCAAATTCTCATAATTTCAACATGGATTTAGCAATAGTGTCACTGTTCATAGTGTTTAGAATCTTTTTAAAAAAAATAAAAATATAGAAAATTGTTTTTATTTTTTTCTTTTATTTATGTTATTATTACTATTTAAAACTATCATGAATAAATTTATTTTTCCTCCTCTGTTATATTGTATTAAAATTTTAATTTTTGGATGCTTAAAGAAAGAGAAATAAGAAGTTGTAACAAAATTTATCACTTAAATGCTATAAATATGAAACCACATGGTATTGAAGTGTCACAAAAAAAATTACAAGCCCCTAATGCTAAAACGTTTAAACTACAGGGTACTTATTATTCCCAAGATTAAATTTATTTGATGCAAACAATAGCCATAAAGTGCGAACTGAGATAATTAAAACACTAATCAAACAAATTAGACATAAAACATTGCTCTATTTTGCATATTTATTCCATAGATTGTATGATGATAATTAAAACCCAAATCAAGGAACTAGACGTTAATTCCATGATCAATAGTCCTATGGTTATTAGGCACTAAAGAAGGTGGTGGTGGTGGAGGTAAAAGAGTAGGAGAATCATCATTGTCATCTGCTTTATCACAATACCCTTCAAGTATATCACCCTCTTCAGAAGTAAATCCTAAAGCATTAATCATAGCTGGCCAGCAATGCTTTGTAATGATTCTGATAGCTTCACAGCAACCGTGTCCTAAGTAGGTTTCACCATTGACAAAGAAAAGAATGATCTCTGCACTGCATGCTTCAAGTTGAATCAATGACTCCCAACAACTTGTTGAATCATTGTCCAGTTTCAGGCGTGCCATAAGGGAGGTGCTGCTCGAGCTTAAGCCACCTAACAATGGTCTACTTGCTCTGGCTGTTGATTCCATGCAGCTGAATGATAAAAGAACCATGAGAAAAAGTGCGAAATTGAAGGTACGAGCCATTTTTAGATGCGAAAGAGTATGTGTCAAGTGAAGTGTAAGTTGGTGCAGGTTTGCAAGGTTTATATATGCGTGTGATGGGAAGCAAAGAGGCCCAAAGAGATCATATGAGTTGAAGACAATGAAGAGACAATGTTTATGATAATTTGTAGGTTACAAATTGACACTTAATTACTTGCCATGGCTTTTATTAATTGTTGGATTAGGTTTTCAGTAATTATTTTTAATTAAAGAAGATGGCGATGTGAACAGACCATTGAATCTGAATAGCCTTCTCTCAAACACAGTCAAGTTAGCTAGCCCCATGGACAGGAAATTCACATCTTTTGTTGATTAGACCTAACATGGTCTAAATGTCAAATGAAATAATGTTAACTAATGAGCTAATAACAATGTAGAAAATACCAACTCATTTTTTCTTTATAAAAAAAAATTGTTGGGGTTTAGAATCTATTGGATTCTAACTAGTTCGGATCAATCCAAATAATATCACAAAAATGATAAAAATCTCACGATAATTAATTAAATGCGACTGTAAACATCAATTTACTTTTTTATTTTTCATTTTTTATTCAAAGTGCATTTGGTTTGAACTAATTTAAATACTTACACCTCTCATAACATAGTTTAAAATTTTTTAAAAAAATACTAATAAAAACATCAGTTACTAGTCTTCTACGTTCGAACTCAAAAATCTCAAAATTTTTAAAAAAAAATTCAAATATTTCAACGTAAAATATTTTACCATTTAAACCATGTCTCATTCTAATCATAATAGATATTGATTATTTTGGGTGTGAATCACTTAATAAATTATTCACAGGAGAGGGTTGGTTTATTTAGAGATCAAAAGGCACAGATTGCCATGATGATTTATGACATTGCTGGTTTGAGTTATATTTTATTTATGACCATGTCTGTAGTAAACGTATTGTATAAATATAAATATATAATAAATTTTAATTATTTTTAAAATTTATTTTATTTAAATTGTGATGGATTAATATATGAATTTTTCGATTATTCGCAGTTAAAACATTGAATCCAGGCTAAAAATGTGGACATTAATTATCTGAATTCTATGATGAAACTCTTTAATGGCAAAAGCTCGTAACAGCAAATTGTGGGCTAAATTACTTATCTAGCCCATGACTAAGGATGTTACGTAGTCACCAATGACTTGAAGAGACTCCCCATATCTAATAACCTCAAGAAATAATAGAGATTTTGCCTACTCTATAGTAATATGAATTTCTATATAAAAATTGAAATCCATAAATAAGATATTCATCTTTCATATGTTTTAAAATTAATAAACCTAAATTTCACCATATAAATTAGACTATTTAAATCCAATTAAAATTATTTTTATTTTTAAAAAATATAAAAGTATTTAATTCAAATGTCTACATTTATCATCTGAGAGTCTCACTCTTTATAATAAGCGATATAGAAATGTCCATATCTATTATACATCTCACAACCCAATTGGTCCTCTAATGATTAAAACAAATAAATCCAAATTTCATTATATAAATTAAATTTATATTTTTAAGAATTAAATGTTATAAAAATTCATAAATTAAAGTGTAAAATAAATTAAAATAAGAATTTTAATAATTAATAAAAATTAAAATTTTAAAATATCTAATTACTTTTTGGTAAAACGCCTTAACTATTTTTTTTATTTAAAAAAAAATAGATTGAAAAATGTGCTATGAGAATTTGACCCACAGCCCACACCTTGAAAATCGTTGACATAGCAGGATGGGTTACTATCCTATGTCAACAAGTGAGGGCCAATTATAGCCCACATGTAGTAGCCGACAGATCGCATCTCAATGCAATTTTAACTCTTAAAGTTATGTTTTTTTTGCAAAATAAAAGTTAGTAAAGCATATATAACTATTTGTTGCTCTCATTATTATTATTTTTTTAAATAATCCACATCTAAATTTTTACAATCAATTATCAATATTTTCTGATATACGTATTCAAAAGTTTATATTTTTTTAATAAAATTTTAAATTTGAATTTTTTATATAAAAAATAAATATCAAAAAAATTAATTTTCATAAAATTTATTCAATTTAAATTTATTTAGTTACCCGATATAAACATATTAAATATCAAAAATTATATTCAACTATTAATCGCATCATATATATTTTAATTATTTTAGTCCGACATTATAACTTAATACGATAAATATTTGATCTGAAATTGAATTCTTATATTCGGTAAAAAAAAACTAATTTAAATATTTTTTGAATGGTTTTCTTCACCATAAATGCCAATGGAGAATTCCTATTTTCCTTTAAATTTGTTTAATGGGTAGTCATCATTTCAAGCCATACTTCTTTTACTTTTCTTGCAAAATTTTCACTTTTGTGTTGCTTCCTTGCCTTGGTGTTCCAGCCATCATCAAACTCTCATTCTTTTTTCTGAACTGCATGTGTGTGGGGAAAGGAAATAGCTTTAATTTTTGTTAACCGTTACAAATTACAAATTAAGGATGGAAAATTTCAACTTTAACGATGAAATAGGTTTAATTTTTGTTCTTTAATAATTAAGATCGCTCATATATAATAATTACAAATGTTGTAATATATAGACATATATTTTTAATAATAATTATTAGTTAACATGATGAATACAAAAATAGATCAATTTTTTATCTCTAATAAAATATCGTTCGAACTTTATTTAAAAGAAATTTATTTTAAAATGTTGTTGTTATCTTTAAACCTTTCAAAAACTTTAACAATGTACTACACATGAACTAGTATTAGTAATATTTTCCTTTGACTTAATTGTAAATTATAAGAATAATGTTAAATATTCAAAGTTACAGAAAAATAAATAAATGAATTCTCATAATTAAATGGTAACAATATTTTCATTTGAAGCACTACTGGAATAAACATCTTTAACATGTGCAATGTAGGCATTCATTTTCCTTACAATTTTCTCAATAGTTTGAACTTAATATTGGACTGAACATTTGTTACGCTGCTCTCAACTCTAAGTTCTTCTTTTGTTATACCTATGTTTCATTCGAGAGACCAAAAGCAATTCGCAGATTGATATACATCTGCAAATTGAATTGTAATAAATTTTCATATAAGCCTGGCATGAAACATATGTTCAACGTTACATCTCTTTTACTATTAACAATTCAGATTAATGTTTCATTTCTAATTTGTTTATATATAATTTATTTTTAATTAATATATAAGTAACAATTTATTTTATAAATAGCAAGAAATAATTAATTTACTAATTGTATATAAAATTAATAAATAATTAAATATATTGAAATTAGATAAAAGTGTAAAAAACTATAAGTATGAGTGTAATGTGTTAAATTTTATATAATATGAAATTAATAAAAAAAAAATTGGTTTAACCTTGAGGGATAAGACAGTCATTTTTTATGGTAAAAAAATAATTAAGTAAAATTATATTTAAATATTTGTATTCAGATTAATTAAATTTACAAAATTCAATATTAAACATAAGTTATGATAAATTTATAATGATTATAACTGCACAAATTAAATAATAAAGAGTCAATCTTTTATCTTTTTATTAACATTTAAACTTGTTTACTGAGCAGATTTAAACTAATTTTTAAAAATATTTAACATAATTTATCCAATAATTTTATGTTTTAATATTTTTACATAAAATTATATCTTATATATATATAGAAAGTAAAGCATGCATGAACTGTATATATTTATATAAAATTTATAATAATAATTTTAAAAATCATTAATTCGAAAAATTTTTGTAAAAAAAATAGGCGCCACACCACGGTTTCCCGCCATTTTTCAAACGAATGAGGATCCGAATCTTTGCTGCTGCTGGCGCTGGAGCTTTGAAGCGAAAATGACAGACGGCCAGATCCTCTGTCATCATTAAATTTGTAATGGGGTTATCAACTGACGCGTGGCATTGCTTTTGCCGTTTGATTAGCTGTAGTCCATATTACACTGTGCGAGGAACCTCTTTCATACCAGGTGTACCACTACTTTGGGTCCCATGTGTCAATGTTTAAAGAGGTTGACGTTGTAGTGGGACAATAGTGAACGAAGATATGTATGGATTTCTTTTCCTTAATCATATAAAATGATGCCCTGTGACTCCTGTCCTGTCACTGAAAAATCTGATTGCCCCGAAATGAGCAAGTTCAATTCCGTTCAATACTAAGTTTTTTTTTTTTCTTTTTTTCAGAACTGATTAGACTGAAAAATTAAATATTTTTATTATTAAATATAAATATAATTAAGGAAGTATTTCAAAATTAAAATTTAAATAAAAATAAAAATGAGAAAGAATAAAAAAGAAAACAAAAATTTTAAAAAATTGTTTAGTTTCATTAGTAATGAAAATAAAAATTAAATATTATTTAACAATTAAAATTTTTTTATGAAAAAATTTTTTTATAATAATTTTTTATATATAAAAAGTAATATTATAATTATTATTTTTTATATATTAAAAATTAATATTATAATTATGTATTATAAAATATTTATCTATAAAAATATTATTATAATTTTTTAAAAAGTATAAAAATTATTTATTTTTGATAGATATTTTATATTCAAAAATTTAATGTGTATTTTTATTAATTTTTATATTTTATTTATACATTTTAAAAATAAATATTAATATTTAAATATTTAACCAATTTATAATTGATTTAACTTTATTTTTAATGAAATCAAAAGTCATTTACTAAAAATAAAAAGAGAATGATGATTTCTATTAATGAAAAAATTACATTCTTAATTTAATTTTAATAAATAAAACACTAAAAATTATAATTATTTATTCTAATTTTGATTCTCATATTCATTTTTTACTAAACAAATACCCCCGAATATATGGTTGCAATAGTTGGTGTGTTTTTGCCGTTTAATGTTGCCGGCTCAAATGTCACTGGCTGGAAATTGTTTTTTTCTTCCTATTTCAAAAAATCAATGAAAAAACTGAGCATTTTACAGGACAAAACGCAGGGTTTAGAGCGTGCTCTCCAACCATTAGGCTTCGGGGAATTGTTTGATATTTTATTTCTTTTCTTTTTTATTATTTAATTAATTATCAAAAATTCGATCGAACATCTATCTTAATTTTTGATGTCTGTCTAGTTTAAAATTATAAAATTTTTCAGTTTAAAAACTGAAATGAATTTTTTATTGCACACCCCTATAATTAAAGCATTGTGATTTTAAGGTTTCAAGATTCAACCATGACAATGTCGAAGATTTCAATTTTTACTATTTTTGGAAATATAATTTATATTTATGGCATCTCACATTTTATTTATACGACTTCCTCAGTGATTTCGGCTGTTTTCCTCTGCCATTTTTGTTTTTTTAAAATCATATTTAATATTTAGAGTTTATCTTCATCCGATGTCACTCACACACCTAAACAATGCTTTACCTATGAATTTGAATGACATTTCACTCCTAATTACAATTCATGTGTTGATTCTTTAACATAAACCGTTTCAGATCTCATTTAATTTACCCAAACTTCAAAATATAATATTTTATGTTTCACTAACAGTTACGATACTATAAAATACAAACAAGTGACGTTATAAATAAAAATTATTTAAGAAATAAGTGGTCAAATAATAATTTGTTTAACAAAATAATACACTATCAAATTTTAGATATCTTATATAATCAACCAAACTAAAATAAAATAATTATTTTTTATTTATAATTATAACCTATTTATAAGGGCATCTGCAATGGACGTGTCATGACATCCTCTCCATGAAACCGGTGCCATAGTGGGTGTTTCATGTCCATGATGCGTATCATGGGCATGACGCGCAATGGCTGCCTTTTGTAGGTAAGTTTTTTTTTTTTTTTCTAACAAATTAAAGCTAAATAAAAGCAACGATAGTTTAGCAAAATTGAAGCCAACGGTCATTTTTTTAATTTAATTTATTTTTTAAAATTTTATTTAATAAAAATATTGATCATAAATATTTCCTTTTCAATATCACTTTCTACTTTAATATCACTTCATTTTATCTCCTCCGCTCTCCACTTTTTCAATATCTTTCTTTAATTTAATACAATTTACAATTTTTTGTTTCATATTTCCTCATCATTGATAAGAATTTTAATAATTTTAATTATTGTTTTAATGGTAAAAAATATGGAAAATTTTTACTCTTCACAAAACTAAAGCCTTCAAAAATTTCAATTTATCCAAATTTTTCATATTCTAATAATCCTCCAAATATGCAAAATTATCCATGTCCATATCCTCCACCCAATCCCAATTATCTGTCTAAATTTTCATATTCATTGCCCATGTATCCGGTGCCGGATTATTTCTCATATATCCTAAATTATTAAAATATTTTAATTATTTTATATTAACCATTTTATTTTATTTACAAGAATGTTACCAATTATATGTCTTAATCTGCCTTAATCTTATTTTAGTATGTAAATATAATTATTTTGTTTTGAAATATGTAAAGGAATTACTAAAATAAATATGTGATTTGATAATGGATCTAGTCTATTACACTTTTTTTAGTATAATCTCTAGTGAGAAAAAGTGTAATGAATGAGAGTATAATCAAGTGATGATGGGCATATCTATTACACTCTATAGAGTGTAAACTAATGTGAATGCTCTAAGAGCATCCACAGTGAGCGTGTAATGCCCTCTATTACATCCAACCTATATTACTCTCTCCATAGCGAGAGTTTCATAACTATTATGTGTGTAATAGTTATGACACATTAGAGTATCCACATTAGTTTATACTCTGTAAAGTGTAATGGATATGTCATATTATCACTTTATTATCTTTTTATTCATTACACTTTATCTCATTATAGATTATACTAAAAAAAGAGTAATAGTCTAAACCCGCTATCAAATTACATATTTATTTTAATAATTTCTTTACGTATTTTATAAATAAATGATTATATTTACATACTAAAATCATATTAAGGCATATTAAGACATATAATTGCTAATATTAGTAGGAAAAAAATAAAAATTTTAATCTAAAATAATTTAAATATTTTTTATTAATTTTTTGTAGTAATTTTAAATTTTTTTATTAATTTTCAAAAATTACATAATCAACCTTAATTTAAAAAACATTTAATTCAATCTCGATAATACACGACATAATTTATTAAAAATACAAATATAAATAATAAAATTAAATCACTATTTTTTTATTGTTATTGCCCCCAAATCATTTCCAAATATGCTCAACCAAGTTCGATCGAAGTTGATGATGGACTTCACGATCACGTAGTTTTGCATTCCTTTGAAGGTAATTTTGAAATTTCTCGACAGAACCTGGGCTCATAGGGATTGTAGGTTCTTCATCATCATTATTCCAATTTATTATTTCATCTCTTTCGTCCTCAATAATCATATTATGTAATATGATACACATATACATTATATTTTTCATTTTGTTTCTATACCAAAAGCAAGCTGGGCCACGTATAATTGCCCAACATAATTAGAGCACTCTAAATGCTCATTCAACATCTTTTCTTGTAGCCTCTTGCATTTGCTTAAACACCATTCTCTTTAGATCTTTTGAACAAGTGAAACTTTTGACAAATGTTGCCTACTCAGGATATATATCATCTGATAGATAATACCCTTTTTGATATAGTGTTTCGTTCATTGTAAATTGAACATCGAGAGTGTATTTGTGTAGTACAATGTTAAATAATGGAGATTGGTTTAGCACATTAATGTCATTGTTAGACTCTACAACGCCAAAAAATGCATGCCATATCCATAGGTCTGCTGCTGCAACTGCTTCTAGCATTATTATTGGAATGCCTTGATCACCTTGAATAAATTGACCTTTCCATGCAACTGGGCAATTCTACCAATGACAGTGCATGCAGTCAATGCTACATAGCATGCCGAGAAAGCCATCTCGCTTTTCATACAATTGAAGTATACATTCAACATCACTACTATTAGGTCTTCTCAAGTATTATGCTCTATAAATCTCAATAATACATTGACAAAACTAGGATAAGCACTTGATTGTAGTAGTTTCACCAATTCTTATATACTCATCGTAATGGTCAACTGGTGCTCCATATGCTAACTGTCAAATAGCTGTAGTACATTTTTTAAGCAGAGAAAGTCCCCATTTTCTGACTGCATCAAATCTCAAACGAAAAAATTCTAAATAATTTTCAACAGATTGCATAATATGAAGGAATAATTCTTTTCTCATTCGAAACCTTCAACAAAATATATTTGAAGGATAAATAGGTTCAACGGAGAAATAGTCGTTGAAAAGTAAAAAATGGCCAATTTTACGCTCTTGATAAAAATACCTCCGCTTCTGTTAATTGACATTTGAACTTTTGCCTTTTATTTTCTGCTGCGACTGTTCCAACAATAACATAATTTTCTCATTACTATCATCCTTCATTTCATCGTCTAAAATTTTTTTAATTTCATTTATAACTAAAGGATCGAGATATTGAAACATTTTGGAGTTTGATTGTATATTGTTTTACAATGAGGAGGCTAACTACTATATATATAGATAGAGAAAGTGTTAGATTTTCCTAATAACTAGTTTTATGACCATAAGTTTTATAATAACTTGTTTTACAACAACTACTTTTGCAATGGCTAGTTTTATGATTACTAGTTTTACAATAGCTACTTTAACAACAACTAGTTTTACAATGACTACTTTTCCAACAACTAGATTCTACTGACTCATTTAAAATAAAATAATATAAAATTACACATAAAGTTAAAATTACAAATAAAACTACCTTAAATTACAACTAAAGGATACTTAATATTAAATTTAAACTAAGAGATATTATATTTAGCTTTAAGGATATAACACATTTGCTCATGAATTCGAAGCTATTGTTTAGTCATTCCTGTTATATCCTTGAGCAAGATCGACTGTTCCAACTTATTTGCTAAATTATCCATAGCTTGAATTTTTTCTTCTTTATGAGCTTTTAACATGTTTCAAATTTCCTCAAGTTCATCATTCTTGTTTTCTTCATTCACCTTTGACTTTCCCTTTCTCTTTCCCTTTTTTGCTTTTTTTTTACCAATAGAATGAACTTCGAATTCATTGTCATCAATGTCAAGACTTGTATTTACATTGGATGAAAAAGTATATGCCCCACTTTCATTAATCCTTTTTTTTTTGGAAAAACTCTGGAACAAATTATTTATTTTTCACTTTGGATCATCGTTTAGTATCACCCACACATGCTCATGTATAGATTGCTTCTTGCTGTGCTACTTGAAAAGCTAATAGGCATGTGTTTCAACTGGTCATCATTTCACCCACTATGATGTTCTCCAACCAATTTATTGTAGTATTAGTTGAATTCATTAACTAATTGACTCAGTCAATGCCAATGTAACTTCATAGCTTTATCCTTTCTTGCTAACCCATATTTGCAATTTTTATTGAAGTAGTCAGTGACTCATTTTCAAAAAGCATTTTCACTTTGAGAGTTACCAATAATGCTGCAGCTGAAAATTGTGAGCTAAGAACTTGCAAACAGCTTGTCATCATCAATACTCTATGAAGCACGTTTGCCATCAGTTTCTGCTACTGGTTCATAGTGAGAGTAATATTTTTGAACTCTTGCATAGTTGAATATGGTGGTATTTAGGAGTCCGAAATTGAATCTGTTTGTGTTGCATTCTCTCCATCAGTGCCAAAATTAATATTTTTCTTGACTCACTTACAGTTGTTGGGTTTTGTAAATTTTGGATACATGGGAAATAACTTGGCTTTGGATACATAGGAAATGGATATAAAAAATTCGGTATATAATTGGAATTGGTTGGGGGATATGGATAATTTTTCATATTGGAGGATTATTGGGATATGGAAAATTTGGATAAAATTGAAAATTTTGAAGGTTGTAGTTTTGTGAAGAGGAAAAATTTTCCATATTTGGAGCATTAAAATGAGGATTAAAATTGTTCAAATTCTCATTCATTATGAGGAAATATAAAAAAAAATTATAAATTGTGTGAAATTATAGAAAGATATTGAAGAAAATGAAAGTGATAGGAGATAAAAGGGAAGTGATATTGAAATGAAAAGTGAAATTGAAGAGGGGGTATTTATAATCAAAATTTTTATTAAAATAAATTTTAAAAATGACTATTTTTTAACGTTAGCAAAAAAAATGATCGTTTGTTATATTACCGTTGATGAATATTTTATGCAGCTTTTATTTTTATTTTATTTAAAAAAAACCTTCAAAAGGCTGTAAATTGCAGCCATGATGCATATAATCCTGGTGACGCACATTATCACCATGACATGACCATTATCGGTACCGTGTAATGGGATGAGTATCATTAGGGATATTACACCCTCACGAAACGCCCATTGTAGATGCCCTTATACTTATAACTTTTGCACTTTTTTGTACTTGGTAGGTCACATTGTTTTTATTTTTTTAATTGGAAATATATGTATATATCTTGAAGTATTTTACAACGGTAAAATACTTGTTTGTGATTTTGCAATGTTTGTGATTTTACAAGAACTGAATTTTGCAACGTTTATAATAGAAGGGTAAAATGATTTTTATACAAATTTTTTATTTTTAAATACTTTAATTTTCAATTTTTTTTAAAAAAATTAGCTATAAATATGTGATAACATTATTTATTTCCTCAATCACTCTTTATTTCTTTAACCTCTTTCTATCATTTCACACAACAAAAATTACTTTTTTTTCTATTTCTTCATCATGGAAGAGAATTTCAACAATTTTAAAAATATATTTAATGCTCCAAATATGAAAAATTCTTCTTCTTCACAAAACCAAAACCGTCAAGATTTTCAATTTTATCCAAATTTTTCATATATTGTATCCCTCCAAATATGCAAAATTATTTATATCCCCAACCCAATTCCAATTATGCACCAAATTTTCCATATTCATTTCCCATATTCATTTCCCATGTATCCAACTCGCTTTTGGCACAGAAACAAACTGAAAAATATAATGTACACATGCATCATATTACATAATATGATTGTCGATGATGAAGGAGATAAAATAATAAACTGAAATGATGACAATGAAGAGCCTATAATCCCTGTGAGTACAAGTTCTGTCAAGGAATTTCAAAATTATTTTTAAAGGAACGCTGAACTACATGATAGTAAAGTCCATCATCAACTTCGATCGGATTTGGTTGAGCATATTTGGGAACAATTCAAGGGCAATAAATTTTATTATTTATATTTGTATTGAGAAAAAATTATGTCATGAAGTTAAGTTGTTTTAATCAAATTTTTGTTTTAATTAAGGTTAACTATGAAATTTTTAGAAATTAATAAAAAAAAATTAAAATTACTAAATCATTTTAATTAAAAATATTTTAATTATTTTAGATTAAAAATTTTATTTGTTTGCAAGAATATTAGCAATTATATAATTGCTAATAACTATATGTAAATATAATTTTTTTTTTTGAAAATTCATGTTATATTGAATAGAAATATAATAGGATATAGCTAAAGAAGGAGGCATAAAAATAGGATCTACAAGAGACATCAAAATCCAAACCATATAGGTCCAGTACAACTTGATAATGCGGTTACTGTAAAGGTAACCACTTAACTTATTACTCAAAAGAGAACAAAACAACAAGTGGGATATCACAAACTAAATTGGAGAAAATTGAGTATTTCAGCTAGATCTAGCATTGGCATCATGAAGATCCCATTGAAGCAGGTTACTCAGTTCCTTTAGGAGATAATAGCTTATTCCTCTGTTGTCTCTAACCAAATCATTCTTCGATAGCCAGTGATGTAACATCATACCCTAATTATAGGTATATTTACGTTCAATATGAACTTCATTATATATATATTGATTGAATTTAAGTATATGCTAATGTATAGAGTAGGCTAGTGTATCGGGTCTAGCCATGATTTGTACTTGATTTAAGAGTGAGAATATTTAAATTTTGATAATACTCAAAATGAATAAAATATTAATAATAATAGGGATATAAAGTTGAATTAGAGAAAAGGACAAGAACTTAAATGTTAGTAAAAGATAAAGACTCATTGAAACAATAATTATCCTTAAGTGAACGTTTGAGGGTTAATAAGTAATACTAGCATTTCATTAAGGACTAAAGAAGATATTTTTTACTTAAATCTATCATAAAATACTTTAAAATCTTCCACGATGTGCTGCAATAAATTCTAAAGAAATATATTAAAAAAAAAAGCAAAAGCAAAAGAAAGAAAGGAGAAGAAGAGAAGAAAAAAAAGAAGAGAACTATGAAGAGCTGTATAAACTTCAAAGGGAGCTAATTTTTGGAAGTTTGATTTGGAGGTTTAGAACCATTTCGAGCCATTAATCATCATCCTTGAAGGTTCTAGTAATTCATTTGGTAAGTATTATAAGGTTTTTTGTTGATTTAAGTTAAATTTTATAAGATGTAGTTTTTGGGTTTGTTTTTCTTGGATTTTTAGTCTTTATAATTTAATCATATCTTTAGTTATGAAGCTTCAAATTAAGTTTGATTTAATTCTATGAAAACTTGGAAGAGTTTTCTATAACTTTCTAGTTTTGAACTAGATCTTATTTTTCCTTTTTAATGGCTTAATGAAGTAGTACTTTTTGACACTCAATTTGTCATGGTTATTAACCTGGTTATGTTCATCATCAATAACTCCTTTTATAGTTTCCTAATTGATTTGAGATTTTTATAGTACATTTAAGACACAACAATATATGAATGGTTCAAATGTCAGCTCAAAATTATTTTTCTATAAGTCCCAACGAATATTCAAAATTAGCCCTAAAGTAGCCATTTTGATTATGTGAACTAGGTTTACAAAGTTTATGAATTAAAACCAGTCTTAAGTTAGGAAGCTTCAAATTGAGTGTTCTTTGATGATATGGAAACTTTGAAGAGTTATAAAAAAATTTTGCTCTTGGTCTTGATCTAATTCAGTCTCTATATTAGTGAAATAAGAGAAAATATTTTATTGCTCAATCTGTTAGATTCCTTGAGTTGCTTGTAATGCGACCTTCATAAATTTATTTATAGTTAATAAATTGAAGTAAAATTTTTACTGGAGGTACTAGACATATAAATCTAAATATTTTTCAAATTTGAGTTTAAAACTACTTTTTTGAAAGTCTAGACAATTTTTCTAATCTAGGCCTGAAGCAGTCCTTTTAAACTTATTGAAGCTAATTTATAGAATTGAGTTTATTTATATATTTTGCATATCATTTAGGGGTTGAATAAAGAGAACAATAAATAAGGATATTATATTGATGATTTCTAAATAAAATTTTATGTGTTAGGTGTTGGAAAAAAGAAAGGAAAGTACAGGTGCAGACTAAACAATTTGGTGAACTGATTGTGTGTAAATATAAGTTATTTTGGTAAGTAGATACCTTATGGAATTACTTATGAGCAACTAATACTACTTTTGCTAACCCAATTGGGAATGAGGCTGTCACACAAATAAATGCAAGCAAAGTCAAGGAAGCAATGAAAATAAGTGAATAACCTAATGTTCTATATGATTATAACACTTAATCTAATAATTTATAAATGTCTTTATTAAGTTGATTGGCTAAGGAAAATTTATGTGTTCTAATTAATAGATGCTAATTCTTTTATTATTGTGATGATAGTTGATTGTTCTTGAGATTAAATTGTACATATGAATAATGGCTGTTGAATTCAGGTGTCTTATTCAATAAAGAATAGCATACTTTTCTGAGCCGTATTTGGAGTTTTATAACTTTAAATGGAGTGTCGTTTAATCCTATAGAAACTTTAAGATATGAATTATATAACTAACAGAAATAGAGCAAGCTTAATTTTTTTATTTTGATGGCCAATTTGGATTATATTTTTTACTGCTTAGTTTTGTTGACAGTTTGACCCTAATAGATTGTATTTAATGTTTGTTCTTCTATACATAGCCAATTGATGTGAAATTAGTTTCAAATTAATTTAGACTTATAATATTACTAATATGAAGAATATGGTTTTGAAATTCATAATGTGGAATTTTTTGTATATTTTGAATTTGCATTATTGAATTTGTCATGTTGTAATATGGGTATATTTTTGGTATGTTTATGTTCTTATGTATTATGGAGATGTTAATTGTTTAGTGATATGTGATGTATTTAGTTGATTACTAGATAAATAAAGTGTTGTGATAAAGTGGTGATCTCTTTATGTATATGTAAATATAAGAAATATAAATAGATGAGTGTGAGGATGCAATGCTACTTGTGAATGAGGCTATACCGTGTGTGTTATGGAATCCCCTTGATAAGTTGTATAAAGGCTAAAGAAATATATTGTACAAGATTATGGTAGGCTGTGTGCCTATGGGGATCCACAAAAAATTAAAAAGAAGTTGTGGTTTATACATGTAATTCACAAGTTCATTGTTGTCCGAAAGAAAATACTATGCTACAATGACTATGTACATATTATAAATTCATAGTTAATTATTGAATGGATTGATAATTGATAATACTATATGATTGAATGTGTTTTTTTTCATAGAATATTATGTTATTCATTTGCTGAGTTACAGGCTCACTCCTGTGTAATATTTTTTAGGATTAGAAGAACTATAATCTGTTTTAAAGAAATATTTGCATTAGTTGCATTAGCATTTTTCAAGTTGGTCAGTAAGGGGTCATCCTTAGGATTTTTAGTATGATGTGCTTAATAAATTTTGTTATGTTGTATTAATGCTAATGTATTGCATGTGTCTAACATAAGGATAAATGTGAGCTACTTGATGTTGTAAGCTCTTTTAGTGTGTGTAATATATACTATTTATATATATATAAATATCTTAACAAGTGAACTAAAGTTAGACATTGATGGAGATGTTATGTATTAGTCATATGCATATAATGTATGTTTAGCATCCTTAATAATTGTCATATTAAGTGGTATCATAACATGGTTTAAAATCTCTTGGGATAAAAATATGAATGCATGTACATGTTAAGAATTAAGACTAAGTGTTTGTATCTTGAATAGGATGAGAGATCTTACTGATGCAAGTGAGTTTGAGTCTATGCATAGGGTTGAACATACATATGCACCACCACAACCATCTCAGAAATTACCACAAGTAATGCATAGAATTTACTTAAACATATGCATCTCAAATCATTCCATTTGACTATATGAATTCTACATCCTTTCATTTATTTTGTATTTGCAAAAGTGTATTTCAATGGTATATTTGAGTATGTGTAATGCAGGATGTAGTTAGGAGTATTATAACATTGAAAGTGTAGTTAATAAATAAATATTTAGGGAATTAAATCTAGTTAACTTGTTTACATAGATTGATTTGAACTTTTGGGTTGATAGTTGATTAAAATATAATAATAAGAATAAAAAATAATAATAATAATAAAATATATGATAGTGGATATTTATGGGATTTTTTTTATCTTATAGGAAACTAGAAAGCTCTACTTCTTCTCAGCCATAAGCCATAATTCTTTTACCATAAAATAAAATAAAATTCCTTTCTTTTTCTACTAGACTCTTAAACTTGAATCTTGATTATTTCAGCTTCTAATCTAATAAGTTAATTATTTTCATTCCAAATTATATTTGAAATTATGTGGTGATGGTGTGGAAATGATTTTATAACTTTTGAATTATGTTTTAAAGCAGAATTTTTACACTCCTATTTTCATAACCATAGAAGAAGGATTAGGAGAAATGCATGACATGAAACTTGTAGATTTATGTCTTATCTACATGCTTATAATGTTATATTATGAGATTTGGTATGTGTGATGAGAAATTCTTCTTTGATTAAAACTAGTTTAGACTGCATCTGCTGCAAGTAGTTTTTTTTTTTTTTGCCTAATAAATATAAGACCCTCAGGGGCTGAATTAGTAAATTGTTAAACATGAGTTTTGTTCCTTTATATGTTATCTAAAACTTTACGATGTAGTTTGGTGAAATAATGTGGGTGTAATGAGAAATCATCCTTGGAGTAGGGCTGATTCTGCTTGCTATGTCCGCAAGCAGTCCAGTTTTTTTAGTCAATATGAGGGCCTTAGAGGCTAAATTAAATAAAGTATAAAACATGAAAGTTGTTCCTTTATATGTTAATGAAGTGCCTGAAATAGGGTTTTGCAATTGGACTTGTACAACTTGAGAAATTCTAAACTGAAAGTAACATGCTCGAGCTATTTTTGTACAGAACACAAGTCTAGATTCAAAACTTCACCATTAATTGTGCAAAGATTATATTATGCGAATTTTGGATATGTTATAGCCATATATGTCTAGTTTTGTAGAAAAAAAAAGTAATTTGGAATTGTGTGGTCAGAGTTATTCACTCTCACGTCTAGCAAGGCTAAGTTGTCCAACAAGAAAGAAATATGCATCAATGTTAGGATTATATATATAGAACACATCCTAATTACATACTAAGCATAAAGATTGATTGTAGGTATATTCTTGATCAAATATATGTCATATTTTAGGATCTTAAAGCATTGGTAAAGCTCAAAAAAGTGATACAAGATGTTTATAGAATGATGAACAACTAAAAGGTAAGTATAAGTATCGATTGAATTCTTAGGTAAAATTGTGTGATTGAGATGAGTGTGAACATGTGATGGATGAGTTATAGTATGATTAACAATATGTATTCTATAAGATTTTGAGGTGAATTGCTTTTTGATTTTGACTACTACCGTTTTCCATTTAATTAAAAAAGGGTGTGAAGCTTATTTGGCTAATATAGTAGATGTATCTAAAGTTAGTCTAGGAGTAATGGATGTTCTAATAGTAAAGGAATTTGCAAATGTATTTCTAGAAGATCTATATCAAGGGTAACACCAATATCAATTGCATCATATTAAATGAAACCTTTATATCAAAGCTTAGGTTTGATTGATTTTAAGGTATTTGTAAAATGAGGATGAAAGAACGCTATAAAGATTGGTTATTTTAGAGAATTTGGTAATAAAGATATGAGATCTTAATATGATTATGGTTTAAAATCTAGGATTGATAATGAGTCTATGGAGTAGTGTGCATATTACAGATAAAATTTGTATTTAATAGAGATGAATTTGATTTATTCCATATTGCATACATGGATGATTTGCAATGAAGGCTGAAGTGCTAGCAGTAATAATTTATAGAAATATAATTTATGAAAAAAGAAAAATATTTAGAAATAGAATAATATTTGAGAAATTAATGATTTGAGGATTTGAAATCAAAATATGGTTATAGTTGATAAATTTTGTGGATGGCAATGGAAATATAAGAACTCCTACTTGTAGTGAGTTGAATTTTTATTTAATAAAATACTATATCAATTTATTTCATTTAAAGATAAAATTAAGTTATGATAAAGAATGTTGTCAAACTAGAAATAGTTTATGCAACTATCATTTATGGGAATTATATATAGGTCTACATATTAAGAGTCTATGTATTTCAATAAAAGAAAAATGGATGTATGAAAGGTGGATAGGAAATTAAAAGAGTCCTAGAGAGGGGACGAATAGGACTATTGAGCAAAATTGAGAAATTAAACGGTTTGAATAAGAATTAAAAGAGATGTTGAGAAGGAAGAATGAAGAATACAATAATTTAAGGAGTTCGAATTCAATAACAATCCTACATCTTTACCTAACTTATCCCCGAGTTAGGATTTTCAATCACCCACAATCTTATTCATAAGATTGAGATTACATAAGAGTTTTATGGCTCACTCTTTCAACCTTACATCTTGAGTTTTCTAGGCTCACTCAAAAACCAATTTACAAGTGTTTTCAAGGCTCACATTAAAACTGAAATCCCAAGTGTTTTAATGGCTAAATACTTAAACCAATTCTTTTAGAATAGAATGTCACTTTCTGTTTTCTAATACCATAAAATAGAAGAATAAAAATATCTATTCTAAGACTCACCAACTCTCATAAGAGTATACAATATCAAAAATGAATTTTAGAAGAGTTTAGAGAGCTTAATTGAATGCTTGAATGTATAAAATGAATGAGCAAGTTTCTTAACCTCAAAATAATCTTCAGAGGTCATATTTATACTTCAGCAATCCAATTATAGCTGTTAGAAATAATAATTTCATTCCTAACATTATCCAAGTCCATTTAAATGAAAATTTGGACTTTTGAGCTGCATTTTGTCAGGTTCCGGTCGGGACTAGCTTCAAATAGCTGTAACGAGCCGTTGTGTTTGAAAAACTGTCCTAATCCCGATCAAGATAACCATGTCCCGAGCAATGTCCCGATCAGGACATTCAATCAGAATGGATACTACCCATTTTGCCAATTTTTGCTCTTTTTAGTCCCTCTTGGGACTACTTTGGTCCCGATCGGGACTTTGACCCAAATTATAAATTTTTATGCAATTTAGTCCCTGTGATGAGTCCAGTCGAGATAGTTACTTGCAATGGCTTTCTAGAATCATTTTTCTTTGATATTTCATTATCGTTTTGACTTCCAAACTGTTTCTAACTTATACACACTTGAGGTAAACACATTAATTGCTCAAAATTAAGTTTGTTAAGATCAAAATCAAGATTGATAACTTGTTAAGGTCAATAGAAATAAAGCACATTAGGAAGCTTGAACTTATCACATAGTATAATTAAATGCCAATAAGAAGAAGAACAAAGATGAGTTAAAGTTACTTGTTGATACCCAATGGTAAAAAAGACTATTATATAGTAGTAAGTATAAAATTTATAGATTATACGAGACATATGCATAGTAGAATGGTAGTTGCACAGACAAACATGTTGAATAGGAAATAAAATTTGAAATTCAAATATATAGTTAGAGTTGTTAGCTCAAAACTAAAGGTATAATCTTAGAAGGCCAAATGGAAAATTTAACTGATTGATCTTATGAAACGATAATGTAGTTTATAGGGTGTTAGTCATCCTAAGGGAGGAATTATTGTTAAAAAAAATTACTGTGAAAGAAGTGTATAAGAAATTTGATGAATTTCATAGGAAGATAAAATTTGGGGAAAGCAAAAGGGAAATTGGTGAAAATTTTATTTAATGGTGTAACATTTAAGATATATGAATGAATTGTGATGAAAGATAAGATATTAATAGAAATGATTTATAAGAATATAACTTGTGAGAATATAAGTAATATTTAAAAGTTTATTATTATTAGAGATATTATGATTGAGAATTTAAGGCTAGTTATGAATATATAGTTGATAGACATTGAAGACAATATTAAGTTTACTTGAATTCCACATTTAATAGTGGATGAAATTATATATGTTTAGTGGTATAGTAAAATTTTCTTTTATAATATAGGAGTTGAAATATGATTTAAAAAAAATGAATGAGATCGAGTTAAAAGTGATATTCTAAAATGTCATTTTAAAAGTCTATATGATGTTTCGAAGGCAATACACTTTGAAACAAATAGAAATTTTATGGATAATAGTTGATAATTAAATATTTTAGCAGCTGAGAATATAAATGTATTACATAGTCAATGTTCTTAGACATGTTACATGGTTTAGAGTTAAAATTTGACTTATTTTAAGGTAGGAATCCACAAAGGTAGGATTAGTTTATTGATAAAGTTCGTGGTGACAACCATGGTGAAGACTTTAAAATTGCAGATGATGTCAAATCTCATAAGGAATAATTTTTGGAAGTTATTGTTCTTATAAATGTAGGAATAATTGTCTATATTACTTTAGGGAGTCATATAGCATGTAGCATGTATGAATGTATATAAGGACTGCATAGTTAGGGATCAGAATGTATTGTGAAATAAAATGATTTCCATAGTTAAAGTGGTTTAAAAGAATCAGCATAAGAAAGGAAAATATGAGATGACAATATCTAACAATGGTGATTTCCATCATTGACTAACTATGGTACTCCATAGAATTTCGAGGAAGAAATTTTTTTTTTAAAAGGGAAGAATTGTAACACCCGTACCCTAATTATAGGTATATTTGTGTTCATTATGCATTTCATATATATATATATATATATATATATATATATATATATATATATATTGATTGAATTTAAGTATATGCCAGTGTATTGGGTCTAGCCATGATTTGTACTTGATTTAAGAGTGAGAATTTTTAAATTTTAATAACACTCAAAATGAATAAAATATTGAGAATAATAGGGATATGAAGTTGAATTAGAGAAAAGAACAAGAACTTAAATGTTAGTAAGAAATGAAGACTCATTGAAACAATAATTGTCCTTAAGTGAACAATTGAAAGTTTAAGGATTAATAAGTAATACTATCATTTTATTAAGGGTTAAAGGAGATATTTTTCACTTAAGTCTATCCTAAAATACCCTAGAATCTTTCATGATGTGCAGCCATAAATGCTAATGAAATAAAAAAAAAAAAAAGCAAAAGCAAAAGAAAGAAAGGAGAAGAATAGAAGAAAAAAAAAAGGGAGAAAACTAGGAAAAACTGTCCATTATTCAAAGGGAGCTGATTTTTGGAAGATGGATTTGGAGGTTTAAAACCATTTTAAACCATTAATTATCATCCTTGAAGGTTTTAGCAATTCATTAAGGTTTTTGGTTGATTTAAGCTAAGGTTTATAAGATGCAGTTTTTGGGTTTATTTTTCCTGGATTTTTAGTCTCTGTAATTTGATCATATCTTTAGTTATGGAGCTTCAAATTAAGTGTGGTTTGATTCTATGGAAACTTGGAAGAGTTTTCTATAATTTTTTATTTTAATCTAGATATGATTTTTCCCTTTTAATGGTTTAATAAAGCTGTACTTTTTGATGCTCAATCTATTATGGTTATTAACCTAGTTATGTTTAGTCATTAATAAATCCTTGTATAGTTGTCCAATGGATTTGAAATTTTTACAGTACATTCTAGACATAGTAATATAATACTAATTCAAATTTCAGCTCAAAATTATATTTCTATAAGTCCTAGCAATTTTTCAAACTTAGCCTTAAAAGTAGCCATTTTGATTATGTGAACCATGTTTACAAAGTTCATGAATTAAAACCAGTCTAGGTATTTCTTGTATATCTTAAGTTAGGAAGCTTTAAATTGAGTGTTCTTTAATGATATAGAAACTTTTAAGAGTTATATAAAAATTTTCCTCTTGATCTTGATCTAATTCAATCTCTATATTAGTGAAATAAGAGAAAACATTTTATTGCTCAATCTATCAGATTCCTTGAGTTGCTTGTAATGCAACCTTTATAAATTTCTTTGTAGTTAACAAATTAAAGTAAAATTTTTACTGAAGGTCCTAGACATATAGATCTAAATATTTTCAAATTTGAGTTTAAAATTGCTTTTCTGAAAGTTTGGACAATTTTTCTAATCTAGGCTTAAAATAACCCTTTTAAACTTAATGAAGTTTATTTATAGAATTGCATTTGTTTGTATATTATGCATATCATTTAGGGGCTGAATAAAGGGGGCAGTATATAAGGATATTATATTGATGATTTATAAATAAAATTGCATATGTTAGGTGTTAAAAAAAGAAAGGAAAGTGCGGGTGTAGACTAAACAATTTGGTGAACCAATTGTGTGTAAATATAAGATATTTTGGTAAGTAGATACCTTATGGAATTACTTATGAGAAAATAATACTACTTTTACTAACCCAATTGGGAATGAGACTGTCACACAAGTAAATACAAGCAAAGGCAAGGAAGTAATAAAGGTAAGTGGATAACCTAATGTTCTATGTGAATATAACACTTAATCTAATAATTTATAAATGTCATTGTTAAGCTGTTTGGCTAAAGAAAATATGTGTTTTTAGGAAATATATGTGTTCTAATTGATAGATGCTAATTTTTTTATTATTGTGATTATGGTTTATTATTCTTTAAATGAAATTGTACATATGAATAATGGTTGTTGAATTCAGGTGTCCTGCTCAATAGAGAATAGCATACTTGTTTGAGTCGTATCTGGAGTTTTATAACTTTAAATGGAGTGTTGTTTAATTCTATAGAAACTTTAAAATATGACTTATATAATTGACAAAAGTATAGGAAGCTTAATTTTGCTATTTTGATAACCAATTTAGATTATACTTTTTATTGCTTAGTTTTGTTAACAGTTTGACCTTGGTGGATTTTTTATGTTTCTTCTTCTATACATAGCCAATTGATGTAAAATTAGTTACAAATTAATTTAGACTTATAATGTTACTGATTTTGAGAATATGATTTTAAAATTCATAATGTGGAATTTTTGGTATATTTTGAATTTGTACTATCAAATCTGCCATGTTGTAATATGAGTATATTTTTGCTATATTTTTGTTCTTATGTATTATGGAGATGTTAATTGTTTAATGGAGTCATATGTGATGCGTTTAGTTGATTACTAAATAAATAAAGTGTTGTGATAGAGTGGTGATCTCTTTATGTTTATATAAATATAAGAAATATAAATGGATAAGTATAAGGTTATGATGCTACTTGTGAATGAGGTTATATTGTGTGCATTATGGATCCTCTTGATAAGTCATATAAAGGCTAAAGAAATATGTTGTATAAGATTATAGCAAGCTCTGTGCATATAGGGATCCATGAAAAATTGAAAAGAAGTTATAATTTATACATGTAATTCACAAGCTCATTATTGTCTAAAAGAAAATACTATGCTATAATGACTATGTACATATTGTAAATTCATAGTTAAATATTGAATGGATTGATAATTGATAATACTACATGCTTGAATGTGTTATTTTTCATAGAATGTTATATTATTCATTTGCTGAGTTGTAGGCTCACTCCTCTGCAGTATTTTTCAGGATTAGAAAAACTGTAATCTGTTTTAAAGAAACATTTATATTAGTTGCACTAGCATTTGTCAGGTTGGTTAGCAGGGGGTTGTCCTCAGGTTTTTTAGTATGATATGTTTAATAAATTTTGTTATATTATATTAAGGCTAGTGTATTGTATGTGTCTAATATGAGGATAGATGTGAGCTACTTGATGCTATAAGCTCTTTTTGCATGTGTAATATGTACTACTTATATATATAAGGGTGATATGTGTATGTGTATATATATATATATCTTAACAAGTGAACTAAAGCTAGTTATTGATGGAGATGTTATGTATTAGTCATATGCATACAATGTATGTTTGGCATCCTTAACAGGTGTCATAAGTGAGCTGCTTGGTTAGCTCCTCTTCTTACATGAGCAAATAGGATTCTTTAATTAATCATCAGTGCTCTTCTCTCCTTAATTTCTTCAATAACAGATGCATATTCCTAATTGATAGATTCCTTTTTGCTATTTATAGTCTCCACGACCTCCTTTGCATCTAATTAAATAATTGAGTCTTTAATTCCATAGTTGAATATAAATCTAGTGGCTTCCTCACTTCTAGGTCTTCTGTTACCCCTGTAGAGCTAACACTGATCTTTACTGCTAGAGTTTGAACGATTATACCTGAGTGGTCTTTACATATAAAAGCTATTCTCCCTTGTTTCCTCAAGCTATCAAAGGTGGTGTCACAATTTATTTTAACATGTCCTTCTGTCGGTAAGCTCCATTAGTCTACTACTCTGATATTTTGAGTTGGAGACTAGTTTTCTTATAGCTCTCTTAACTAAAATCAGCAAGCTCTACCCATTGTGTCTTGATCTTTTCCACTACTATCTTCAAGTTGAAACTTTCTTTTTGGAAAACTTCTAAATATCTATGTTTCTAAACTTGCCAATAAATGATGGTTATCAATTTTAGGCCTAACTCAACCTTTGTATTGGTCATTAGTTTTTGTGATCCTTCTCACTACTTTAAAAAGGATTGAAAGCCAATTTCATTCAGCCGATAGGAAAGAGGGGAGCCAAACCAAACTAATTTTGCTTTTGGGTATAAGAATAACATATGCTCCAATGTTTCTTCACCATCTAAGCATATTGGGCATATTATGTCTAGAGCATATAATCTTTTTGCTAAATTTACCTTAGTGGCCAGGGAGTTCTTTGAACAACACCAAATGAAAAATTTTATTTTTAAGGTTAGTTTCAGCTTCCAAATTGATTTCCAAATCTCCTTATTTAGACTTAATGATGTGTTTGATGTGCTTTATTATTATTCTCTATCATTTTTTTATTTGAGAGAATTATACCTTGATAGCATTGTGTAGTTCCCCTTCCTCTCATGGTACCAAATTAGTTTATCATCTTTACCTCTTCCCAGTATTAGTATTCTTTCGATTGCTCCTACCTCTGTTTCATTGAATAAGTTCTTGAGGGTGCTTAGTTTCCATCTATTTTAGTATGGGTAAATCAACTCTCTCACCAGTTTATATGTAGTGTTCGAGGGAGATTTAGATTGGACTTTAATTTGAGGTAGTTCTGGGATCCATCTATCTTCCTAAATGTTTACTATTTCACTTGAATAAATATTTCATATGCTTCCTTCTATAATCATATCTCAGCCTTGTAGGATGCTTAACAAAATCCAAGGTACCTCTTTCAGCATGTTTAGAGGAAGAGTGAGGCAAGTAAATGCTCTTCAAGAGTTTGGCACTTAGGGATAAATTTTTAAAAAGGTTTCAACTTTGCTTGGTAAGGAGGGCTAAGTTGAACAGGTAGAGTTCTTTAAACCCCAAGCCCCCAAGCTTTTTTTTGTGTTAAAGTGCTCTAAGCTACCCAGTGGATTTTCCTCCTCTCAAAATCCTGTGTCCACCAAAATCTATTAACCAGTTATTCCATCCTCTTGATTATAGATTGGGGAATTTTAAAGATCGACATTAAGTATGCTAGGATTGTCGATATTTCTTTAATTAGTACATCTTCCCCCCCCCTTTTGGGAGAGGAACCTTGTTTCCATCCTTAGACCTTTTAGACTATTCTTTTATAAAGAACATTGCATAATTGTGTTATGGTTATGTCCCATTCTTTAAGATTCCCTAATTACTTCGCTAAAGAACCTACTTCCTCTATATGCATAACATCCATAATTTGTTTTCTCAAGTAATAATAAGTATTGGGACTGAATAGAATACATTATTTGCTTGAATTTATTCTTTACCCTGATGATTCTAAAAATTGCTGCAATATGGCTTTAAATCTCATAGCTTCTGTTACATTTGCTTTCCCAAAGAGGATTATGTCATTTACAAACTAAATATGAGAAAGAACTTCATATCCTCTTTTAATTTTGTATCCTATGATTTACCTTCTTGAACATCCATGATTATCATTCTCGACAACACATTGGAAACCAAAAGGAAGAGTTAAAGAGACAAAGGGTCTACTTGGTGCAAGCCTTGAGAAAAGGAGAAGGGTTTAAGATTATTCCTGTTAAAGCAACCGAGAATTTCACTGTACTAACGCATTCCATCACCATCTCTACCTAGTTTATATCAAAACCCATTCTCTTTAGGATTAAATTCAGAAAATCCCAATTCACTTTATCATATGCCTTCTCAATATCCAATTTGATCGTTATGTTGTAATCTTTGCCTTTCCTTTTGCCTTTCAAGCTATGGATGACTTCGTGGATGACTATTATGCTTTCTTGAATATTTCTTTTAAGGACAAAGGTAAATTAGGGGTTATCAAGATATTGATATTGTAATATCCCGTGTTTTTTTTAAATATTTTTACACTGTACCGGGATATGCAGTGTTAATAATTTCTGTATATCATATGATATTTTTACGAGTTAATATGTATTTAAAACCTATTTTTAATTACTGTATATTATTTTCAGTGTTTTACGTAAAATTTTCCCGGGACTTGCATTTTCGGGGAAATTTTCACGTAAACAATGTATTATTAATTATTTTAAATGTATTTACGGACTTGCATGAACTCATACATATTTTTAAATTATTAAATAAAGCCTGTGTGTGTATATTTATTTAATTAGGGTTTATTATTACCCTAATATTTTATTAAGTATTTAATTGTTTTATTGTTATTTAATTAATTTTATTTAGTATAAATTATTAAATTATTAATATTTTTATGTGTGTGGTGTATATTTGATGTGTGTAATTTAATATTATTTTAATATATAGTATAAAGTATATATATATACATATATTTGTCAAAAATCAAAAAGTTTGGAAAATTACAAAACTGCCCCCGACTTCTTCTTCTTCCTCCCGATTCTTCCTTCTCCGTTTTCGGTCACTGCCGTGCCGTTTCTTCACCGTGGGTGTGCCGTCCGGTGTGCCACCGTCTTCCCCGACCAATTTCGCCGCCTGAGGAGGCCGTTTCCGGCGTCTGGAGATCGATTTTGGCCGGAGAAGTCGAAAATCGATCCACCGTCGATCACGTCGATTTTGGCCACCGTTTTCGACATCGCCGGTCTCTTTCTTCTCCTTGAGCTCCGGTGAGTGTGATTCTAGCTTTGGTTTGAGCTAAAATGGTCTAGAATTGCTTAAGTTTCGATTTTGTCAATTTCGGCCTATTAGGGTTTTCGATTTTTTTGAGCTTCGAATTGGATGATTCATGGAAAATTCCTTCACAAATGTTGTTCCTAGTAGCTTAATCTACATGTATGAATTTTTGTAGAATTTTTGGAGATTTTTTGGATTTTTGGGTATTTTTGAATATTTTAATATTATTTTCTAATTTTCGGAAATTAATTATTTAAATTATGAAATTGGAGTTTATGGTTGAATTAGGTGTTGAAATGAATTATAGGAATTTATTTGGAATTTTTATGAATTTATAAGTATTTATTTTGAATTATTGAAGTTTATGTGATTTTGAGAAATTAGGGTTAAATGTGTTTTTATTTGAATTTAATTGGTTAATTGAGTTTAATTATTAATATTATTGATAAATATGTTGAGAAAATTAATTTTGGATAATTGTATGATTTTTGGTGAATTTTTGAAGTAATTTAAGTATATTTATATATATAGGGGTATTTTGGTAATTTTACCCTAAATTGCCTAAAAATGTAATTTAATTGGTTTTATTAGTTATTTAAGGTATAAAAATGATTTCTATAAATTATTTAGTATTTTTAACTAATTAAAACTATTTTTCGTGAATTATTTTCAATTATATATAATATACGGTTTTTCTAATAAAATGAGTTTTATTCGGTTTTTACAGTGTTTTAAGGTTAATTATGTAATTTCTACGTATGAGATGTATTTCTATGCTGTAAGGATATTTTTGGTATATCTGAAATTATTCTGTGTTTGTGGACCCCGGTCGGTGGACTGTAGTTTGAAGTCCGACCGTGGGATTTTGATTATGTTGAGCTTGTATTTCGAAGTGTGTTTCTTTGCAGGGTCGGCTCTACTCTTTTGAGTAGAGAGATGTCCGTTTTACAGGGGAGGTTCTGCCGGATTTTCGGTAGAATTCTCGTAAAACGTGATATCCAGTCGAACCCTAATTTCTGATTCTGTGTTAAATACTCTAGATTGAATTCTAGGATTTCTGTTAGGTTTATTCTAATGCAGTAGTTGTGAATTAAAGTATTGGATTTCATGTACTTTATTTTAAAGAGATGTATTATATTGAAACTGGATTTGTATTAAAGATTATATATTTATAAGATGGGATTTTGATTTAAATCCAGTTGATGTGGATGATATTATGATATTTACGATTTTTATTTCCGCTGCATATAATATTGTTATTGTTATTATTGCATGATTTATTTTATTTTTAGGCTTGCTACGGGTTCCGGATTTGAAAGAATTCCCGTTCCCTAGCGCCGGTCATGGCCCTTGTTTTGGGTCGTGACAGATATAGTTCTTCAAATGGGAGGCTAAAGTTTTAGATATAACCTTGTATAAAAAATTATAGCAGCTTATAGGGTGAAACTCTGTTAGGCTTTCTTGGTTTTTTACTTTGGGAACTATAGCAATTTGAGTTTGGTTTAATAAAGGGTGTAGTCTTCTTGTTACATAGAATTCCTTGACCATCTTAACCACATCCTCCTTCGCTAAGCTTTAATTCCCTTGGAAGAAAATGCTTAAGAAGCCATATGATCCAGCGGCTTTAAGCTTCCCTAAGTTGAACACTGCCTCTTTGATTTCATCTTCTTCAATGGGGGCTAGCAGAATTCAGTTCATCTGATGGGTGACATTACAGGGAATACTTCTCAATACTTCATACTCAACCCTACTCATACCCCTTTAATACAACCTTCTAAAGTAAAAAAGAACCTCATTATTGATCTGTGACTCTTCCGCTAACCATTCCCTCGCAGCATTTTTAATTCTCATGATTTTATTCCTTTGTCGTCTTTGGATGGTTGTTAAGTGAAAAAATGTTAAGTCGTTATCTCCATCTCTTAGCCATTCTATTCTCGCTCTTTGGTTCCAATGGACTATTGGTGCCATAGCTCTTGTATTTCTCTTTTTACTTAAGACTCTAAAATTTTTGCTTCTTAATCATACCATCCCTACTGAGCTTGGGAAATTTTTCCTTCCAACAGTTAAATTTTGATCTTGGGATCCCTGACTTTGCCTTTACTCTAAGTTTGGAGTTTTTGGGCACAATTAATAAGCTTTTAGGTGAAGTGGCTTGGTTGTTTTGCATTTTGGTTCAAAACACACCCTTCTTCTATAACGCTTTTACAACCCTCTTCCTCATTCCTTTTAGTCTCATATTTGAAGCTTTTCTTGTATTTTTTTCTTGGGGGTGAAATTGAATAGTTAGTGGCCTATAATATGATCCTATAAAATTCGCATAGAAGACTTGTGCTTGTTAAAACAGTAGTCTCTAGTTAGAGGTAGCAAGAGCTCGATCTAATCTGCCTTTAATATTTACTTCTTTCATCTATTCGTTATGCCAAGTATATCTGGCTCCCTTAAATTCTAGATTTATTAGCTCTTTTTCCTCCATAAATGACATAAATTTTTTAGCTTATGACTATATGAGTTGGCTTCTACCCTATTTATCTTCCTCTTCCAATCACATGTTAAAATCACCAGTGATGAGCCAAGGTGAAAGGAACTGGTTAGCTATAGATATGATTTTGTCTAGTACCTTTTCTCTGTCCCACGGGGTAGGAGCTCCATAAAATTCGGTGAAATGCCAAACCTTTTCCTCCTTTACTACAAAATCTATATAGTGCGAACTTTTTCGGCAAAGCTAGACTTGCCATGGTTCTTTCCACCATAGGACCAAACCCCCTGCTCTTCCGCTTAGCTCTTCATAGATGCTTGAGTCAAATTGAAAATCTATTCTAAGCTTCTCCAACTTGGTTTGTACCTATTTAGTCTCAATCAAGAAACTCATATTTGGCTTTAATTTATCACCAGATCTTTTAGCACTTTTGCTATGAACTTACTTCCAATGCCTTGAAAGTTCCATATAATTACACTCATTGTCGCAAACACTATGGTAAGACTAAAGACTACAAATGGGTGCACTAGAAAAATTCAACCCTAGAGGGATCTCTCGCTTAAGAGAAACCCTAAGAGAGAATAATTTTTTTTTTGAAATATATAAAGGAATTATTAAAATAAATATGTAATTTTATAGTGAGTTCAGACTATTATACTTTTTTTAGTGCAATTTATAGTACAAAAAAATGTAACAAGTGAGAGAATAATAAAGTAATGATGTGGTATATGGTTTACACTCTATAAACAGTGTAAACCAATGTGAATGCTCTAAGTTTGAATTTTTATCCTAGTCATATTGATCAGTGAAAAGTACAACAAATTTGAGCATTCGTTACTAATTTTAGGTCCCAATCAGCACAAATATATGTTAAACTGATTTTCTTACCAGAAAATATATAAATACCATTTATGCATCGAGTCGAGTATAAGAATTAATAGTAATAATAATAAAATAAAAAATGTAAAAATTATTTAATACTTGAGGATAAAATACTTTGATACATATTAATTATAAATTTATTTAATATAGTAGTTTGTTTAATAATCCCATGATGTAAAATGTCATAAATTTGGGGTCTTTCAGACTGAAAAAAAAAAAAGACTTTAGTTTGATCAAAATTAAAATTTTAGTAATTTTAAGTGAGAAATAAAATGTTTAAAATGGTAGTTGAATCTAATTAAAATATTAGGGATGATGAATGCAAATTACCCACAATTTGGGTCCTAGCTAGTATTGGGTTTCTTTGTAAATCAAAATGCAACTTTGAAGTCTTCTTGAAAAGAGAAAAAGATGTATTGAGGTAGTGATTTGAGTGCTTTTCTAATTGTAAAAAGGAGTTCGATAACAACTTATAACTAACTATAAATCAAGCAAGCAACCTTGGAGTGTTTCACTAATAATAATAATAATAATGGTCCTTCTCAATCCAAAAGAACATTTGATGAATCCCTACGCCAAGGGAAAAATGTAGTGCATTTTGCTACGTGTTGACAATGTAATTGTCTAATGATGGTCAGATGACTATAGATTTACATCATATTATTACTATTATTTTTTTTAAATCAATGACCATAACAACCAAAGTATAACTGTTTTATATTATTATTATGCTATGATAGCAAGGGATTAAGCATTTAGCTGGCTAGTGCCAATGGGGAATAGTGGCTAAGGCTTTTGGTTTCAGCGGCCTATATTTATTAGGTACAATATGATATTAATCATCCTACATTTTGATAAGCATTTGAGCTCATGAGGTTGGTCTCACAACAAAAAGCTCACCAATTTTGGAGCAAATATGCAATATTTATATTCTTCAAAATAAACAAGTCGAGTAACATGATAGTATACTTTTCTTCAAAATATTTATAGATAAAAAGTTTCATTTTTACCTTCCCTTTATAGTTTAAAAAAAAAAATACAATATAGATATGTTTCAAAATTTCATTTTAATTCAAGAAATATATATATATACACTTTTGAAAATGAGTCATAAATGGGATTTTTTTTTCTTGTGCTTATATAATAAATTATTGAAATACAACAAATGATGTTGATTGAAATATAATAAATTATGTTGCCAGTTAAAAAGCAGTCAAGTTATAACACATTTTCAATAATATTTTAAGATGTAAACTTTGATACTTATTATCGTCGATTTAAAGGAAAGGAAATGACCGTCACTTATTATGCAATTCATTAAAATTTAAAGTCATATGACATCTCTATTAATAAAAAAAATATAATAATTTATGTTGATTAAAATATAATAAATTCTCTGATAAAGGGAGAGGCAGAAAAGAATAAGAGAACATGAATCTCTTTTGGGTAGAAAATGAATAAATGGAAGAAAGAAATAAAAGTGCATATTATAAAACACAGCCTGAAAGCTAGTCATTACTCATTGCCATCATCAAAAGCATTGGAAACCCATTAAACCTTTTTGCGATGCTCCATTCGAGAGGGCTGCTTCCCTTGAAGTAGAAACTACCCTATGCACAAAAAAGATAAAAAGACAAAAGAAAGGGTCATCCCCTTAAAATTAGAGTACCCCCACAAAAGAAGAAGGAAAAGGAAGCAACAATGGTAGAATTATGGGACAATTGGTCCAAGTAAGGATTAGGGGTTGAGTTGCACAAAAGAAATTTTTGCTAAAATCCCAAATGCTCCCCAATCAATCACATTATATAGCTTTTTTTTTTTTTTTTTTATTTTACTATCTTCACTTGTTAGAATTTCATAAGTGTCATAACTGTTAATCTTTAATAACATATATATATATATATATATATATATATATTCACCAATATTTATGGTCTAAATAACAAATATTTAAATTTTTTAAAATAAATTTTCAAATTCAAGTTTTATATATAAAAAATAGATACTTAGAGAGTTTTATTTTATATTTTTATAAAATTCATCTGGTTAGAACTTCAATAAAATAAAAAATATATATAACTATTAAATACTAAAAAATATCAATACTATAAGATATATCATTTTCAAACAATATGTATATATACATTTGTTTTTAGTGAATTATTTGGTGGAATTCATGGACCTTATAGGTGTAGAATTTTTTTGCTTTTGCTTTAACTTCTTTCCTTTTCTACATTTGATGAGTGTTGGATGATGCAATTTGAAGACAAAAGAAAGGCCATGTAACTAAATTCAAGATATATGATCATTGATGTGATTATTTACGTCAAGAAATCAAATAATATTTGCTTAGTTTAGGGTAAATGTCATGACCCAACAGCTAAGAAAGAAAAACTCGAAAATTACCAATTAGTTGAGCTATAAATAATTGAGCTCATTGCTCAATTGACATAATTTGGATACAGTATTTTCCGAGTTCTCTTGCTTTTGGAAGATGATGATGTAATAAGACGGTAATTTTTACATAAATCTTTACTCCAATTATGATATGCACATCTAAGCCTATAAAATAATATAATCATTAAAATTTTACGTTATTGATTTAATGATTAAAATATTATGAAACATTTAGATCCTATTTAAAATCTGATCATTCTTTGTAATAGTGGCTAAAAGAAAAACATGATGGATAAAAATGTTAAAATATCATACCAAATTCTTATATTTTTTTTATTAAATTCTATATTTGGTGTGTTGCTCTTTGATGAATATATTTTTTTTTTAGCAATATCAATATAAATATATGTCAATTATTGGGAACCCTACATCCAATGCACCATATGTGTTAGATGAAAACAAAAAACAAAGAAAAGAAAGAAAAAAACACATTGTCTTTTCTATTTGTCTTTTGTAAAATAATTGTCATTTTCGAAACCAAAAATAATTGATTTTCATGTGGATGATGAAATAACACACGAGAAATCAGTAGGTGTAATGTAAACACGTCCTAATATTGGTAAGCTTTCTTGTCACTTGAAATACATATGTAATGTTATTAATTTTAATTAACAATCTCTCTCTATATATATATATATATTTCAACTGACAAGGTAAACACATGATTTAAAGTTCATCGTTCAATCTTTGGTTGAAGCTATATTTTGAATTTAATATTCTTATCTCTCTCCACTAAAACTTATATATAAATATATTCTATATAATAAGTATTAATTTGTAATAGTGTTAATAGTTTGCAATAGTCCTTAATAACTATAGTAGCAATGTTTGTAATTGTTGTAATTTCCCTGATAATTAAGATGTAATAATATATATATATATATGCGTGCATTTTTTGTTTTGTGAAAATTTTATTATTTAATTTATTTAAAAATTAAAAAATCAATTTATAACTGATCAATATAATTAAGTAGTTTCCGAACAGATCATTGAGTTATAAATTTAAATAATTATGTCAATACCATTGAAAAGTAATAAAAAATTCAGAAATTAAGTAAGAATTTATTTTGATAGTCTTTTATTTTTATTTTTATTTTTTATTTATTAAAATATATTTTTACTCTCATATTTTCTAAATTAAAAAAAGCCAGTGCCATTATAGTGAAATCAAGATAGAAAAATTTATCTAATTAATCTATGGATGCATATATCTACTATGACAATTATTTTTTTATGCAACTTTCTACTGTTGATTTAATTTAGTAATGAAAACCGTCTTAATTAATTTCAAAAAAAGTTTATATTTCAATGAAACATATAACATAAATTGATGATGAGTGACAATAAATTTAAAATCACTCGATAAAAATTTTAGGGTGAAAAAAATATTTTTATCATTGAGAAAAATATATGTCTTCAATTATTTCATGTACAGTAATGATCTTGTTCTAAGCCAGGAACCAATAATGAGTAGAGATATGCTTCGTCGCCAAATAATAAAATACAAGATAAACAAATAAGCATCTAGAGTTGACCCACTTTGCACGACCAAAGTTTTTTAGCATCGTCACCTTTATTTTTCTTAATTGAAACAATAAATTTAAATAAATTTTAACACTTTATTATTAATAGAATCAACTGATTAAAAATTATTGTTACATAAATGATATTTTAAATTTGAACTTTTAATATATATATATATATATAATCATGTTAATTTAATTATTAAAAAATTTTACACTCTTATAATTTTACTTAAATTAATCAAAATTCACTTAACTATAAGTATCAATAATTTAAATAAAAATAAAATAAAATATTATTATATTTTGAAATTTAAATTACATAAATTTTATCAAAAAAATAATTTTTTTTCTAACACTTAATTAACTGATTTAAAGCTCTACATAGTATTTAATTGATTTAAAGCTCCTCACCACACATCAAATTTTTAAACATCTCTTAAAATTCCCTTTGGATTTTCCCATTAATATGCTAGAAAATATTTTTGTTTTTTGTTTGCAGGTCAATGCAACAACTTTTTTTTATTTTATTTTGGTTTATCACTCAATGATTAGAATTAATAAAATTATAACAACGACTTGTTTTTGTGTTCATATATTTATTATGATTATTATCCATTAGGTTGATGTTATTGTAAAGAAATAAACAATTATTCAGTTGCTCAATCGCTTTCATTAGCATAGCAAGCATTGACCAAAGATACAAAATTACATAGCTACCGACACTTTTTCACTGTATTGCAAGGATACTAATATTCAACAAAAATATGAAGTTAATTAGCAATTCAAATTCTTTAATAATAATAATAATAATAATACATTGTTGCAAATTTATTTCAACCCTTAAAATTTGATAAAAATAACATAATTTAGCTAATTAGTTGTAATGGTAATACAATGTGAAATTTGATCAAAGTTAATAAAAAGTTGCAGATGTGGCATATGAAGTGATAGTTGTTTAAAATGGCTATATGTACAATTTTTTTTTATTAATTTTACCTACAGTAAATTGTGTTAAAATTACGAACGATTAGTTAAATTAGAATATTTTTATTAAATTTTAAAAGTTGAAATAAATTCGTAACAAATCATAAATATTGTGATTTTTTATACGAATTAGCATAATAATAATAATAATAGCAACAACAATAATATTATTAATATTATTAGTATTATATAATGATGATGCATGCATGCATTAATTTGTTAGTCATGCTCTACTAAGATTAGTTGGGGCATTAATTTTGCATCTCAATTGGCATATATAATCTTCATTTTTTTTTTTCGTCAAAGAAAACAACATTAATAAATTAGAATAAAAATTTGTTGGTATTTACATGTTCTATTGATATGGCCATGCTCTCTATATTTAACCATTAATCAACTATAACTAAAGCTATTAAAAATATACAATATGGGATTATTTTTAGTCGGTTAGTCATCTATCAAGAAAAGCCAAATTTTAATAAAATTCAATATTTTGTCTACAATTTTACCATGACCAATCTCCAAATTAGAGTGTCATTTGAATAAATTAATTATTTTATAGCTAGGAAAGTGTCTTTCTTCCTTTTCTTTATAGTGGAATATGTTCAAATTTTATTCCTGAAAATTATTGTATACTAAAAACATTTCTTTTGGAGAATCACAAGAAGGAAAAAAAAAACACTTATTTTTTTTTCCTTTTGTTACTCTTTAATTTTTAAAAAAAATCTACTAGGATTTGGCTTCATAAAGATCATGCCTTCTATTGTATAATAATCATAATTGAGTTATAATTGATAAACTTGAATCCGAAATTTCTATTTAACGTCAAGTTAAGGATCTAAAATTAAAATCTGAAAATATAGATTGATTTTACAAAATTTAAATAAAAAAAAACTTTATTATACATTTTTAAATTTCAATCTTACTATATATATGAAATAAAATATAATAAATCGAACTAACTTGGATTTTTTTATTGATATAAAGATAGCTTAACCAAAAATTAACATATATTTTAAAAGGACATTCAAAATTTGATATATATATATATATATCATCAAGTTAATTTTATGCATGCATTATTTACAAGAGTTAAAAATTTGGAAAATAAGAAACAATAATCCAACTACACATTTACACATAGAATATGCCCTAATTGATGGAATGATAAGAAAATGCACACACCCATGTGCACCCAATATTCAAAAGGACCATAAATTCATATACTTTTCTTCCCTTTCAAGGTGTATATACAATAGGAGAATTGGCTTTGAATTTTGTTTTAGAAATTCATTTATGTAGGGTTTTGAGGCTTTTAGCACTTGCTCTCAACACCATTGATATTCTCTCCCAAGCAAATAAACAAAGCTTATACAATACATTACAAAACATCCTCCATATAAAAAGCAAGCTATGACATATTGACCACATTTACTAGGGTTTTTTTTCTTTAGCATTGTTGTTAGTGTTAATATAATTATCATCTCAAAGTATATTTTATTAGACATGATAAAAGAATGTACATATTAATTTTTTTTTATGTTTTTAACTCTACTTATTAGAGTATCAATTGATAACTTAATCTTTTTCAATTAGGTAAAAATAAATGTAATTCAAAATATTTCGAAAAAGTATTGAATATTTACTTACAAGCGGCACACTTTTCAATATGTAATTAATATAATCTTTCTTATTTATTAATATTTAGTTTATTATTTTTACAAAATTATATAAAATAGCTATTAAGCTTCAATGAATTAAAAAAGAAAAATTACAACACACTCCATCACAAAAATTTAGATTGGATTATTATTAGTCCTACTAAGAATTCAATGTTTTTGGTGCTTTTTTTACATTTTCCTCTTAACACAAAAAGTCTCAACTCTTACTCATTTTGACTATACATATATATAGAGACCCAAAAGCCTAAACTACAAAAATTTCACCACCACAGCGCCACCTTGAGCTCCGGTGGGGCGCCACCAACCACTGACCCCACCAACCACCACCATAAAAACTTTTCTGGGTCCCCATCCAAAGCCAACAAAAAAAAAAAAAAAACGTCTGAATTCTGAACAGTTCCATTGCTTCTTCTCTATTAATTACTATGTACAGTAACATAAATATATGAATTTTTATATACATACATACACTACACATGTAGTGTAGATTATTAGTGAGGTATAACACTATATTACTCTTTGATCCCTTCTCAGTTCTCATGTCCTTGTCTCTTCTTTCTTGAGTTGAATTTTCTTTTTTAATAATAATTTCTGTATTTTGGACATTGATCATAGCATAAAATAGAGAACCCACCTCAAAGAAAGGTCGGTTTTTAAAGAAAAGAATCAAAATAAAATATCAAACTCAAATAAAGCATTTTTCTTTTGTTAAAAAAAATTTAAAGTTTTTGTCTTTTTATTTTTTCTTAATGATAATTGGCATTTTTAAAAATTCTTTTTCCTGTTTTTATATATACATTTCTTTTACTCTCTTTCTGTGTCATTTGCTCTAATGTGATGTGAGGTTGGTTGGTTTGGTGTTTCTCGTAATGGGAGCTGGATGGGATTAAAAAGCACTAACATATATAGAGACAGAGAGGTGGAAAGAGAAAGCTAAAGGCTAAAGCTATGTGCTTTGTGGGTGGTTTTTGAGTAATGAGGAGGGAAGAGAGGTTGATAATTGATACTATTGTGAGTTGAGTTTGAAGGGTTGTGTTGTTGTGTAGCTTTTAATGGAAACAAAAGGCAGAAGTTGATAATTGATACTGCTGTGAGTTGAGTTTGAAGGGTTGTGTTGTGTTGTTGTGTAGCTTTTAATGGAAACAAAAGGCAGACTCATTGCTGGTTCTCACAATAGAAATGAGTTTGTTCTCATCAATGCTGAGGAGACTGCAAGAGTAAGTGATTCTTGAAATTTCTTTTCTTTCCACTCTTTTCTGAATTTAATAACAGTTTCAACCTCAAAATGGTGTTCTTTTTGGTCCTTAAAGTTGTTTTCTTTGCCACATTTCTCTGTTTGAAGACACCCATTTGCTCATTTTCAAGTTATTTACACATTGGTTGCGGATTTTCGGGTGAATTTTAGTGATACTGCCTGGTTGCGGAGCTGCAATTATTGATTCTGTTTTTTACTTTTTCTCTGTTGTTTTTTTTATTTAACTATTATTTCACTGCCTATTCGGATTTCCTTTGAACGCTTAGGCTCATTGCTCTTCCACCATTAGTTAGTAATTGTCTTTTTATCTAATAAACCATCAAACTTGCACAAAATGAAAATCCTCTCTTTTATCCAAATGTAATGTATCCTTCTTAACGCTTATCATCGACTAGTTGCTGTTTTCCCCCCCTTTTTTTTCTAGAATTTAGAGCTAGCCAATACAACAACTTCATAAAAGTTTGCAACTTTGGTTCTGCTGCATGAATAATCTGTCTAACAATTCTTCAGTGAAATGAATACTTAATTCTTGAGCAGCTACAACTTTTACATGTAATATTTTGCTTTTGATGCTTCGTAATCTGATTGAGTTTATATCCATTTCCAGGTAACTTCTGTTAAAGAACTGAGCGGACAAATTTGCCAGATCTGTGGGGAGGAAATAGAAGTTACTGGAGATGGGGAGCCATTTGTTGCTTGCAATGAATGTGCATTCCCTGTATGCAGACATTGCTATGAGTACGAAAGAAGAGAGGGAAACCGAGCCTGCCCTCAATGCAAAACCATATATAAGCGCATCAAAGGTTAGCCTCTCCTGTTTTTGTAAAATTTTTTCTTTTGTTTCTTGTTATGCCTAGTAATATTTAATACTGTAACCAAGAAACCTGAGCTATTGCAGGGAGTCCTAGAGTTGAAGGGGATGAGGAAGAGGAGGATACAGATGATTTAGAGAATGAGTTTGATATTACTGCCCCTCATAATAATGCTGAGACTATGTTCTCTTCTTGTCTTAACATTGGCCGGGGTTCACAAGCCAATGTTCCTGGGTTTGCTGCACCAACTGAGTTGAATTCTGTTCCTGTGGCTTCTGAGATTCCTCTTTTGACTTATCATCAAGAGGTGAATTGAGTTTAAGTGGAAACTTTGATACTTTTTGTTCTTCATTCTTTGAATATACCCATAATACATCACTACATATTCGTCGTAGCCATGATTTATGATTAACTACTCGTACAACGTTTTATAATGTGGCCCATTTTGGTGCAGGATGTTGGGATTTCTTCTGATAAGCATGCTCTTATTATACCCCCATTTCAAGCAAAACGGATACACCCAGTGCCATTTCCTGATTCTTCCATATCTTGTAAGTTTGTTGAACGTAGGATATGTAGTGGTTTACAATTTTGGACTCTATTGGCTGTTTAGACTTGCTTTTCCTTTTGGTTACATTGTGTTGATGCTGCAGTGCAACCCAGACCAATGGATCCTAAGAAAGACTTAGCAGTGTATGGGTATGGGACGGTAGCATGGAAGGAGAGAATGGAGGAGTGGAAGAAAAAACAAAATGAAAAACTTCAGGTGGTTAAGCACCAAGGTGGAAAGGATAGAGGAATTAATGATGGAGATGAATTGGATGATCCTGATTTGCCCATGTAGGTTTATTTGCTTTTTTTTTTTGCCTTCGTTATTTAAATTCTGTATGGTTGGTCTTTGTGTGTTTTCCAACTTCTTTTTGTGCCCAGGAATAACCAGCTAAAATCTTGTATGTACCAAAATTTTTTATACATAGTTAGTATCATTTTTCTCTAATAGTATCTTCTAGTTAAACTGGTATATGCAGTAAAGGTGCACTTGTGGTTTCCTATTTAAATTGCCCCCCACTGTTTAGAGTTGATTGTCTTTATGCCTTGGCAGGATGGATGAAGGAAGGCAGCCTCTGTCCAGAAAGTTGTCAATTTCTTCAAGCAAGATAAGTCCATACAGATTGATAATCATAGTCCGGCTCATAATTCTTGGGCTCTTTTTTCACTATAGAATTCTCCACCCAGTCGACAATGCATATGGATTGTGGCTAACATCAATAATTTGTGAAATATGGTTTGCTGTATCATGGATATTTGATCAGTTACCAAAGTGGCACCCAATTCAGCGAGAAACATATCTTGATCGATTATCATTGAGGTGCTCTCTTTTTTTCTCTCTTTGTTAGTTAATAGTTTTGACAATTTCACTTTATTTTATGAACTTGTTTATAGGTATGAGAAAGAAGGGAAGCCATCTCAGTTAGCTGCTATTGACATATTTGTTAGTACTGTTGATCCAATGAAAGAACCTCCACTTATCACAGCAAACACAGTTTTGTCTATCCTTGCTGTTGATTATCCAGTCGACAAAGTTGCATGCTATGTCTCAGATGATGGTGCTGCCATGCTGACTTTTGAAGCACTGTCTGAGACATCTGAATTTGCAAGAAAGTGGGTTCCATTCTGCAAGAAGTTCAAAATTGAACCTCGGGCTCCAGAATGGTATTTTGGCGAGAAGGTTAACTATCTGAATGATAAAGTAGATCCAGCATTTATTAGGGAGCGCCGTGCCATGAAGGTTTGTGGCTTTTCCCTTGAAGCATTAATGTTATTGTTATATGCACATGATAGAACAGGTGATTCTGGTAGTGCATAAAATATAGCAGTTAGACAAGCCTCATCTTATGTCTACTCCTTTTTGGTGGAAGGGTTATACTTCAACTATCACATCCGTAACCTTTTCATTGTAACTAAAATTTTGGCTAGTTTCCGCATAATGTTGTACTGTCTTTTTTGTTGTTGCATGATAATACAGAGAGAATATGAAGAATTCAAAGTTCGAATAAATGGATTAGTTGCCACTGCACAGAAGGTTCCTGAGGATGGATGGACAATGCAGGATGGGACTCCATGGCCAGGAAATAATGTCAGAGATCATCCTGGAATGATTCAGGTAAAAGAACTTATATGGATGTGTTAATGAATGTCATGCATCCACCTCACCCTTAGTCTACCATGAAGAAAACTTGAGTGATTCTGATGTTCTTGTCATTCTTCAGGTTTTCCTTGGACAGCATGGTGTTCATGATGTTGAAGGAAATCAACTGCCTAGTCTAATTTATGTATCTCGGGAGAAGAGACCAGGATTCGAACACCACAAAAAAGCTGGTGCAATGAATGCTTTGGTAGAGCTCTCTGTTTCTCATACATCTCTGGCATTTTTTGAGTGTTGTTTCATTTCTAACTGTTTTTTTTAACTGATTAATAAAGGTCAGGGTATCTGCAATAATAACAAATGCACCATACCTGCTGAATGTTGATTGTGATCACTATATAAACAACAGTAAGGCACTCCGTGAAGCCATGTGCTTCATGATGGATCCAACATCTGGGAAGAAAATCTGCTATGTACAATTTCCTCAAAGATTTGATGGGATCGATCGTCATGATAGATATTCCAATCGTAATGTTGTGTTCTTTGATGTATGTAAAAGTCTCAGTACTGTTTGTGTAATACATTTTTAAGCACACTGCTCTTCATTTGTATTGAAGGAGAAGGTGATTCCTATTTCCTTCTGATTGCAGATCAACATGAAAGGATTAGATGGTATCCAAGGACCTATTTATGTTGGTACAGGGTGTGTCTTCAGAAGGCAGGCACTTTATGGGTATGATGCCCCACTTAAGAAGAAGCCACCAGGCAAGACATGTAATTGCTGGCCAAAATGGTGCTGCTTTTGTTGCAGATCAAGAAAGAAGATTAAGAAAGGAAAATCAAATGAGAAAAAGAAGAATAGGGATGCTTCCAAGCAGATATATGCATTAGAAAATATTGAGGAGGGTATTGAAGGTAAGGGTAACTTTCTACTGGCCAATGGAGTTACATATCTGATATTACCACAAACATTTCAGATTAACATAAAATCTCACTTTCATACTTGCTTGCACCTGCTAAACTGGGTCTTAAATTTTCTGTACAGTATCATTACAGTTAGTCATGCTCCATAGAAACCTGTGTGTGTTTACATGCTTTTTTTTGTTCATACTCTTGCTTAAGATTGTATAAAACTTGGACCATTCATGTAAATTGCTGCACTCTTAACACAGGAATAGATAATGAAAAATCAGAGTTGATGCCCCAAGTAAAATTTGAGAAGAAGTTTGGACAGTCACCTGTTTTCATAGCTGCAACACTTATGGAAGAAGGTGGAATTCCAAAAGGAGCAACTTCTGCATCACTGTTGAAAGAAGCCATTCATGTCATTAGCTGTGGTTATGAAGATAAAACAGAATGGGGGAAAGAGGTGTGTTACCCATTGAAATTCCATAATCTTAACTTGTGACTTTGTTTCAACAGGCTTTTTTTGGACAACTGACTTCATGCTCTTCTCTTTCAAAAATTTCATTTGGTTACAGGTTGGGTGGATTTATGGTTCTGTCACGGAGGATATATTGACAGGCTTCAAAATGCATTGTCATGGCTGGCGTTCAGTGTACTGCATACCAAGTAGACCTGCATTTAAGGGTTCAGCTCCAATAAATCTTTCAGATCGTCTACACCAGGTTCTCCGTTGGGCACTAGGATCTGTTGAGATTTTGTTGAGTAAGCACTGTCCAATATGGTATGGATATGGGTGTGGACTGAAACCGCTGGAGCGCTTTTCATATATAAATTCAGTTGTTTATCCATTGACATCAATTCCCTTGGTCGCCTACTGTACCTTGCCAGCGATTTGTCTCCTTACAGGGAAATTCATTGTCCCTGAGGTACTTTCTTTGCTTAAATTATTAACCAATATATAGATGTATCTCTTATCTTATCAACAATTGTAAAAATCTAATGTTAGTCTTTCTTTTAGTTGCAAGCTATTCTAACAAATTTTGTCTACTTGTGACAGCTTAGCAACTATGCAAGTATCATTTTCATGTCCCTCTTCATAACTATAGCTGCTACAAGTATCGTTGAAATGCAATGGGGAGGTGTTGGAATACATGACTGGTGGCGAAATGAGCAGTTCTGGGTGATTGGTGGCACATCATCCCACCTATTTGCTCTTTTCCAGGGCCTGCTCAAGGTATTGGCTGGTGTTAGCACTAATTTCACGGTTACTTCAAAATCAGGTGATGACGGAGAATTTTATGAGCTGTACCTCTTCAAATGGACATCTTTGTTGATCCCTCCTTTGACCTTACTTTTCATAAACATTATTGGAATCATAGTTGGAGTTGCAAATGCCATCAATAACGGGTATGATTCATGGGGTCCATTCTTTGGCAGGCTATTCTTTGCTGGTTGGGTCATCCTCCATTTATATCCATTCCTGAAGGGATTTTTAGGGAAACAAGACAGGCTCCCTACTATCATTATTGTCTGGTCAATACTTCTTGCTTCAGTTTGTTCCCTTTTGTGGGTTAGACTCAATCCATTTGTGTCAAGAGATGGTCTAGTATTAGAAGTGTGCGGGTTGAATTGTGACTAGGGAAAATGACAGAATTGATAGAAGGTTAGACTTTGAGTTAAATGTAGAAATGTCATTTTAGGATTCTGCATAAGCAAGCTGCAATTTCCATCCAAGATAAAGAGAAATCCCCAGGAAACAATGCAGTCCTTCTCAATAAGTTCTGAAAGAAAATTGCAAAGGGGATGTGTGTGTGTGTGTGTGTGTGTGTGTAGATATATGAGGCTGTTTTTGCTGATTCTTTTTTATACATGTGCTGCCCTGGGTGATTCTTGGAAGATCTGTGTTCTGAGAGAACAAGTTTTATCTTATTTATATTCCCTTCTCCAAGGGACAAATACAAAATTGCCATTTATTGTTGGAGCTTTGCATCAATATTGTTTTCGATTCGGTGTATTACTGTATTTCCTTTTACTGATGCTCTATTGTGCAGCTGCAAGGTTGGTTAACAGTTAAAATATTGCAGTTCAACGAACTAGTTTCAACATCAACTGTTAATTTTTATAAATATTATCTTTGCTGTTCATGTCTAATTGTCCATAGATATTGCATGTGATAACTACACAGAAACTCTGGACGGCTAGATTTTTGCAAATGGTATTAAAATCAATTAATTACAAATCAATAGGAAAGATTGGTAATGGTTGGATTTCAGTTTCTGACTTTCCAGGTTAGGTATGGTTAAAGATAAACAAATCTGGTTCGTAGACAAGAGGCAGATATAAATATAATCTCTCAGAGCAAGAATTGTCACCAACGTAATATATTATCAGCTCATATGTACGGACAAAGTCTCCCGCTTAGTATTTTGTTTAAGAGGCATAATTGCAGAAATATTTCTCAAGAAGAATCCTGAGACAGATCCCATGGTGATTTTGCCTACCCTGAGAAGCAAACATGGACTACCAAAAAATTATCACATCCCACAAAAAAAATCCTAGCTGCAGAATCAATTATCACTTGAGTTGCCAAATCACATCTGAAGATGACCTAAAAGAACAATACAAGATAAATATGTACCTGATAAATAAGCAAATTTTAACTCACTCATCATAAAATTGCTGAACTGTGTTGTAGTTTCATTCACATCAGTCTTTTGAGCAGCGAAAAACTGCTCATCTAACAGCATATGTTAATCAACCTCTTTTATATGTTTCTTTACAAATTAAATGCATAAGATACTGACATTAGATCAAAGTCTAAAAACCCCAAGAAACCAAATGCATAGAATACCTTAATATTCAAGAGTTAATAAATCTAATAATTCCTTAGATCTTCCAGAGGACGCCTCCTTGATAATGTTTTTGGTGCTGTCACATTGCCAACCTGCTCCCTCTTTATGATTGGTGGTGCATTCTCTTTCATAGCATCTGAGTCTATAACTTTTTCAGGCGTCCTTTGAATTAAACCAATTCTGCCAGTCCTCTTTTTCATCCCTGAACAAGTCAACTGTTCAACATTAGGTGATTGCATCTTTAGATGACAGCTCTGATCATCTCCAGCAGTAATGTCTGACAAATAATCTACATAAAGTTTAGAAGTTAGTGGTATGATATTGTGCCTATATACAAGTGCAAACAAACAACATATAATCTTTTGGATGAAGTTTGTATCTTTACCAACACTGGGATTGGTGAATGCAAGAGATTGGTCTACTGTCGTTTCTTCTTTTTCTGGCATATCCTCCATCAGTTCCTTAGCTTCTCCGACACCTTCAACAATAAGGTTTGCACAATTAACTTGTTTTAAGTTGCTCGGATCAAATTTCAATGTTTGTTCAGAGGCAGCATCAGGAAAAGCATTCACCTCAACATCTTCCATCGAGATATCCCTTTCTTCAAAAAAGAAAAAAAGAAAAAACAAATTTCTTTATCCTGAAACTTACAATCAAAAGAACTTCGGAATTCATCAAGATTCTTCCGCTTTATAGTTGGACTCATCTGAAATGGCAAGGTATGTGTGTTTTAGCTGTCTAAGTTTGTCTACCGGAATTTCACACTCACCTTCTTGGTCTTCACCAACTTGCGTGGCGGTTTGTTCAATCGGAATTGCATTTTCATGCGACTCTTCAGTGTCTCCACGTATCAACTTGGCTTGGGATGCCTGTGCACCAATTTTTTCAACCTTGTATTCTTTTCCCTCCCCGAAAGACAGATTCAGCTCCAAGCCTCCATTTTCTGTAACTTCAAAGAAAGTAAAAAAATTAGATATGGCAAAACCAAATTGCAGTGAACATTTCATTTTCAGGATTAAGCACCTACCTTGATATGGAAAAGCATCAACCCAAGCAGTCCCGTCATCAACCTCTAGCACACGTTGGAATGGAGTAACAGCATCACTGGTGTCAAATTCATCTGCTTTTATAGAATCAACAACAGAGAGAACCTCAATGCGGGATGTATCTTACTGATGTTATCATATGAGAGTTTGTTTAGAGGTAAAATATCATTACCTTCCATTGAAGCTGCTTGACTGACTGGATATTGATGCACAAGTTGCCCTCTCTCGACCTCCTGACAGTCTCTTCCATCTTTTCCTAGGCCTGAACTACCTGTAGGATCATTTGGATCTTCACTTGCATTCTGTACCCCATCATTTTCTCCTATGATAGCTTCATCCTCCATCAACTGTTCCTCTAACTCTTCTGTGTTTCACAAGAAAAACGTCATCTCCAAGTCGAAAAACTAAAACGAATGTAATGACTGTACTGTAATTCCGGCAGAATGGATCTAAACTTATAACAAATCCTGTTTATCACATTATGAAAATAGATTCTGTGCACAAGTTTCAGCAGATTATTTGATGTTCTACATACAGGACGGTGGTGCCACTTACGATAAGAAGCTTTTGCATTCTGTTGTAGGGAAGAACTACCTGCATCAATTTCAGGTTTACTGCGATAAGATTCCACAGATAATAAAACTTCTGTTTGCATGTTGTCTTCCATTTGGCTGCAACCTGATACAGTCTTCTGCAGTTCAGCCCTTTCCATTTCATGGGATGCTTCTTCTGGAAAAACTGATAGAACAGGCCCTTCATCTACCAACTCTTCTTGTATATGGATCTTTGCTGCTGTTGTTGTGTAAGCATCTTTATCTTTTGCATATCCTCTAGTTTCACTGACGCCTTGGCCAAAAGGATTGGAGATATCTTCTGCTTCTTTCAGGCTCTCAGAAACAGATTTTTCCGTGAACTTATCTGAAACATCTTCTTGTTTACCTCCAAAGATAGCAGCTTCCGCTAAATCCCCCCCATGTGTGAAAAAAGATGTATTCTCTAACTTCTTATCCTCATAATTCTGAAGATGAATGAACTCTTGATTGATAACATATGTGCCATCAAGATCATCATTAAATATCAGTTCATCTCTAACAAGGGGAAGAACCTTGCCAACCTGCGGTTCAGCAGCTTGTCCAATGTTTTCATTATCAGTTTGACGTTCTTTTACCTGCACAATAAGCTCAAAATCCTCAATTGCTGAATAGTCTTCCATGGTTTCTTCAAATTTTACAGCTTTCTGTTGTTCTGAATGCATTACCTGCAAAGAATCCTTGCTCATTGAATTGTCCTCCAAGGATTCCTCATCAGATTCTACTGCATCTTGCTCTCCATCTCTATACATCAAATTCACCTCCCAGTTGGTGAAAAAGGCAGATTCATCCTGGCTCTTCAAGTATGTATCTTCTGTCAATCCACAAGATAAAAACATTAGAGTTGAATTAGGCAATTAGAGAATTCATGACGGTATCTTAAATTACTCAAAAACATAGGGAGGCATTTTTCCACCTGATCAAAACCATCTATCAATACTCTACCATGGTTGAATTCTTTACAAGAAGTCAAGAAGCATTTAACATGATAAAAAAATTTTAAAAAAAATATTAACAAGAGTTGTGGAGTAGGTGCTCAACCGTTCTTTCCACAACACACAATCATAAGGAAATACTATTTGATCCAAAGTGCCAGTTTCCTGCACCATGCCCTTGAGGCTAACAGATTCTTTCTAGCAAACTTTTGGAAAGCTATACAGAGTGATAAGTACTGTGGAACATACGTTTCTAACTGGGTTTCCAGGTAAGCATTAACATAATTGCAAAAGTTCTATGAATTTCCAATTCCGACTAAATTATTGAGAAAACTTGCACCTTTGATTCATTTTAATGAACAAGGACTAGTGCATCAATAGTTCTAAAGATTAAAAAAAAAAATGTCAAAAAGGCCTGTAATTGCTGCTCCGTGACAGCTTTCAAACTCTAATTCCTTTAACAGCTACATTACTAATAAATTAGAAAATGGTAACAGGAAGAGAACGCTTCTTTCGGCAGTGATGGATGAATTTTTTTCCTTTTTCAAAAAAAAAAAAAAAAAAAAAAAAGAATTCTTTTCCGCTTCCAAGTCTCACCTATTACCAATAAGCATGCATGCTGCAACAGAGGAGAGAAGGTATAATGAAGTGATAAGAATATGCCCAACATTAAGGACTAACTTCATGGCACTGAGTGTGTCATGCATGCTACTTCCTACATTCTGATCTCAGCATTTCACTCGTCTGGATATATTCCAAAAGAAGGGTTTTCATTCAAGAAGAAAAGGCTAGCTATTAACATCACAATGTTACCCCTGATGAGACCCCGCCATTGACAGAAAATTCATCAGGTGGATGCAAATGTAATGATTCTATTACATTATATTTTCATGGTTCAGGACATATGAAACGACAATTAGGAAGTACAACAAAGCAAACTCTTGAACGTATATATCATGACCATTGGCTCAAAATGGGTAATGGGAGGAAATTATGTACTAGTTTTTAACCTATTCATAGTCATACTTCAGCCGTCAAATGTCATCACCAAACAGAACTGCCAAATTTATCTGCTGAATTCCCACAAACAAATAAAACATATCTTCAAGTTGCTTCAGTTAATTACAAAGATTAAGATCAACTACAACTTTTTTCTTTTCCTTCCGTTTTTTTTTTTGTTCAAAAAAAAAAATTATTAGAGAAGGTCCTTCAAAATTTACATCTTCCAGGTGTCAAGCAAGAAAACTAACCATGGGACGAGAAAAGAATTTCATTTGATGCCTTCCCAACATGATTAGAATCCTTGCCTTCCAAATTACCTTCTGTTTTTCCAACTTCCTCCTCTCCATCCGCAGCTTTGTCATAGACAAAATCACTTGTGTCCACCTCCAGCGCATACCTCTTTTTGAGATTGTCAAGCTCAACAGCCTCTGATTGAAGTTGAATCTCAGCATCCTTAACCTCATCGGATGTCTTTCCACGGCCTACAAGAGCAGTAGATGCAGCCTCAGATGCAGCAACAAGATCAGCATCACCGGAATTTAATAACACTTCCATATGATCCAAAATCACGTCAGAGATCTTTACTCCCTCTTCACATTGAGTCTGATGAGTATCATCTGCCATCAGGCCCGTTTCGTTATCAACTGCTTTTTCTTTTTCAAAGATATCATCATAAAGATTTCCATCATGCACTTCTGGAGCGTTGTCATCATCCAAAGAATCTCCTATAAATTCCATAGAAGCATCAGCCTTAAAATTACTGGCTCTAATTTTTGTTTCTTTCTCCACCATTCTGTCAATACCTTTGATGCTTTTTGGAGACTCTGTATTTAACTTAACATCCTTTAATTCAGAGTACTTACTTTGTTGAGTGCTCTGACTCAAACTGGCAGCTACTTCCTCACTAACACCATGGTCAAGTATCTTCGCTACCCCAACACACCGTGTAATTCCCTCTCTTGTAGTCAGATCACACTGCTCTGAATTCAACTGTTCTTTCATAACCATATCATTGATAGTTTCCTTGATTGCCATTTGTGAGTTCACCTTTCCGTCCATCATTTGGGAAACGTATTCATCAAGCTCAGCTACTCCAGAACACACTGAATCCTTGACCTCCATTTCATGCTGTTCAATTACAAGCTTCCCGCCCATACTTTGGTTTCCAACGATATCCGTAACGGGATTACAGTATTCGATAGCTGGCACATCTATTGCAGCATCAACGCTACAGTTCCTACTTACAGCCGTCTCCTTGTAATTGTGGAACTTCTCGGAAGCCAGGTCTAGAACCCTTGTCACGGATGACGCTTCTGGTGAAAATGGTCTACCGCTGCCGTTGTTAAAACTACTTCCTCTTTCACCAACCATGCAATCTCCAGAACTTTCCTGGCAGAGAATTTCATCATTAGTCGTCCTTACTATTGCAGCATTCCCTACTTTTCTACCTTCCAGCTTCCCTGGATTAAATCCAGGCAAAGAATCTTCTACTATTTGCTCCGCAACCTCCTTTAGATCTTTATCACTAGTGGTTGTTTCTGTCTCATCTGAAACATCAGTAAAGTTGCAAAGGCATTAAATTTTCATCACAAAACATGCGTTAAAACTGTCTGTATCTCTTCAGTGGACAAACAAATAGCATATTTACATAAATTATCAGTTGTCAGAAAAAGTAGAAAACACACCTTGATGTCGTTCACTGTCCTCCAGAGAAAGTTTACCTCCACAAATGGATAATTTCAAACTAGAAGCTGCAAAAGAAATTTTATTTCCATTGAAAATAACACAAACGATAGTATTCAAAGAAAAACCCAAGTGTTACCATTGGGGAAGAGTGTCACGAAAAGAAAATCTTGCAATTGCCTTAAAGCATCATTCAATCTATATTTGCAGAATAAGAGGACATTTGCTTATCCAATTAAACTCGTTTTCAGTATCCATTTTTAGAAAAAAGAAATGGGGAACAAACCTTGTGGATGTTCATCATTAACTTTCGGAGTGGTGCAGACAGAATGAGGGGCTGCATGGAATATAACATCGAAAAGTTGAATGAAAGATGTTTAAAATAAAATAACAGAAAACCATATATCACAAAAGGTTCCAATTAAAATGCAAGAGTAAAGAATATGTGCATACATGTTCCAGCAATTGCAGAATGGTGTGCTTGTGCAATTTCCTCTTCAACAGTTTCTGCACTAAAAGTTGGCGATGCTTGTCTATTATGAGGTACTCCATGCACATTTCTATTTGTTGTATCATCCGGTTCAGTTCTTTCAAATCCTCTGACATCATCTTCTTGAACAAACATTTCAATTTCAGTTGAGACATCATTGACTCTATCAGTTTCCTGGCAGAAATCTTCAGCGCTACTCCTAATGACAATCGCTGCACTGACTGCTGGTAGCGATCTTCCATCATCAGGCACCAGTTTGTCCTCAATTTCTTCTTTTTTATTGTCCTGTTCAGTCCGTTCAAAACCACTGGCATAATTTCCTTGAACAAATATTTCAATTTCAGTTGAGCAGTTATTGACTGCATCAGTTTCCTGGCATACATCTTCAGTGCTAATCCCGGTGACAATCGCGGCAGTGACTGCGGGTACTGATCTTCCAACATCATGTGCCAATTTGTCCTCAATTTCTCCTTTATTGTCGTGTTCAATCCTTTGAAAACCACTGACATCATCTTCTTGAACAAATACCTTAATTTCAGTTGAGTAATCATTGACGTTATCAGTATCCTGGCAGACATCCTCGGTGCTACTCCTCGTGACAATTGCTGCACTGACAGCGGGTACTGATCTTCCATCATCAGATACCAATCTGTCCTCAATTTCTCCTTTTGCGTTGTCGTGTTTTGTCCTTTCAAAACCATTGACATCATCTTTTTGAATAAATACTTCATTTTCAGTTAAGCAATCGTTGACTCTATCAGTTTCCTGGCAGACATCTTCAGTGCTACTCCTGGTGGAAGTTGCTGCACTGACTGCTGGTACTGATCTTCGATCATCAGGTACCAATTTGTCCTCAACTTCTCCTTTTGTGTTGTCCTGTTCAGTCCTTTCAAGACAAGCTCCACTGTCCTCAATAGATATCCTATCAACTTCAGCTGAAGGATTACTGATATCATCACTTCCATAGCATTCATCTTCTCCTGATGTTATTTCTTCTGTTGCCGGAATTTTCTCCAAACCTGAGAAATAAAAGCTTTCACCTACATATGATCAAGAAACTAGTAAGCACTATAAGCTTTGAAAAAACTCTTCTTTCAACAGCGGATAATATAAACTTAATTTACCTGATTGATCATCTATACCACCCTCAATAATAACAGCTGAGGTTCCATTCCCTCTCTCACCCATCAGAAAAATGTTCCCCAGGCCAATCACAGACTCCCCTGCAACCTCAGATGCCTCTTTTCCTGGAGTAGCAGTTACCAGCTCAAGTGGTTCTGACTCCCGAACTTTTGAATTTTGAGCGCCATCCATCTCTGCCCCAATAATGTCTGTCTGTGAAGTGGCAACGTCCATAGAATCAACTGCAACCTTAGATGGCTCTTCTTCTATGGAAGTGCTTGCCAACTTCGGTTGTTTTGACTCCATAATTTCCTCCAAATTTGTTACACCATCTATCTTTAACCCAATGTCAGAATAAGGAGTGGAACCATCCACAGAAGAACTACGTCCTTTTCTTCTAGATTTGGTTTTGGGTTCCCCTCTCCTCTGAGAACTTCCAAGAGCATTGTTGCTGTTCAAAACTAAATTTCTTTCACCTGTATCTTCGGTCACACTCAAGCCAGTGTCTTCAATTGGTGGTGAACTGTTTGTTGGTATGATTTCGTTCATCATAACGGGCACTCTTGATATGCTTTGTTGCTTCTTCCCTACAGATGCAGAAGATCCAATAATGTCATTTTTGAAGGCATGTCGAGGAGACCGCCTTAGAGTTTTTCCAATCCGAAACTCATCAACTATAGCGGTTTCTGTCTCCTGAACTGTTGCACATTTTGCATCCTCTAGCCTGACATTTCCAACACTTTCATCTTTTTCGTTCAGTTCATTAGGAGTTGCTGCCAGACACTTTCCAGAAGCCCTTCTTGTAGACCTCTGTGATTCTTCAGTTATGTAGTCACCCGTTCCTGAAAAGTTTGTCGGGGTGATTTTTTCCCTTATAACTGGCATTCTCGACATGCTTTGTTGCCCCTTCTTAACAGATGCAGAAGATCCAATAGTGTCACTTTTGAAGGCATGTCGAGCAGATCGCCTTGGAGTTTTTTCATTCAGAAGCTCATCAACTACAGCAGTTTCTGTCCACTGAACTGTTTCACATTTTTCATACTCTGGCCTAACATTTCCAACACTTTCAACATTTTCATTCTGTTCATTAGAAGACACTGCCATATGCTGTCCAGAAGCCCTTCTTGTAGACCTCTGTGGTTCTTCATTGACGCAGTCATCCTTTCCTGAAATGTTTGTCGGAGTGGTTTTTGCTCTTAAAACTGGCCTTCTCGACATGCTTTGTTGCTTCTTCTCATCAGATTTACTGCATGCAGAAGATACAATCAAGTCAATTTGTCGAGAAGCACTTCCTGAAGACCTTCCTTGCTCATCAGTCACATAGGCGTCTTTTCCTGAAGTTTTTGTCTGAGTGGTTTGTTTCCTTAAAAGTGACGTTGTCGATATATGTTTTTGCTTCTTCCCATCAGATTTACTGGCAGAAGATCCAATCAAGTCATCTTTGAAGGCAAAGCGGGCAGATCGCCTTGGAGCATTTGCAGCCAACGGCTCATCCACAGCCACGACGGTTTCCACATGAACTGTTTCAATTTTTTCATTTTCATCAACTCCATTCGTTTCATTAGAAGCTGCTTGCAAGATTTGTCTAGAATCATTTCTTCTAGACCTCCGTGGTTTATCAGTTACATAGACACCCATGCCTGAAACAGTTTCATTTGATTGTTTCCCCTTTCTCACAGCTTCACCTTCTCCTGACTCATCACTAGCAAAAACAGTAAACACAGTTGTTTTACGCCTGGACCTCCGCAGACAAGCAGTAGGTAGAGAAGCCTTCTCAGATGCTGTAACTTCAACAGCATTTCTTGACCGTTTTCTCGTAATCCTGCCAACTCCTCGAACTTGCACAGCCTCAGAATCTGTTAAATTAGCAGTACTTCTGGTGGATCGTCTAACGCCCTTTGTAGGTTCCCCTTCAACACAATCCCCGTCAATCTTTTTCCTTGTCAATCCTTTCCAACCCATCACAGTTTCATTTTTCTTCTCAATGACAGAACAACTGAGGTGCACTTCCTCATCAATTATAGCCTGCGACCGAGTGACCCTACTGCCAGTTCTCTTTGTTACATTTCCTCTTCCTCGCTTCTTCCCTGCCATAACAGCACCACTGCTTTCTTCTTCTGAATCCTTGAGGGCAGAATTAACCAAAGTAGCCCTCCTGGTTCTCCTCGTGAGCGGCTTTACATGGGCTGAAGCCTCATATTCACGAGTTTCAACGTCAGGACTAAACCTAACTTTCTTTAATTTCTTCTTCGGAGCATCATCTTCCTCCTCAGAATTCTTTTCACTGCCTTCCTCAACAATCCTATTTTCCTTCACCTGCGCAAAATTCATTAAAATAAACCTAATTAACACTCCTGTTCGCGTTTCTCCTCCATTTCCTCAGCAAACAAACAGAAAAAGATTTCTACAAAAAACACAGTACAACAAAAACCTCCTCCATTTTCTCAGCAAACAAACAGAAAAACAAAAATTACAAATCTCTCAAAACAAAGTACAACAAAAACCGCTGAAATAAAACTCCAACTCCAGTTCGCAAACAAACACAAAATTTTACAAATCTATCAAAACAAAATTGAAATTTTACATGAACAATAACAATAAAAAGGGATCAAACCTTGAAAATTTTGGTCAACCGATTGACCATTTCGACATTGGTTAAATTAGCAGGAATTCCATGCTTTTTACACAGCGATTGCAGATCTTTTCTTTTCATGCCATCTAAATCCATCTCTGTTCTTCAGTTCTTGAAAGAAAAAAAAAAAAAAAAAACTCACACAGCGGATATGAATTTGAGTAAAGGGTACATGAAAGGGTGTTTTTTGAAAATTCAAAAAATAGCTGTGCGTCTGTGTTTAGTTTCAAAAAACTGTGGTTTTCCCGCTCTTTGAATGCGGAGCTTTTTTATTCTTTGTTTTCCTTTTATCACTCGCAGCTGTATATTATTATTGTTACTCGCTGTAACTGCTTGCCAACTCACAGGTTATGAGGGTATTTATGGTAATTTAGTCGTTAAATGTTCATCGACGGTTTAATGCCCTCCCGTTGAATGGATAAGACGCCTTTACTTGGTTTCCACGTGGATCCAGAACTTGTTCGATACTCTATCCAGACTTTTTGGATTTTTTCAAATTTTTTTGTTATTATTCTGAGAATTTTAATTATATATTTTTGTGTATTCAAGAAGTTCATTAATTATGATCAACGATAGTCAATATCGATTCAATTAATTGCATCTCATAATTAAATAAAAGTTAGTTTATGCATTTTATTAAACACTTAAACTGCATAAAATAAATGTATATTTAGTGACAATACTGCTGAATGAATTAAGAAAAATGTATTTATATACCAATTCATAAACATTGATAAATTAAATCATAAATGCCATACGCAAATCTAGCAAAAGATCTTTATTATAGACAGTAACAAAAAAATTAGTGTTTTAAGAGAGACTAATTATTTAAAAAATTTTAAATTTTACAAGTTTTAATAATTTTAATATGTTCTTTTAATTTTTATTTAAAAAATTTTGAACTTTATATATTTTAACAATTTTAATACATTTTTTTAAAATTTATAAAAAATCATAAACTTTATAGTCTTCAATTTTAGTATATATTTTTTAAAATTTATCTGCAAAAATATTTATTTCAATATTTAACTATATCTACTTAATCAATATATTAATATCATATAAAATATTATGTTGATATGGTACCAAACACCTTTCAATTTAAAAAGAAAGAATTTAAAGATTTAGTAAACAAATTTTCTTTAAAATATACTATTTTAAAATTTAAAAAAAATATTTTAATTTTTCATAAGTTTGCAGTTGTTTATATAATATGAAATATCTTTTTCACTTTAAAATTATAAAATGAAAAAAATAATTAAATAATTTTTAACATGTTTTTAATTAAAAAATTTATTTCAATGTCATATAAGTAATTCTAAATTTATAATAAATTGAAATACTGTTTTTTTTTTATTTTAAAATGATACTCCTTTTATTTCATTTCAATTGTCATTTAAGATAGTGTCATAAAGTTAAGAATCATATTTAATAGACATAATTATAGGTACAAATGACTATATAACCATTTTTATAAAGACTAAAAGTTAATGTGAATTATAATTATTCTAATAGAAAACTTACTATAAAATCAATATATGAGTAAAATTGGAAAGAGAAATTTATTTTTTATTATTAATCTAAAGATGTCAATTAGAGGGAATAAATTTAATTTTCTTAAGGAGAGAGTATATTTTAAGAAGAAAAAATTTACTAACTTATTAAATTCTCTTTTTTTTTTAATTAAAAAAAATTAGTGTCATATCAACATTAAATACTATAACATTTTATTATATGTTAAGAAATTGATTAAACAAATATAATTTAATATTAGCCTAACTATATAAAAATAATTATAAATTTTACGAGTTTTAATAATTTTTTGACAAATTTTTAAAAAATATATGTTAGAATTATTAAAAGTTGTAAAGTTTGTGATTTTTTTTTTAAATGTTAAAAGAATATATTAATATAGTTAAAAAATGTAAAGTTTAAGATTTTTTAAATAAAAATTGAAAAACGTGTTAAAACTCGTAAAATTAAAAATTTATTAAATAATTAGGCCTTTTAAGAGATGAATTCAAAAACAAAAAACAAAATAGATACGAAGTGGGAAAGAAGGAGAAGGAATTGAAGCCCAAATCACAAGAATACACAAACCCAAAATAATTAATCTGTCCTTTGTGTTGCGTTCAACAACTCCTGCATCTTATTTCAAAAAAAAAAAGAAAAAACAAATCTTGCATCTTAGTAGGAAAAAAAAAATGATAGTATTTTATTTGATCCCTACAATTTCATATCCCCATTTCTCTTTCTCTTGAGTTAGCATTATCATAGTAAGTTTGTATTTGATTGTTTCATTATCAATAATTAAAAAAAAAAATTAAAGAAGATAGAAGGGGAAGAAATAACAAAAGAAACAAGAAACGGAGGCAAAAATTAATGATTTAATCTTTGATGTTCTTAATTTTTTTTTAATTAAAAGGAGTATAAGAGAGTCAAATGATAAAGCTTAATTGGTCCATATAAATTAACTTTTTTTTTTGTCAGCATGCGTGTGGTGTACTTACTTACATCAATAGTCTTTGTAGTTATATTGGTTTAAAATAAAAGTTAAGAAATTAAATAAAAAATAATAAAAACTACTGAAATTATGTAAAGTAAAGTTTTTTCTCCATGTGTTTTTTTCTCAAAGTTAGAGTTTTCTTTGTATTCTTTTTCTTTCATATCTTTATCTTCCTAGGGTAAGGTTTATATGATGGATCGGACTTTCTCAACCTTGTCGTTGCGTGATGATGAGGTTAAAGGAGTGGAATTGTAGGAGGATCAGGGGCAAGGATCGGGGTCGGATGCTGAAATCCCATTTAATGAATTCAGTCTAGTTAGTCATTTTTTTACTGATAAAATGCTCAACTTTACTGCCATGAAGAATCAGATGGCTAGTGTTTGGAGATCAGGAAAAGGAATGGTTATTCAATCTCTATCAGATAATCGATACTTGTTTATGTTCTATCATATGATTGATCTGAGGAGGATATTGAATGGAAGACCTTGGTCCTTTGATAATTCTCTTTTAGTTCTTCATCATTTACAAGAAGGACAATTTCCATCCCAAGTTTCTCTGAACCATTTACCCTTATGGGTTCAAATTCATGATCTTTTAGTGGGTTTTATGTTTATGGCGATGGGAAAATAGTTAAGAGGATTTGTTGGTGAATTTTTAGAGTATGATGCTAAGAATAATACTGAAAGTTAAAGAATGTATATGAGAGTACGAGTGAAGATTGATGTACGATTTCAGTTAAAGTGTAAGAAGATCAATACGCCAAGAGGTTCTTGGAGCATGGTACATTTTAAATACGAAAGGCTTTATTTGTTATGCTTTATTTGTGGTGTTATGGAACATACTGAGCACTTTTGTCCATTATTATTTAATGTTGAAAGTGATCATCTAAAAAGAGATTGGGGTCCATGGTTGAAGACATTTATGCACAAACAGAATGATAATAGTGGTGGAAGATGGTTACAGGAATCGGGTTATGGAAAATGAGAGTTTGATTTTCGAAAGGATTCTATCCAGTTTAACAAGATGGGGCAAATTCAGCAATTTTCAAATCCTGTGGATGGATATAGGGGATCAACTAGTATAAATAATCATTTTAAAATTTCAAAAGAGCTTGTGGGCCTTGGAACTGAAGTTATGGTTGTTTAGGCCCAAGAGGAAACTGAAATGGACCTTATTGAAGATAAAAAAAGGAAAAGGCAAATTGGGCTTCAACTGGATCCACAAGGTTTGCTAGACAATTCCTCAAAGCAAATGAGTTCTTCTATGAAGATCATGAATAATGATCTATTTTCTATTAATTAGGTATCAAACGGGTCTTTTGATGGACCTTGTAGGGAACTATGATAGGTATTTCTTGGAACTACTGAGCATTAGGCAACCCTCGTGTAATGATAGCATTACGGGATTTGGTTAGAACCCGTCATCCTATTTTTCTTTTTTTAGTTGAAACTCTTCTTCATTTGAATAAAATGGAAGAAATAAAAGTGCAGTTAGGTTATTTTGGTTTGTTTTGTGTTGGTAGGGATGGGCATAATGAGGGTTTGGCTTTACTTTGGAATAATTATATTCAAATGTCTTTATTAAGTTATTTTAAATATCATATAGATGTTGTTGTTAAAAGTCCGGATCATTATAAATGACGTTGCACTGGTCTCTATGGTAATCCTAACAAAAGTAAAAGAAAGGATTCTTAGGCTCTTCTACGTGATCTTTCTAGACAATCAACTCTTCCATGGTGTGTTTTGGGGTATTTTAATGAATTGCTTAGCCAAGATGAAAAGAAAGGAGCTCATGATCATCTTGATTGGCTTATTAGAGATTTTCGTGCTATTGTTGATAATTGCCATCTTTTTTATCTACCGTTAAATAATTATAAATTTACATGGGAGAAAGGTCACAGAACTCAGCATTTTATTGAAGAAAAGCTTGATCGGTGTTTGGTTTCAGCAAAATGGATTGATATATTTCCTTTGGCTCATCTATCTTATTTGTTTACTAGTACGTCTAATCATCATCCAATTGAAGTCAATCGTTTTGCTGCTGTTAATCACCGGAGAGCTTCAAAATTTAAAGTTAAAAATTGCTGGTTCTTGGAAGCAGGCTTTCATAATGTGGTTAAATCTAATTAGGAGGCTAACAATGTTCTACCATTTTTAAAAAAGTTAGAAGAATGTTCGGGTTAGATGGCTATTTGGAGTGCTAATTTTAGAAATGAGTTTTACAAGGAAATTGCTACTATTAAGTCTGCCTTATAGTGGGTGGTTATGGATAGTAATAATGATAAAATAACACAAGTATCTTCTTTTCGTTTAAAGCTGGATGGTTTGTTAAAATAAGAGGATAAGTATTAGTGTCAGAGATCCAAAAGGCTTTGGCTTAATTCGAGTGATTATAACAATAAATACTTTCATTCTATTACTTCTTATTGATGTCGGAGAAATAAAATCCTTTGGATTAAAAATGATTTTAGATGTTGGGTGGATGATCGTCAAGCCATGCATGATGTAGCTGCTAACTATTTTTGTTGCTTGTTTAAGGATCCTAGAGTTAATTCTGTTCCGAAAGTTTCTTATATTATTGCTCGTGTTTCTCAAGCTCATAATGAGATACTTGTTTAACCTTTCACATTGGATGAGTTTAAGACGACTTTATTCCAGATGCATCTGGATAAAGATTCGACATCAGATGGTTTAAATAGAGGCTTTTATCAACACTTTTGGAACACTGTAAGTATGGATCTCTTTTGGGAATATTGCTTATGGATGGAAAATTTATGTTTCCTCCTCTTGGAATTAATGATACTCTGATTGCCTTGATTCCAAAGATAGATAATCTAGAATCTATGAGAGATTTTAGACCTATTTCTCTTTGTAATGTCTTTTATAAAATTATTTCCAAGGTCTTGGCAAATAGATTAAAACTTGTTTTGCCTGAGCTTACTGCTGATGAACAGTCTGCCTTTGTTTTGGGTCATTCTATTATTGATAATATTGTGGTGGCTTTTGAGTTAATCCATTCTATGAAACATAAAATGCACGATAAAGAAGGGTGGGCAACTTTTAAAATCGACATTAGCAAGGCCTATGATAGAATGAAGTGGTCGTATTTGAAAGCGGTTCTTGTTCAGATGGATTCTCTGAAAAATGGGTTAAGTGGATGATGCTTTGTGTTATGTCTGTCTCTTATAATGTGTTAGTTAATGGTGAAAAGGTAGGGCCTATTATTCCTCATAAGGGATTTCGTTAGGGAGATCCCCTTTCGCCTTTTTTGTTCATCCTGTGTGCAGAGGGTTTGTCTTCACTTATGAAAAAGGTGAAATTGGAGGGGCAGTTACATGGTTGTAAAGTTAGTAGGTTATCTCCTTCTGTTTCTCATTTGCTTTTTACAGATGATAGCTTTTTCTTTTTTAAAGCTACTTCATAAGAATGTCACAGTATGAAGTCAGTTTTAACTAAATATGAGGAGGATTATGGACAGGCTATTAACTTTCAAAAATCCAGTATATTTTTTAGTGCTAATGTACCTGTTGATTTTAGAGAGTTGTCAATGTAGGAGTCGCATATTTCTTCTCCTTTAAATACTGAAAGATATTTAGGACTTCCATCTCTTATTAGTGGAAAAAAGAGAGATGTTTTAGGTATCTTAAAAACCAGTTGTGGACTAAGTTACATAGTTATAATGCTAAATTTTTATCTCAAGTTGGTAGCGAGGTTTTTCTTAAGGCAATTGCTCAGGCTATTCCAACATATTATATGAGTTGCTTTCTTCTGCCTGTTTCCCTTTGTGAGGAATTACAAAGAATGATGAATTCTTTTTAGTAGGGTGAAGGTTAATGGTTAGAGAAAAATTCATTGGGCTAGTTGGGAAAAATTATGTAGGTGAAAGGAATATGGTGGTATAGGGTTTTGTCTTTTATTATCTTTTAATCTTGTTATCCTTGGTAAGCAAGGTTGGCATTTCATTTCCAAACTTGAAGCTCTTTCTTATAGGATTATCAAAGCCAAATATTTCTCTAGTGGAGATTTTTAAGTTCATCTTTAGGCCCAAATCCAAGCTTGGTGTGAAGGAGCATTTGGAAAGCTAAGTTGATTATTGCCCAAAGGTGTAGACGGAGAATTGGTGATGGCAAAAATATAAGTGTTTGGAAGGATCCTTAGTTGGATAATGATAATGATTTTAGGCTGAAATTTATGGTGCCAATAGACTTGGCTGATCTTAAAGTTTCAGAGCTTTGGATGCCTAATTCTCTACAATAGGATGTGGAGTTATTAATTGAAATTTTTGATCCTGGTGATGTTAATGCTATTTTAAAGCTTCCGGGTGGGGTTAAAGGTGTTAGTGATTTCTTTATTTGGCACTTTGACAAACGTGGATGGTACTCTGTGAAATCGGGATATAGGCGTGCCTTTTTAGAAATTTTTCCTGAAAGCAATGAATCTGTTCAATGGTTTGATATTTGAAAGCTTGATCTTCCTCTTAAAGTGAAGAGTTTTTAATGGAGAGTTTGCAATGAGTTTATCCTGATGCGTGGGAAATTATTTTGAAAGGGATTATTGATTGTAATAAATGTTGTTTTTGTGGCGAGTTTGGAGAACATTTGTTTTATTTATGTATTGACTGTCAATTTGCTAGAGAATGTTGGAGGTTGGTGAGTATTGATATGGTTCATCTTTCTTATTATGATTTCGCTTCTTGGGTCTCTTTGACACTGAATGTTTTGGAGTAGAAATTTAAGGAGCAGTTTGGTATGATTTTATGGTGTATTTGGTCCTAGAGGAATAACTGGCTGTGGAATAAATATTTTATTTCTCCTGCACAGTGTGTTCACCGAGCATCTGATGACTTGAAATCTTTCATCGAGCTAGAATTCTTGTGCATTCTTCAGTCCAAAATCAGACTCAAAGGTTGATTGGCAAATAGAGTTTTCCTTTACCGCCTTTTGTTAAGATGAATCTTGATGATGCGTTGGATATTGGAAACAAAACAGTTGGTTTTGGTATGGTGTTCCGAGATTTCAAAGGTGTTTTTGTAAAAAGTTTATCTAAAACTATGTTTGGGCTTTTATCTCCATTAATGGTCGAAGCTTGCTGCTTGAGAGATGCAATTTGTTGGGTCATCTCTATGGGTATGTCCAATACAATTTTTAAAATGGATGCTAAAGGTGTAGTTTACAATTTCCATGCTACTAGAATGGATGTTTTAGAATTGGGTGTTGTTGTTGTAGAATGATGACAACTTTTGTCTTTATGTATGGGATCTTATCTTGTTTTTGCTAAAAGAAATGCTAATAGAGCTGCTTATGTATTAGCTAAGAATGCTTGTTGTAATGCTTCTCCTACTATTTGGGATAACATGCCTCATTTTCTTAGTAGTATCTTGTTAGAGGATGTACTCTTTTAATTGTGTTTATGAAATTTCCTTATTTAAAAAAAGGGTGAAATTATATAGAGTCTTTAATTAGTTATATTTTAAGGAGAGATGAAAAAAGAAAAACTAAGAGAATCAAGACAAATTAAGCCTCTGTTTGTTTGTTATTTTTCAATATTTGGATTATCAAATAAGTTAAAGGAAAATAAATTGTTAGTCAAAAGAAAATAACTTCAAAATAAGGGAAAATGATTTTCCATTCACACTAAATTACCAAAGAAAATAAGTTAAAAGAAAATAAATTGTTAGTCAGAGGAAAATAACTTTAAAATAAGGGAAAATGATTTCCCATCTAAGGATGAGAATTTATTTTCCAATACATTTTCTATATATTTTCTCCTCATTTAATGCATTATCTTTTATTTTTCAATGTCTTCTCTTTTCATCTAAGAAGCATGGACATAGACACGATATGAGACACATATACGATACGACACGGATACAGCGATATGACAATTTTTAAAATTTAAGGATACGATACAAGCATGACACGTTATATATATATATATATATATATATATGATTTGTTAAAAAAATAAAGTTAGTGTGATAAAATAGAAATTCCATGAAATTTAAACACTTAATATAGTCATTTAATTAATTATCTATCATTGTCATATATAAGGTAAACATAAAAAGTGGCCAATTAAATATTAAATGAATCAAATTAAATTATTAATAATTAAATGAAATTAAATTATACAAAAAATGGAGCCAAAAAGTGCCCCGATGTGTCCTGTTGTGTTCTACATGTGTCCCAGCCGCATCCTTTATGTGTCCTAAAAATAATAAAATAATTAGACATGTATCTGACCGTGTCGGACACATATCGAGTACGTGTTGGTGTTCGATACAGATACTCCACTCTATTTGAAGTGTTAATACTTTATAATTCCTCATTTATTGTTTTTAGTTTTGCAACCAAATATTAAAAAATATTTTATTTAAAATATATTTTTTAAAGATGATATTTTTCACAAATAAACGTAGCTTAAAAATAGAAAGCAACAAATAGATAGAAATTGAGCCAAAAAACTAGGAAAATGGGAAGGTTTTTTGGGCTTATAGTTGATCATCGTTGCATTGAGCAACCAGTGGTAGCCCAGTTGTAAACCTAGTGGCGCCTTTTTTTTTTTTTTTTTAAAGAGAAAACTTGAATTTAATATATGAAATTTTAATTGAATATATTTATTGTGAATATTTAAATTTTTTATAAGTAATTAAATTATATTAAAATGAATTTTGTGCAAAGAGTAAAATAAGTTATTGTGGGAATGTTATAGATGTAGATTGATAAACCAAATATGCAGAATTTAAAAAAAAAAAAAAACAAAGTTGAAACAACAATTATAAATGAAGGACTAAGAAATTAAAAAAGAGATGAAATCAATTGAAATGTTGAAACAACTACTCTGCACTATATCATCATTTCTCATTATCGTAGGAAAGGCTATCGACATGTAGAGAGAAGTTTGAAATTTGTCTGATAGACTGGATAAACTCATTATTATTCCTTACTAATGATAGTGACTAAATCTATCTTGAACGAATTAGAATTAAACGATCTTTTTAAAAGAAAATTGAATAACGGGTAAGTTAAATCAAAATGTTTTTCAAACTTTTGCTGGTGCTTCTTCTAATTTAGCAAATTTCTGCAAATATAAATATCATCAAATAGATGATAGAAGTTAGAGAGCTCTCTCTATATAGAGCTACATTCATCGAAAAAAAGTTCAAAAAAGATATAGATTAAAAGCTAAGAAAGGAGACAATTTTATTTAGAGATAATAATAATAAAAAAATACATAAAACTGAAAAAACTAAAGAGGTAAGGGCCACCATTGGCTATGAAGTTGTTAACCACAGCCCAAGTTTGGATGCCTAAAAAGAACGCAGAAAATACTAGAAGACCAGAAAAATGAGAATAAGCTTTTGAAGGCTTGAAAAATTTAACATTTTTTTTCATTTTTGAATATTTAATTTACAAGATAATTTTTAAGTTGTTAATATATCCATCTATTAACATAAATTTGTTAGAATTCCTTTGTAAAAGTTTTTTTTTGAACAACAAAAAAATTAATATTCTATGAAAATTAATCAAGAAATTAATTAAGGTTACAAGTACAAACTGATCTTTTAGGTAGAATACAGTATAAATAAATTACTAAAATTTATAAGTACTAACATAACAAAATAAAAAAGTAGATCAAATCTTATTGAAAATGGATTTTCAGTGAAATCTAGTAGATTAGAGTATAGATCGCTTAAAGGGATCAAATTATGAAAATATTAACTCACTATAATAAGTAAATCAGTTAGAGAAAAGTTTAGATCTATTAAGACTCATACAAATAAATCAAGAACCCACAAATTTAAAGGGTTATTTGCACTAATGGTACCCAACTTTTTAACTAAATACCATCAAAATATCCAATTATTAAAATGTAATACAAAACTTCCCAACCTTTTGTTTTATTACCTATAAAGTGCATAAACTAAATTTCTGGCCAAAGATAATCACATATCACACCACATGGTATATGACATGATAACACATGTCACACTGCGCTAACTTGGCGCTAAATGATAAAATGAGACTATCATTAAAAGTGAGATACTGTATTGAGACTAACACTAAAAATTGGGCACAATAAATAAAAACTTTTGATATTTCAATTGATTTTGGTTTGTTTAATTGATTTTTATTTTCTAATGATAAAATTTCAAATTTTATAGTTTTTAAGTGAAAATTTGTATTTTTAATGTGTATCTCAGTTTTTAAATAAAATGAAATATTCATAATTTAAATTAATGTTCATTTCAATAAAAATCATTGAATATTTATTACATATGGTTAACTTGTAAACCCGACTCGAATTGTAGTTTAATACACTACTATTTTGATATAAAATATATAGTATATATATTTTTAGTACATAATAAATATAAATTCTTATTATAAAATATTCATTTAAAATTAAAATTTAATTTTTAAATAAAATGAAATTTTTAAGGCAAATTAATATTCAATTCAATAAAAATCACTTCAAATTTGTTATATAGTATTAACTCGTAAACCAGCTTGAATAATATTTTAATGCACTACTATTTTGATATGAAATATATAGTATATATTTTTTAACATATAATAAATATAAATTTTTATTATAAAATATTCAACTATAATTATAATTTAATTTTTAAATAAAATAAAATATTTAATTTAAATTAATATTCAATTCAATAAAAATCATTTCAAATTTGTTATATAGTGTTAACTCATAAACCAACTCAAATAGTATTTTAATGCACTACTATTTTGATATAAAATATATAGTATATATTTTTTAACATATAATAAATATAAATTTTTATTATAAAATATTCAACTATAATTATAATTTAATTTTTAAATAAAATAAAATATTTAAATTAAATTAATATTTAATTCAATAAAAATTATTCCAAATTTATTATATAGTGTTAACTCGTAAACCGGCTCAAATAGTGGTTTAATGCACTACTATTCGAGCCGGTTTACGAGTTAACAATATATAATAAATTTTAAATAAGTTTTATCAAACTGAATATTAATTCAAATTATGAACATTTTATTTTATTTAAAAATTAAAATTTAATTTTAATTGAATATTTTATAATAAAAATAAAAATTTATATTTATTATAAGCTAAAAATTATATACTATATATTTCATATCAAAATAGTAGTACATTATACTACTATTCGAGTCGGTTTACGAGTTAACAATATATAATAATTTTTAAATAATTTTTATTGAATTGAATATTAATTTAAATTACGAACATTTCATTTTATTTAAAAATCGAGATACACATTAAAAACACAAATTTTCATTTAAAAACTATAAATTTTGAAATTTTATCATTAGAAAACAAAAAGAAATTAAACAAACAAAAATCAACTAAAAAATTATAATTTTTCATTCATGTTACGCAACTTTTAGCGTTGATTCCACTACGGTATCTTACTTTTAGTGATGGTCTCATTACACTGATGTATCAGGCTTGCAAATGTCACGTCAGTGTAGTATGACATGTGTCACCATATCAGATGTCATGTGACATGCAATGTGGTAATCTTTGGTCGGAAATCGAGTTTAGACACTTTATTGGTAACAAAATGAAAGGTTGGAGAGTTTTGTATTACATTTTAACGGTTGGATGTTTTGATGGTATTTAGTTAAAAAGTTGGGTACCATCAATGCAAATAACCCCAATTTAATATGTCAAACCACCAAAATATCAAAGATAACAAATTTATTTACTAAAACCTCACTAAAAGGAGGTATATAAGCAAAACAACTTAGATCTACCAAAATCAACTTATATTTTGCTTATGTAAAATATAAAAGCAAAAACACAAAAAAAAAAAAAAAGGAAGAAGAATGGCAAAAATCACCTCTAAAACCATTATAATATAAAAGAAGTTTTGTATTGTCATGACTCAAAACAGGGGCCATGACCGGCGCTAGGGAACGGGAATTCTTTCGAATCCGGAACCCGTAGCAAGCCTAAAATAAAATAAAACATGCAATAGTAATAATAACAACACTTAATGCAGCAGAAATAAAATCATAAATATCAAAATAATATTTACACCAAATGGAATTAAATCAAATCCTCATCTCATATATATAAATAAACTTTTAATACAAGTTTCAGTTCAAATATTTAAAGTACATATCTCATGACTTTATACAACTACTGCAGTATCTAGATTATAAAAATAAAACTCAAATGAGCAGTTTACATAATGAAGCCGGGGCGGAAGAAATCCAGCGTACAGACCTGCTACTGAGGTCTGACGAAGAAAACTCTCCTGAAAAATGGTCAACAGAGGGGAGTCAGACCTCACTGAGTGAATTACTATAATATATATACATGCATACTAAATGTCAATGTACACAATCAAAAGTATATGTATAATATGTATATATATATACAAGCAAATACACACAAATGCAATAAAATCATTTTATATATTTTATTGAAAATCATTATTTATGAAGGATCGAATAGAACCCTAGAAAATCGCAACCTCAAAACAGTGTTAAACAACACTCTAGCCATACAGGCTCACTTATTCCAAAATATTCACTTATTCTATTTAGACAGTAGACTGGCCCCGAGACACTTGGTCAACCGAGCTCCAGCAGTCTGACTGTCAGTGTGATTGGCCCCGAGACACTTGGTCAACCGAGCTCTAGCAATCACACTCCCAAATCATATCACACATTAAATAATCATATCCAATCAATATCCACAAATGGTTAGTAATATAGCCTAAATGCTATAAGCGTACCGGTACGTACTCGGTCCTAGTGCTGCCCACTAGGTAGCACGTTCTATTGATATCCTTCATTGAAATATAAAGCATACATTTATAAAAATAAATAATGCATGAATTTAAATATAATAGCAACAATAACCATATATATACTAGAAATATACCAAAAGTAAACCAGGTATATTTTGACTATATATACGTTAAATAAATCCAATTAAATTACAAAATAAACTAGAAATGTATTTGAAAACATTTTAAACATAATTCGTTAATAAAATATGCTTATAGTTTAAAATATACCAAAAGTAAACTAAAAATAAACTTAAGTACTAATTAAACCATTATGCATATTTAATCAAAATAAAACATATACTTCTAAAATCATGCACCCTAGAGCATATATATATAAAATAGCAACTCACACTTAATGCGCTCCTCGAGATGGGTCTGACAGGCCTGATCCACTAAGCCTCGGTCTCGGCGCAACTAAACAAACAATAATAACAGACATTAGAATAAACCTAACATAAAATCTTAGAAACTCGATCTAGAATATTAGACACAGAATCAGAATTAGGGTTTGACCGGACATCAGGTTTTACGAGAATTCTACCAAAAATCCGGCAGAACCTCTCCTGTAAAACGGACATCTCTCTACTCAAAGAGTAGAGCCAGCCCTGCAAAGAAACACACTTCAAAAAATAGACACAGAATCACAATCACAACCCCTCGGTCAGACTCCAAGCTACAGTTCACCGACCGAGGTCCATAATTCACTGAATATTCACAAAACCATATAGAAATACCAAAAATACCCTTATATCACAGAAATACATTTAATAAGTAGAAATTACATAATTAACCCTAAAACACAATAAAAACTGATAAAAACTCATTTTATTAGAAAAATCGTATATTATATATATAATTGAAAATAATTTACGAAAAATAGTTTTAATTAATTAAAAATACTAAATAATTTGTAGAAATCATTTTTATACTTTAAATAACTATTAAAACCAATTTAATTACATTTTTAGTCAATTTAGGGTAAAATTACCAAAATACCCCTATATATATAAATATACTAAAATTACTCCAAAAATTTACCAAAAATAATATAATTGCACAAAAATTAATTTTCTCAACATATATTTCAATAATATCAATAAAAAACTCAATTAACTAATTAATTTCAATTAAAAACACAATTAACCCTATTTTATCAAAATTACATAAACTAATTAAATTCAAAATAAATACATAGAAATTCATAAAAATTCCAAATAAATTTATATAATTCATTTCAACACCTATATTTATCATAAAACACAATTTCATAATTTAATTAACTAATTTTCGAAAATTAGAAAATAATAATAAAATAATCAAAAATACCCAAAAATCAAAATAAATTCCAAAAATTCTAAAAAAATTCACACATGAAGATTAAGCTAAGGGGAACAACATTTTTGAAGGAATTTATTATTAATCAATCGATTGAAGCTCAAAAAAATTCAAAAACCCTAATAGGCCGAAATTGCAAAATCGAAACCTAGGCAAATCTATACCATTTTAAGTGAAACAAAGCTTGGAATCACACTCACTGGAGCTCAAGGAGAAGATAGAGATTGGCGGTGTCAAAAACAATGGCCGAAATCGGCTTGATCGACGTTGAGAAGAGTTTCGACTTCTTCGGCCAAAACAAGCTTCCCGACGCCGGAAACGGGCTCTGCTGGTGGCGGAACAGGCTGAGGACGATGGTGGCTTACCGGGAGGCACACCGATGGCAAGGGAACGGCGTGGCAGCGATCGGAAAGTGGATGGAGACGATCGGGAAGAAGGAGAGGGAGGAGTGGAAAAATTGTAATTTTTGTTAACTTTAATTTTTGTTAAATAAATAAGTATATATGTATATATATATATATATCCCAACCATATATTATAATAATATAAATCCCCACACATATTAAATATACACCACACACATAATTTAATATATTAAATAAGTTACACACTAAAAAAATAATTAAATAATATTAAACTAATAATAAATAATAAAAATTAGGATAATTAATTAAATCCTAATTAAATTTAAATAAATACACATATATACTTTATTTTAACACTTTTAAAAATAAATATGAGTTCATGTAAATGCGTAAATCTACTTAAAATAATTAATAGTAAATTATTTACGTTAAAATTTCTCCAAAAATAGAATTCTCGGGAAAATTTTACGTAAAATACTTAAAATAACATAAAATAATTAAATAAACGTTAATTAAATAATAAACTCATTAAATATCAATATTATATATCAAAAATTATTAACGCTATATATTCCAATGCAGTATTAAAATATTTAAAAACACGAAATATTATATGTATAGAGAATGATAAGAAAATATTTATTTGTTTTGTCAAATTGACCAAATTACATGAAAGCTATTAAATAATTGATTATTTCTTCTTACTCTAAAATTTATTACGACAGTGATAGTTGGTCCAGTGGTCAAACTTCTGTAGTATCACATAGAGCCCCAATCAAATTTCCCACTCCCAATTTATAATTAGTCAAAAGAAAAGGTTAAAGTTATTGTTAGCTAAAAGTCATTGATAGTCAAAAGCAAAAGATACCCTGCATAAATGAGGGAAATTAAAACAAAAATAAAAGGGCGATAAAACCTGCTAGATCTATATAAACCATCAATATTACTGATGCTTAAAGAAATCATATTGGTGTAATGTAGTTAAAAACGTGAAAAGAAACCCACAAAATGTACATAAATGTGTTTATGATTATTTGTATATGATTACAATTGAATATACATAACTTGAAGAATCTCCTGGTTTTGGATTTCTGCCTTGTACAAAGAGGTGAGATTGCAGCACAGGGTTGAAAACATCTGTACGTGATGGCAGTCACCTGTTTGTTAAGTTGTTGGTTTGAGTAGTGAAACTAGCACTTCTATAGGCCTAACAATGCACATATACGTATATTTAAGTAAAGAAGAGGAGAATGGATAATATATATAAAAGCCTTTAAAATCCAATGTAGATTTCAAGCTGAAAAATAGAATTAAGAAAAAGAAGAAAAGATAATAAAGAAAAGGGGCTTCAAAACCCAATCTTTTTTTTTTTTTTTGGAAAGACTTCAAAATCCAATCTGAATATACTTACAGAATGCCCTTTCATGATTTTAGAACTCTAAGAACTAATCTGGTTATACATATAGTTGAAGCATGAATAGATATAAATATTTATTAACACATAAATAAAGAATAAAATTAAAGCTTGTGCAACAAAAATTAAAAATTAAATTAACTACATTCCAAATTAAATACGTTCATTTCAAATATTCCTTCCAAACTAAAACTCTAAGAAAATTTACTAAGACAGTGAGATAATAAAGAGAATAAAAATAAAAATATTCAGATGTATATATGCATGTGTAATTATATTTACCATATAGAAACAAATACGATCTTGAATAACCTTGCATTAATTTTTCTTTTTAAGAGTTTTTTTAATGCCTTCAAAACATAGAAGTTATATTGGTGGGTGCAGTTAAGAGTTGTATTTTTTTGGGTGGTTAATTTTTTTTTTCTTAATATTATCCTTTTGTTTTGTCATCAAATCTTGTTTGTAATTGTTTAATCTTAAGGGGTAAAATAATTATTTTTTATGGTCATAAGTAATTTAAAATTATATTTAATATGTGTGTTTAAGTGTTTATATTCAGGTTAATTAATATTGCAAAATTCAAGTCCAAACAAAAGCAATGAAAAGTTAATATGTTGATTTTCCAAGTTTGCAGCTCTGTTATTAGTGGTGATGAACTTGTCACTAGTAGTGACAAAGGACAAAATCGAATACCGAATATCAAAATTTGAAGTCAAATTTGGTCAATTATGATGAAAATCTTCTTTACATATGGTCACAAGCAAACTTCAATCATTAGAAAAGAATTTCAAGCAAAATCATGAAATTCCATATTGCAAATTTCAAAAAGTGGTTGAGACTTGTCATGACCAGTGTCACCACTATCGTCATGAGTAGTGGTCGTGACTCACTGGTCATGAGTGGTGATAGAGTTTTCATGAGCAATGATGACCAATTCTAAAAGTTCCTGAGAGTTGTCATGACTAGTGTCACCGCCAGCGTCATGAACAAATGAAGTCATGATCTGCACGAATTTGGATTTTCATCTTGGCACCCCAACTATCATGACCAACGAATTTTTCATGACCATGACGAATGTGGAAAGTTTTTTTTTCTTTTGAGGTTGAACAACTCTATTTGCATTAAATGCACCTCTAACAACTCTTTTTCTCTATGAGGGTTTAAATACCACTTAGAATAAAACTGGAACATGTGAAAGAAGTTGAGCAAATAAATTTAGAGAAATCTTGGGCATTCATCTTGAATTTATTTCTTTAGCCACCTAAATCTTCATCTTAAATTCCTATAATTTATATTTATCTCAAGAGTGTTCTTGAGTGTGAGTTAGTGAGTGTTTAATACAATCATTAAATAGCTCAATAGTGAGATTGAGTGAGTTGGAATTAGAACTTAAACACTTGTAAGATAAGAGGATTATTCTTAGCATGTGGGTTTGAGTGTAAGCCTTTGAAAAACACTTAGGTTTGAGTGTGAGACTTAGGAAAACACTTGTAAGGTAAGAGGATTATTCTTAGCACTTGTGTTTGAGTGTGAGCCTTAGAAAAACACTTAAGTTTGAGTGTGAGCCTTAGAAAACACTTATGTTTGAATGTGAGCCTTGAAAAACATTTAGGTTTAAGTGTAAGCCTTGGAAAAACACTTGGGTAGCTTAATTTAAGCTAATAAGGTTTAATCTACACCTTGAAGTAGATTGATAGTGGATTGAAATTCTCAACTTATGGTTGAGAAGAGAATATAGGCTTTAAGGGCCGAACCTCTATAAATTCTTTGTGTGCTCAAACTTTGTTTTTAGCTTACTTTCTGTGAAATATTCAAAATTCCTTATCTAACTCAAAAAGCCAATTCACCTCCCCTTTTGGCACTTATGAAATTATAGTAATCTTATTATATTTCTTATTTGCCATATATACTATTGTTATGGATGGTAGTTATTTCCTTTTCTTCTTTTAGTGTTTAATTTTTTTCATTTTTCATTTTTACTGTTGATTTTTTTGTACTATGTGTTTTTATGTAGTTTCTTTTAAAATTTATCTTATATTTTATTTTCCTTGTTATGGTATATAACTGTATGGGATTTCTGTTCTTTCGCCTGGAGCTAAGTGCTTCCCGATTAATAATTTTTTTTAGGTAAGGATCCATGTTTTTTTTATAAAAGTAATTTTCTTTTTCATGTGGGATATTTTCAATCTTCCTTCATAAAAGTTTTGAAAGATAATTTATTAAATATATCCACAAGATCGGTTTATTTAAAGGCAAAAATATCATTCAAGTAGAGTTGTACCTCGTTATTTATTTTGAGTGCTCTATCACTAAGGTCAAAGAATATATATTTAGAAAGGCATATAGGTTTTATTTATTTTACATAAAAATTGCATTTTTAGTATCTAAACTTTTTAATTTTTGCTATTTTGATATCTTAACAATTATTATATTCAATCGAGTTGCTCGACGTTTTAAACTAGCAACAATGTGGTGTATCCGATCAATCTCCCTTGTCAGTTGATGATTGTGCACTAATAGGACCCACTCCTATATTAAATGCATATTGCCTCATATAACACACACTTCAATTTACAATAACATCTTAACTTTTTATCTCTGATATTTTGCCACTTCCCTCTCAAAAACTAAGGATTTTAGAGAGAGAAAATGAAAAAGAGAAATATTATTTTGTTGAAATAGCATTTTTGTTCAATAAAGAAGAATGCAACAGTATAATGGAAGCCATATCACTCTATCCTTATAGTAAACTAAAGTATATGTTCCTTCTAATTCCAAATTCCTTTTCCAATCAATGTTGAGTTTGGATAAAAAAGCTGGTAGCATCCATAAAAGCTACTCTTGGAAAATTCAACCATAACTCCTAATCTTTCTTCTTTATCTAAGAATTTAAACCCTCTAATGATATAACTAGAGACAAATCTCCACCAAAAAGGTTGCATATGTTTACAAAATTAGAATTACTTGCATATTTCATATTAAATCCATAAAGTGGCCTTTAGCCTTAATTACAAACATTTGGTCCAAGAAATGGACTAAAGGGTAAATTTCTCACACTATCATCTCCATCTACAATATAAATTCTTTGGTGAAAATGGAGGTGGGAAAATATTAGAGAATGTTACACACGCTATACAATCATTCCCTTTCTAGTCTCTTTCATTTAAAATATAATATATATAAAGACTCATATTGCCAAGCAAATAACATACAAAAGAGATAATTTGTATGAAGAAAAATGAAATTGCATGAAAAATTGAAATGGCTTATAGGTTTGCCTTTCTATTAAAATTTTTGATTTCAAAGTTGCTTCTTTTTTGTTTTTAGCTTAGCTCCCTGATAGCTCAAATTAAAGGCAAATATTTTTCTCTCTTTCTTCATAGACATTTACACAGGTCAGTTCCTTTCCTCCTTTATTTTTATTTTACTTTTTTTAAGACAAAGAAGAAGAACACAAATTCATTTGAAAAACGGTTGTTACATTCTCCATTTTCACTAAAATAACAATATCAACATAATTTCTAAAAAGGAATGTGGTAAAATATTGGAGGCAGAGTGTTATAGTACTATTGTAAATTAATATACATGTTATATGAGGTGGCATGCATCTTAAAGACGAGTAAGTCCCATTGGTGCACAATCATTAATTCGACAAAAGGAGATCAATCAGATGTATGATATTGTTGCTATTTTGGAAGTTAAGCAAATAAATTAAATAAAAAATTTGTTAAAACACCAAAATAACAAAAATTAAAAAGTTAAGACACCAAAAATACAATCATCCCTTCTTTTGTATATCTTAAATGTAATGCCTTTTGCAATACTTATTATGATTTTTTTGGAACTTGGTCGCCTCAAGGACGACTTAGTTTATACAGCATCTATCATTATCAAATACAACTATTATAATTATCATTAATAATGATTATTATTTTATATATATATATACTATTGTTATCAATTTAAACCCAGTACCTTTGATTATACCAATTGATATGAGCCTTATTAGTACAAGTGGACCTTAAGAGATTTTTAACTATCTTAGCGATAAGAGCATGCCTTGGTGTGGCAAAGGCCACATCACACAACCCACCTCAGTTGTGTATTATGAATTCAATATGTACTATTCACATTTTTGAATGAAAGATGTATTTTCTTCTAAAAAAAGCAATAAAGTTATTATGTACTATTAGCTATGTGTAGTTTGAATATATTTGAATATAAATAGGCTAAATGCTCTATTTCACGCATAAACTTTACCCTTTTGACCCATGACACAACTCAACTTTCATTATAACCAATAAGACATCTAAACTTTAATTTAGGACCTATTTTGACACCTAAGCTTTAAATGTGGTAAGCAATTAGCTGGATAACGTGGATAAGAGAGTGGTTGCAAACGTAATAAAGTGCATTAAGGTCTTATAACGTGCTGAGGTGGAATATAGCAACGGTAAAGAAAGCCATTCAATAGGTTTAACTTCATCTTCTTCCTTTATTTTTTATAGAGATTTGCAACTTTTATATCATATTGGGTTTTTTTTCCTTCTGCTTACTTCATCTATACTTGTTCTTTAATAAAAAAGATTCCTTCCTCTATTTTTAGTCCTTATTTCATCTTTGATTTCATTGTCCAAACAATATAGGTAGGTAATATTGAGGTGTCGATGTGCCATTATAGAGAGATCGCAAATATGAAAACCTTATAGACTAATGCAAACCCTGAATGGAGGTTTTTTAGTTACAGGACTTATAGGGTATGTCACTAAAATTATTTGAATTTGGGTTTTTATTTATTGTATGTAATTTTTTCTTTTTATAATTATAAGTAGGGTTTGTATTTTTTTAACTAAAATCTCATTAATCTTAATGTATAGAATGTTGGTGCATGTAACTTCTTTATGTGGATTGATCTGCCTTCAATTGAATAATTAATGAATGTTATTATTAGATTGCTTAGAAAGATGAGGGAATATGAAAGCGAAAGAGATAAAGTAATCAATGTTTAAAAGAATCAAAGAAAAATAATAATTATGTTAATAATGATTATTATTTTGCTTGTGATTGGAAATAGAAGTTAAATGTTATGAATAGGCAGTGTATTTTGGTTATTTAAGTGAAATATGGTTCATGCACTCTGCAATGTGCACCCTTTTGTATATGGTAGTTAGTGCATATTTTAGTTGTAGGAGCAGGGGTTGTATAGTTATTCTGCAACTTAGAAGCTTGATGTAGAAATACAAATTTAAGAATGATAAAAAGAAATTCTCAGATTCAGCTTACAAGCTTCATAATTTGAAAATATATATTGCAATATTAAACTAACAGATCCAAAATGTTACTTCCACATTATGCAATAAAATACATTGCTAGCACTAAGTGCTATAAAAAGTATAAAGTATAAAAGATCACATACTACAAACAAAAGAGCTACCTAACTATATACTTGTTCATAGGGTATATATGGCACTTACTGCTACAAAATATTCTAGCCTTACTACTTACAACCCATCATTGTCCATTACTAGCACTAGTAATAAATGAGGTACAAATAGAGTAGCGATGTTGCTGATGATGAATATAGATATTGCTTTTAGTGTGGCTTGCTTCAACTCCAAATGGACTGGTTTGGCTTTGGGATTATTGACTTGGAAAAGCAACATCGTGAGAGTCATTCTTCTTCTTTCTTTGTTGTTTTTTTTACTGAAGTTGTTTAGTAGTAATTGATGATTTTCCATTCCATCTTAAACCAAATGGTTTAAATCCCAAATCACTTGTTATAACTGCTAAACTTTTAATAGTTGAAGGAGTTGCTATAACTCGAGCCACAAATCTGCCATATTATGACAAATATAATTTCCTTGAACATACTTTAAATGAAACTTAATAATTTATTAGTACATCAAAAAGTACTTACATTCTCAACCATTATGCCATTATCCATTACAAAAAGCCCATGCCCAGAACCAACATCACATCTCCAACTCTTTCTTTTAGCAAAATCCCTCACAACCTTAATCTTTTCATCACCTTCAACCTGATTTCATTCAACATAGTTATAATGGATTGGCATTGAGCTTGCAAAATCCATCCATTAAATGTTTTGCACATATTATTTTTAACAACATCACATTTACTTTGTGTTCTAATAAAAGCCTTGCACTATTGGTGTAGACAACGGGATTTAGCACGTGTCCAAGATTTTAGCAACTGCGTCACTGTTTAAGCTCAGGGCTCTAGAGAACACACTAACCACTGTCATAAAGACATGGTGTGGAGATGAGAAGTTGCCACCCAGGGTAATAACTAGGACAAATCTAAAAGGTGGTACTCGATTTCCTAAAAGAAAGCCAACACCACAACCAGGAGATTCTGGATACGAAATACCAACTTCTTTTAGTCTTGTGTTCATTTAGAATTACTTTATGAATTACTATCTTATCCTCTATTTACATACAATTTCATATAAACCCAAAACAATAAACTCCAAGGCAAACTAGTCATAAAATATACAAGTAAATAATGCATTCAATAAATCACATAATCTCTAAGTTAGTCTAATCTACATGGATTTTAAATAAATGAGTTAAGTCTACATGTTTTAAATTATAAGTGAACCTAAAGACCTATTTTCTTTTAATTTTAATTAAATGAACCTAAGTCTACTAATTTTAATTCTAAAAATGGGCCTAATTCTACATGTTATGAAGGTATTTAAATTAATGAGCTTAATTCTACATGTTTTAATTAAATAATGATCCTAAATCTACAAATTATGAAAAGGGATTAAATTAAGTGAGCTCAGTCTAAATTAATTAATTAAATTAAATTAAGTGGGCCTATGTCTAATTAACTAAATGGGCCTAAAGGTATTTCTAACCTAAAATCTAATTAATTATGGACCTAAAGATATATTTTAATTAATTCAACCTAATTAATTATTAAATGATATGGGTCAAAAATAAATAAATCAAAATCTAAAATGGGCTTAAGGCCCAAAACACACAAAAATAATAAATAAACTCAAAAACAAATAAAAAAACATAAAAAACAATTAAATAAGATCAAATAAATAACTAAATTAATCCTTACTAAAATCCTAATTGTTATTAACATGCAAGTTAAATTAATCTACTTCCTCCATTGATTTTAAATGATTACCAAATTGAAACCTAATTTTACTAACCAATTTAATAAAAAATCATGCAACCACACACATAATTTTATCACTATTCCCACTATTGGGGCTATTACATTAATTCATAAAATAATTAATAAAATAAAAAAATAAAGAATAAAAATAGAGACAATAAAAAAATAAAATATAAAATCCTAGAAACTAAGTCTCTACGGGGCTTTATCCATAGTCTTCTGTGAATTTTTAATAAAATTCATTTTTCTCATATGATCACCATGTGTTTTCCTCCACAATCACCATAAAAAATAATAATAATTAATGAATAAATTATGATAAAATAAATAGAATAATAAATAAACAAATAAATAAATAAAAGAAGAAGAAGAATATGATATGTTTATGGATGATTAGGGTGCTCCTTAGATTTGTGATTCACCGTTCTTGATAAATCTTCGAATCTTTCCTTCAAAAAATCCTTCACGAGTTTTTGAATTATTTGATGAATCAAAAGAATTTTTTATTAAAAGTAAATGAAAGAAAAATAAAAACTCAATTTTCTTTCTCTCCTCTTCTATTTTCTACGCCTTTTTCTCCCTTTTCTCCCTTGTGCCTCCTTTTCTGCCTTCCTAGCCCCCCTTTTATAGTGGGACTAGGAAACCTAACCCTAATTCTAATGTGATTCTCATTCCTAAAGTGTTTTTAGGAATTTTGAACCAAATAAGATTAAATTAATTAGGAAGTTTAAACCAATTTAGGATTGAATTAATTAGAAAATTTAAACCACCTAAAATTGGAATAATTAGAAATAGGAAGAGTTTAATTTTGACTGGGATTGTGCAATTCCGATCAGAATTGTACAATCTTGTAATATCCCGAGTTTTTAAATATTTTAATACTGCATCGGGATATGCAGTGTTAATAATTTTTGTATATATATTTATGATATTTTACGAGTTAATATGTATTTAAAACTTATTTACATTATTGTATATCATTTTAAGTGCTTTACATAAAATTTTTCCGGGACTTGCATTTTTGGAGAAATTTTCACGTAAATAATTTACTATTAATTATTTTAAATAGATTTCCGGACTTGCATGAACTCATACATATTTTTAAAATACTAAATAACGTATATATGTGTATTTATTTAATTATTTAGGGTTTAATTAATTACCCTAATATTTTATTATTTATTAATTTGATTTAATATTATTTAATTATTTTAGGTGTATAAAATTGTTAAAAAATATATTTAATGTGTGTGGTGAATATTTATTATCTATATAATATTATATATTAAAATAATAGAGGGTATAGATATATATATACATATATATACTTATAATATTTATCAAAATATAAAGTTTGTAAAAATTACAAGTTTGCCATCAACCTTCCTCCTTCTCTTCCCGACGACCCCAACCTCCCTCACCACTGCGCGCGCCGACCACCTACCGTCACTGCGCCTCCCATCGTGCCACCTCCATTCCCAGCTTGCTCCACCGCCCCTAGCCTTCTTCTCCGGCACCGTTCGGCTTGATTTTGGCCGAAATGGCCGAAACTTCCTCCTCACCATTCACCGACTTCCCGGCCACCAAATCTAGTGATTCCAGTGTTGTTGGACTCCCTAGCCTCCATAGAAGACGATTCCAAGCTTTGTTTAAGCTTAAAACTTGATTTGGTAAGGTTTTTCTCAATTATTCAATTCGGCCATCTTAGGGTTTTCAAATTTTTTTGAACTTCAAATGGTTGATTCATGAAAAATCCCTTAACAAATGTTGTTCCCCTTAGCTTAATCTACATGTATGAATTTTTGGGAATTATTTTGATTTTTGGGTATTTATGAATATTTTATTATTATTTTCTAATTTTCGAAAATTAATTAATTAAATTATGAAATTGTGTTTTATGATAAATATAGGTGTTGAAATGAATTATAGAAATTTATTTCAAATTTTTATGAATTTCTATGTATTTATTTTGAATTTTATTAGTTTAGGTAATTTTGGAAAATTAGGTTAATTATATGTTAAATTAAAATTAATTGTTTAATTGGGTATATTTATTGATATTATTGAGAAATATGTTGAGAAAATTAATTTTGGATAATTATACTATTTTTGGTGAATTTTTGGAGTAATTTTAGTATATATATATATATAGGGGTATTTTGGTAATTTTACCCTAAATTGACTAAAAATGTAATTTAATTGGTTTTAGTAGTTATTTAAGGTATAAAAATGATTTCTACAAATTATTTAGTATTTTTAACTAATTAAAACTATTTTTCGTGAATTATTTTCAATTATATATATAATATACGATTTTACTAATAAAATGAGTTTTTATCGATTTTTACTGTGTTTTAAGGTTAATTATATAATTTCTACTTATTAAATGTATTTATGTGATATAAGGGCATTTTTGGTATTCCTACAATTACTCTATGAATTGTGGACCCCGGTCGGTAGACTGTAGTTTGGAGTCCGACCGAGGGATTTTGGGTGTGTTTTGTGTCTGTTTTTCGAAGTGTGTTTCTTTGCAGGGCCGGCTCTACTCTTTGAGTAGAGAGATGTCTGTTTTACAGGGGAGGTTCTGTCGGATTTTCGATAGAATTCTCGTAAAACGTGATGTTCGGTTGAATTCTGATTTTTAATTTTGTGTCTAATATTCTAGATCGAGTTTCTAAGATTTTATGTTAGGTTTATTATGATGTCTGTTATTTATTATTTATTTAGTTGCGCCGAGACCGAGGCCTAGTGGACCAGGCCCATCGGACCCATCTCAAGGAGCGCACTAAGTGTGAGTTACTATTCTATATATATATGCTTTAGGGTGCATGATTTAAAAATGTATGTTTTATTTTGATTAAATATGCATAAATGGTTTAATTATTACTTAATTTTATTTTTAGTTTATCTTTGGTTTATTTTCTATATATTTTAAACTATATGCATGTCTTATTAATGAATTATGCTTAAAATATTTTTGAATATATTTCTAGCTTATTTTGTAATTATATCGGATTTATTTGACGTATATATACTCAAAATATACCTGGTTTAATTTTGGTATATTTCTAGCATATATATGGTTATTGTTGCTATTATATTTAAATCCATGCATTATTTATTTTTATGAATGAATGTTTTATATTTCAATGAAGGATATCAATAGAACGTGCTACCTAGTGGGCAGCACTAGGACCGAGTACGTATCGGTACGCTTATAGCATTTAGGTTATATTACTAACCAGTTTGAGGATATTGATTGGAATTGATTTATTTGATGTGTGATGTGATTTGGGTGTGATTGCTAGAGCTCGGTTGACCTAGTGTCTCGGGGCTAATCACACTGACAGTCAGACTGCTGAAGCTCGATTGACTTAGTGTCTCGGGGCTAGTCTACTGTCTAAATGGATCAAGTGATTATATTTGGAATAAGTGAGCCTGTATGGCTAGAGTGTTGTCTAACATTATTTTCGAGGTTACAATATTCTAGGGTTCTATTCGATCCTTCATGAACTATGATTTTTCAATAAAAATATACAAAATGAATTTATTGCATCTGTATGTATTTGCTTGTATATATACATATTATATATACTTTGATTGTGTGCATTGACATTTAGTATGCATGTATATATATTATAGTAATTCACTCAGTGAGGTCTGACTCCCCTCTGTTGACCATTTTTCAGGAGAGTCATCATCTTCAGACCTCAGTAGCAGGCCTGTACGTCGGATTTCTTCTGCCATGGCTTCTTTATATAAACTGCTTATCTGAGTCCTGAGTTTTATTTTATATAATCTAGACACTGCAGTATTTATAAATAAATTGTGGGATTATATGTATTATATTTGTGTAAGTTATGTATTTTAAGAATTTGAACTAAAACTTGTATCAAAGGATTTATATATATGAGATGAGGATTTGATTTAACTTCATTTGGTGGAAATGTTATTTTTGATATTTATGATCTTATTTCCGCTGCATTAAATACTGTTATTATTACTATTGCATGTTTTATTTTATTTTTAGGTTTGTTACGGGTTCCGGATTCGAAAGAATTCTCGTTCCCTAGCGCCGGTTATAGCCCCTGTTTTGGGTCGTGACAAATCCTGATTGGAATTATTGTAATTCCAATCAAAATTACATAATTCTAGTCGAAATTATGGAATTTCGACGTTCAAAATTTTTTTTAACATTTAATTACAATAAGGCCCCCGAAAAAATTTAAATTTTACAATTAGGTCCTAAAAAGAACTTTGTAATTTAGTCCCTGAAAACATTAAATTCTTCCTTTAAAAGCCCTTAGAATTTTTTAAAGATTAAGCATCGAAGACATTTTTATCATTGGAGTCCTTTACTGTATCCATAACATATCATCCCGAAATTGGGTGTCTACAATTGGTGATGTGGATAACATAAGAGATCCTTAACTATACCAACCCCTAACTGATTTAGCTCCTTCAGTTTCTCTTTGAATTATGCCTCAAATGTGTAGTATGCACATTCTTAAAAAAATTTCCTTCTCTCCTCCCCCCTCCATTTTCCCTCCAAGCTGCAAGAATGTGCATTGCACACATTTTATGTTCAGCTTCATGTGATACTTCATTAATAGCAATCATTAACCCTTTTTAAAATAAATAAGCAAATAATTAATACAATTTAATGTAAAATTTACAATAAATATAAAATATAACTTAATATAAATAAGCAAATTCATACCTTTTGCATATCATTGCAAATAACTAGGCCAGCTCCATTATCCAGTTCAAGGTCATCCTTCACAGTTTCAATGAACCACTTCTAACTAAAAGTATTCTCAAGTTTAACTATAGCCCATGCAATTGGGTACATCTAGCTATTGCCATCTTTAGAGATAATTGTAAACATAAATTTCTTGTCCTGAAATTAAAAAACAAGCAAAATTGTAGCAAATATCAATTTAAAACTTTTATTAAAATAAAGAATAGGGTATAATCTCTAATAATGAATTTCTACAATTGTAGAAATTGGATCCTTTGATTATGGTTCAAGGGTTTAGGAAGCTTAATCTTGAATTCATAGAAGATTTCTCCTTCAATTTTTGGTAAAGAAGACATGTTATCAATCATGAAGAGTGATGAACACCATTTGAAAACTTGTGCTTAGAGATTTGAAGACTTGAACACCTTGTAACTTGTAGACATAGAAACCTTGATGATTTGATTAAAATTGTCTCGATACTTAGAGATAATTCCGCAAAGTTTTACTTGATGCTTTGATTATAGAATTTCAATGACTTAAGACTTGATATTCCATCCCCTTAAATGAACCACAAGCACTCTTATTTATAGATAATTTGAGGAGATGCATTTCTGATATATTTCTTTGTAGGAAAAGAATATATATTTTCTACTTAATTAGAAAATAATATATTCTCTTTGTATTTTAGGCAAGAATAAATTTTCTTTGACTCTTACCTTTTACAATATATATATACTCTCCATATATTTTTATATTTTGCCTTATATAGAGAATAATATGTTCTTTGTATCTTTTTATATGGCAATTGACATATTAAATGTAATTGGACTTTATTTCATTAGTCAATTAATTTAAAATTAATCATCAAATAATTTTACTAGCCCACTTTGAGTTAAACCCAAAATTTATTAATGGGTTTTAAAAATTTATATATTTACAAATGCCCCCTTGAGACGTGCTTGTGTAAATTTGGAGCGATCATGTCTTGAATTTTTTTTCGAATAATGTTGTCGTCCCTAGATTGACATTGATGGCCGTTATGAAACAAGCAAACTAACAAGAGCTTGTATGGATCTAAAGTGAGTCCAGGCCAAGAGAAATTTAGTTTTGAAGTTATATGAATTTGGAGAATGTTAGGCCTCATAAACCAATTTGAATCCACATGAATTAAAAAAATTAGGCCCAATGCTCAACAATTTAATATAATCATAGACCATTTGAAGAAAGCTTGGCCATTATCTTTACCAATTGTTATACCATGGACCCCTATTCATATTGCAATATAGACCAGGGGTCCATAGCACGAGTAAAAAAAGAAAACACGTTTATCATTTTGCTGTTTATGGGCATGCCAATGGTTATCCAGATAATGACTTTCACATATTTTTCTTTTTGGCCATAACAATGACTTTCATGTATTGCATCTTAATATTATGCAAGACTTGATACCACTTGAAAATCAAATTCCATTTTTTTTTATACTGTAAGACTTATATGATAGTGCCTTAATAATATAATAAATATTGATATTAAACAGATTATTATTTAATATTATTAATTTAATATATTAATATTAAATAAAAATTAATATTAAAATTATAAAAATTAATATCAATAATGCATATTCATTAATTAACTAGTATAGGTTTATTAAATAAAACATGTAGGTTCATTAGTATTTGCCTACAGGTTAATTAATTTAATAATAAGGTTCATTACTTAACAATATTGTTAATTAATATTAAATAGATTATTAATTAATATTATTAATTTAATATATTAATATTAAATAAAAATTAATATTAACATTATAAAAATTAATATGAATATTAAATAGAAATAATAAATATTAAATAAAAATAAAAATAAAAATTAATATTAAATAATGCACGTTTATGACTTAACTTATATAAGTTCATTAAATAAAACATGCATGTAGGATCATTATGAATGAATTGTAGGTTTACTAGTATTTGTATAAAAATTAATATTATAAAAGTTAATATCAAAATATTAATATTAAATAGATTATTAATCAATATTATCAATTTAATATATTATATTAAATATAAATATAAATTTATTAAATAGGAATATAAATAAAAATTAGTATTAAATAATACAAGTTCATTACTTAAATAATATAGGTTCATTACAGTATTACCAGTTGTTCATGCAAACATCTCCATTTGCACTAGCACTTGCTGAGGCACTAAGGGATAGAGTTTTTGTTGTTGACGATTCTGAGAGGCAGCTGCACATTATTTATCTAGCCAACGATATTCTTTTTGACATGTATGTATTACAACTATACTAGCTTCTTTCCCCTTTTCCTCCTCAGTATCAAAACCTGATTGCCTTTTTAAACTAAAGTATATAGTTAGCTCCAATGGTTTCTCATAAAATTTTCATTATCATGATTGATTTCATTTTTGTTTCATTATTAAAACATAAGGTATTCTTAAAATTCTCATTGTATACATTTGTGATATTTATGGAATTTCCAATCAGTTTTGGTGGGAATAAAAAGCTAACCAAATTTCTGGCATGTCAATCTCAAGAATGCTTAATTTGTTTTTTTTTTTTGAGCTCAACCAAGGTTTTCTGGAATACCAGCCATTTTTGTACATGAAGACAAAATGGGAATGTAGAAGTTTCTTTATTATGATTATGAGTTCAGTTACAAGACCAGAAACCAAGTAGAACAAAGGGAAAGAGTTTACTAGGGAAAGTGCAAAGATTTAGAAGAATGGTTGCGTTGGACAAGAATGAGGAAATCGTTAAAAAAAAATAACAAAGTGTTTCACACGTGTGATGGACCCCTGGTCCATATTGCAATATTGACATGAGTCCATGATATAATTTACCAACTTTTACAACTATTCAAATCCTTTGTTCCGTGCAAGCATGTCCATCTAGACTTCCTTTTTTATTTTTTTTAATGAACTTTCCTTATTCTGTATGGACACACTTTATCTTCACCCTCACTTTTTTTTCCCTCTTTTAGTTATTAATGAGGAAAAATTATTTTCTCTTCTTTTTACATAATTCCTAATCACAGTAGGAAAAATAATTACTTAGGTAGCAATTAGTTGAATCTCTACAAATAGAGACTCTGATTTTCTTTTCTTCTAATATCTCCTTTTTTTCCTTAAAAGTTTATGCATCTCCCTCTAAAGTGAATCAAAGTCCACAACATCTCGTTGCATCAATTCCTCAATTCATTATGTTTGAAGACTTGGCTTGATTTAATAGGCTGTTTGTTTCTAACTTGAACCATGAAGATGAATCCTAGTGCTTGTTTTCTCTTTTTTTTTTTAAATATTCTTTATTCAATTGTCATGTACAAGAATCATCACTTGCTTTACCACTTTTGGGAGAAAATGACAAATAAGATACTACTTCATCAATTTATGATCCTAACTTATATTCTTTATTCAAAAGAATTGTATTTCTACACTTTCACTTGTGGAGATCGAATTGAAGAATTTGAACTTGACTTAGCCAACCAATTTATGAGTGATTTTTTTTTAATTTCTTTTTTTTTAACCGGCCTAAGAATTTCCAACTTATTTAGCACAATATCCAACCTTGCACCATCCTTTGCCCAATATGAACTATTTTGCATGGCACATGGTGCATGATTTTTTTTTATTTTCACTTGTGCATGAAGGTCTGCATTTCCCCCTTTTTTTTGAATGACCTTCTTTTCTTTTTTTACTTTTATTTTCTAATTCCTTTTCTCTTTTTCTTTTCTTTTTTTTTTCTTTTATATATTTGATTTTTTTCTAATTTACTATTGAGCTTTTTTTTCTTCTTTTTTTTAGTTCGAACAGAAAAATTCTAGCTTGAGTTACAAATTTCTAAAGGACTTTTCTCGTGATTGCACTTTCTTCAAACGGTGACTCAAATTCTACATCTCAACATGATCATCTTCAAAGAGATTTCTTCTTCAACATTAATAAAACTTCTTATTTTGGATGAAAAAACTTTAAAGATGAAGGCTGGCACTACACTTGTGGTTTACACTCGTTCTATTAGTGATTTTGGTCCTTCATGATCTTCTTCTAATGGACTTCTACATTTTTTATCTTGGAGTTTGGAAACGTCAAAGGACATCTATGACTCCAAACTTAACACCATCACTTCTTTAAGGGTCACGTTGCTACAATTTGTACTTCATACTGCTAAACCTTCATTTGACGCTCTTTAACTATTGAAATATGATGCTAGTAATGGTGGATCTTCATGGGCATCATTTTCTTCAATCTTAGGTGAAGCTACATACACTGAATGCTACTGGGAATGGGTTGAAGATATATTAGTGAGCAATAAGCACTTATTGACTATTGCAAGGTTCAATGATGTTGTTTATGCTTTTCTCTTCACTTATGACTACAAATTGAATGTCATGTGTGGCTTTTATAAGCATTGGGATCCATTTACAAACACCCTTTGCACTGTTAATAGAGAAGAATCCATCTCTTTATGGGATTTGAAAGTGTTAGGCAAATTGCCTATTTACGGTTCTTTCTGTGATGAAGTTATTCCATTAATTGGAGAATTGAATGGGCTTAATCATGATGAAAAACACCATTTACTTCCTAGTTATAAGTACTTATTCCTGAATTTTCATTAAAACTATAAAAAGATTTAAAACAGTTATGAAATGATCATTGTTGATTGGTTGAACCACTTTTTTCACAAGCCTTCAAGATACAAGGGACCTCCAAAGAGAGACAACAAGAAAGGGATAACATGTCCAAAGGACACTTATAATCCTTCTAGTATTATTGATAAAACTTTTCTCCATTTAAAAGAATAGAATAGGCCTTTTTCTATACTTTATATGCAGGTTGATGCTCTAGAAGAAACCTACTTAGCAATTTTTTTTATTAGTTATGCAAGTTTATGCTTCCAAGATGGGATATTGGTATGATTCGTCTAAGTACCTTTAAGGTTGTAAGTTTGATGGTGACTAGTCAACACATTTATTTGGCAATTCCAGTTTTGGCAAACATTTACCAAGGTTTGAGGGGAATTTTGACTACTATTGACTTTAGCACTTGTGTGTCTTCCTTTCCTACTCATTATGTATAAGGATGGCTTACTAAAAGATTTAAGACACATTTTACTTAAATTAGTCAAAGATCTCCGGTAATGGCTAACTATACTAGTGAGTAGATGGCAAAATCTTTTAAAGACTCTAGAGCTCATGACCTTTTTAGTGGCTCATTAAGAAAAATTTATTCATGTTTAGCTATTGATAAGATACCTTTGTTTATTGATGATAACCACTTGACTAGTAGTCGTCGAGAGTACCCTATTAGCCTTTGCTCAAGCTTCTTGGTTGCTCATTACAACAATGTTTACTTATGCGAGCTATATAGACCTTATAGATTCAATAGACAATTTGGCTTTTGTCAAGATATTCCTAGTGATTTAACACAACACTTTGATGATTTGACTTTATTTGATATGAAGCAACTTTGGCATTCATGTATTAAGTTTTCTACTTTAGTAATAGTCAAGCTACCTATAATACATGATGGTATAACTTGTGTCACTAAAGACTATCGAGATTGGTTGGAAAAAAGATGGCTTCAAACTCCTTCAAAAGTCAAAAGAATGATCATCCAGTTGAAGACTAATAAAGGTGATGAAAAATCTTCTAATGTTGTTACTGTAAAGCCTATTGATGGATTCTCTTCTCAATCACCTAAGAAGACAACAATAAAGAGCACTTCCAAGGAACAAAAAGTCAAAGCTATTTGTAAAGATCAAGCTAAGAAAGATTCTTTATTAAATGGGTAAGTCACAGTTTCTGCACCTAACAATAATATCAATGAGCCAATTCCAAAACAATATGTTGCTAACTTATTAACTTATTTAATTAGTGAGTAAGAAGATTATGATCATTATTAGAATTGACCCAAAAGACCCAAGTTATGGATTTTTAGAGACCCAAAAGATTTTCAGGCAGCTATTAGTTCCTCGATTATCCCATGTGATGAGTTAGTAGTCCCTTTTTTTCTTCTTTTTCTTTTCTTGAATATTTTGTTAATTTTTTTCTTTCTTCTTTTTTTAAAGTCTACATTCCCTGACTTTGATATGGAGGTTTGAGATATAAAGGATACTACACTTAGTGCTGAAGCCTTTCAAATAGTGTTAACTACATTGGGATAAGATCATCTAATAGAGTTTATAGGATACTACACTTAGAAAGTCAACCCCATTCATCGTGAAAGTGTCACATATCTCCAAAAATTGGGGTAGATGAGCATTAGGATCTTCACTTGGGAGACCTCCAAACTAAAATTATGAAACCATTTGAATGATCACCGGTTTTATCTCAAAATTGTTAGCATCCATGTTTGGTCTCATAATGCTACTTAAATTATCTCCTAGATTTGGCATCGTGTACTCTTGAAGAGCATGATTCTTAACTTGATGTGCCATTTAATCTTTAACCATTTTTTGCTTGTCCTTCTCCTTTCAATTTTTCTTGCACGACTTCTCGATTTCAAGGTTAATCTTCTCTAAATTTATCTCTTTGGATCGAGTGTTCATAAACTAGCAGAGCACCTAAAAAATCAAATAAAATTAAAATAATAAATAAATAAATACTAGTCTAAGAAAAGTAAAAATTAAATTGATATCAATATTGTCAGTCCCTGGCAACGGTGCCAAAAACTTATTGCGTTCAAAACCCACAAGCGCACAGATCATGAATTGTAGCACAAAAGATATGGTTCCCATAGAAATTGTATATTGAGTACCAATATTTTTACTTATAATATCAGCTAGTAAATTAAATAGAAGTAAATATATAATTGAAATAAATGAACAGTAATTAAAATAAATTATAATCAAATAACAAATAGCTTAGAGTTTAGTTTTAGTTTCATTATTCTAATCCGATCATGAACACATTAACAAACAAAAGATATTGATTTCAGTTAAGGGTAATTGTTCAAAAATACCTAAAGACTCTCTCGAGTTCAATTAAGCATGCAAAGATTAAGATTTAACCTATTCTCGTGGTTAAGAAGTTAATCTATACTCATTAAGTTCTTTAACAATTATTGGTTTACCATCGTAGACCCTATCTACTGTCATGGTTCCCCAAAGAGCTTGCTTACTCTCATGGTCAAGTGGTCTAAGTCCTATGAGTTATAAACTAATGAATTCTCCTAACTCTCATTGGTGAATCCACTAATCAAGCTAGCTAAGAATGAAAACATACATGAAGTGCAACTCATAGAATTAACTAAAAATAAAATAAAATCTTTGTGTTCATTCACATTATGGAATAGCTACTCCTAAACTAAACTCTAAATAAAAATTAGCCACACATGTTTATAGTAAATAACATAAACATAATTAAGAATTAAGAAGAAAAATAAAATAAACTCTTGAATTTATTCATGTAAATCTTCTTTTATCTAGGCTATGCTTTTGTTTGTGTCCGCCAATTGATGACTAATCGATGCCCCTAAAAGTTCTCATTAAGTGCCCTTTTATAGAGGTAAAAAGAGTGCCACGACCCAAATTAGGAGTCATGACCGGTGCTAGGGAACGAAAATTCTTTCGAATCCAGAACCCGTAGCAAGCCTTAGAAAATAAAATCATGCAATAATTAAATAAAAGTACGATCGAATTAAAATTTTTCTGAATCAATATATAAAATAAATACTTCAAATCCTTTTATAAATGAATACATATTCGTACAATGTTCAAATACAAATTCTCAGAGTATTTAATATCCAAAAAAAATAATACACTTCCAAAAATTATAACACTACTACTACAGTTTCTAGAATACAATTCAAAGTTCAGAATATACATTTGCATAAAATAGCCAGGACTGAAGAACACCAGCGAGGAACTCTACAACTAAGGTTCGACGATATGGGATCTCCTGAAAAAAAATAATTAAGGGGGGTCAGACCTCACTGAGTGAATTATTATACTATATATACATGCAAACTAAACCATAACAATCAGGCATTCTTATATATATATATATATGTATGTATGTATATACACACATTTCACACGAATGTCAAACTCTGCTTTTATAAATATACTACATGTAGAAAACGTTTGATTAAATTTATGAAGGATCCATAGAACCCTAATAATAACAACCTCTACAACCCCATCATCACTCTAGCCATGCAGGCTCACTTGATTCCAAATAGAACACTTATTCCAATCTAGACAGCATACTGACCCCGAGACACTAAGTCGACCGAGCTCCAGCAGTTTGACTGTCAGTGTGATTAGCCTCGAGACACTTGGTCAATCGAGCTCCAGCAATCACACTATCTATCATCTCACATCTCAATTAACCCAATAAATCATTCAATTCACTTATGGACAGTAGACTGGCCCCGAGACACTAAGTCAACCGAGCTTCAGTAGTCTGACTGTCAGTGTGATTGGCCCCACAATCACACTATCTAATATACCATTAATCTTAGTCAAATCAATTAAATCAATTATAATCACCCAATTTTAACTCTCACTCAATCTTTATCTATCATACCGGTATGTACACGGTCCTAATACTGCCCACTAGGAAGCACGTTCTATTGATATCCTTCACTTAGAATAAATCATTCATTCGGAAAATAATTCATGTAGAACAATATTCATAATAGTAAAACCAACTATATATATATATATATATATACCAAAAATATACCTAAAATATACCCAGTATATTTTAGGTATATATATATATGTGTGTCAAATAAAATATGAAATAAACTAAAGATAAATCATTAATATAGTTAAAAATAATTTAAATGAGTAACAATAATATAACATGCATTTTCTTAAAAAATATACTTAAATATACAAAAGATATACCCTAAGTACACAAATCATTTAATAAAACATTTATATATAAATTTTCATTTAAATATGTGTTTGTGTTTAACATATATTCACAAATATACTAAAAATGAACCTAATTATCTAGCATGCATATATCAAAAATAAACCCTAAATATACCACTAATGTGTTAGGTTTAATTTAATAATAAAACATGTATTTATTTGGAAATAAATAAAAAATATACCAAAAATAAACTTAAAAATAATTTAAGTGTAGGTTTATAATTTAACATGCAATTATTTAAGAATAAACCTAAAATCTACTGAAACTATACCTAAAGTATACTAATCATTTAATAAAATAATTATGTCTAAGTGTACATTTTAAAACATGTGTATATTACTCAAATGTATTAAACCTAAACCTAATTGTTTAATGTGCATATATCAAACTAACATGCATAATTATTTAATATGCATATATATAAAAATGCAACCCTAGATATACCAAAAATATTATAATTTAAATCCCTTTTAAAACATACAATGAAAATGAAAAATTCTAAATAATGCACCCTATATGCAGTGCATATATATACAGTATAATAACTCACATGTTAGCGCTCCACGAGACAAACTCGGCGGGCCTGATTCGTTAGGTCTCGGTCTCGGTGCAGCTAGACAAATAAATGACAACATGAAATCAGAATAAATTTAACGAAAATTCTAAAGACTCGATCTAGAATTTTAGACACAGAATTAGAATAGGAATTTGACCGGACATCACGTTTTACGAGAATTCTACCAAAAATTCGACAGAACCTCCATTGTAAAACGAACATCTCTCTACTCAAAGAGTAGAGCTGGTCCTGCAAGGAAAACACACTTTGGAATAACACCAAATTCACAACCACAATCCTTCGGTCGGACTCCAAACTACAATTCTCCCGACCGAGACTCACAATTCACAGAATAATTATAAAATACCGAAAATGCCCTTATATAATAAAAATACATTTTATAAATCCAAATTACGTAATTAACCCTAAAACATACTAAAAATCAATAAAACCCCATTTTTTTTAGAAAAATAGTATATTATATATAATTTGAAAATAATTTACGAAAAATAGTTTTAATTAGTTAAAAATACTAAAAATTTGCAAAAATCATTTTTATACCCTAAGTAACTATTAAAATCAATTTAATTATATTTTTAGCCAATTTAGTGTAAAATTACCAAAATACCCCTATATATATAAATTTATTAAAATAAATCCAAAAATTCACCAAAATAATATAATTACTAAAATTAATTTTCTCAACATATATTTCCATAATATCAATAAACATACTCAATTAACCAATTTATTTTAATTAAACACATAATTAACCCTATTTTTTTTAAAATTACATAAACTTAATAAATTCCAAATAAATATATAAAAATTCACAAAAATTACAAATAAATTTCTATAATTCATTTAAACACCTATAATCACCATAAAACATAATTTCATAATTTAATTAATTAATTTTCAAAAATTAGAAAATATTAATAAAATAATCAAAAATTCACAAAAATTAAAATAAATTCAAAAAATTCTAAAAAAAATGACAGCATGTAGATTAAGCTTCCAGGAACAAAGTATGTGAAGGAATTTTTCATGAATCAACCAAATTGAAGCTAAAAAAAATTTGAAACCCAAAATGACTGATTTAAAGAAATTGAAACCTAAGCAATTCTAGACCAAATCAAGTGAAACAAAGCTTGGAATCACACTCACCATAGCTCAAGGAGAAGATAGATACTGATGACATCAAATTTGGTGGCCGGAAAGTGCTTGATTGGAGCTAAGTCGATTTCTGACTTCTTGATGAAAATCCGGCCAAACAACGCCGGAAAAGAGTGTTTCAAGTGGTGGAAATGGCTGGAGGTGGAGGAGGAAGGCTGAGGGGCATAGTAACAGCAAGAAAACTGTAATGGTGGAAATGGCGTTGAGAAGAAGAAGATGTAGGGAGGGGCAAAATTGTAATTTCTATAAACTTTTATTTTTTGATTAAAATTTGTGTATATATGTATATATATATATGTCCACATTATATTATAGTGATATATATATTCCCACACACAAATAATACTCACCACACAAATATTTTAATATATTTAATAATTTATACACTTAAAATTAATTAATTAATACAAAAATTAAATAATAAAATTAAGGAAATTAATTAAGCTCTAATTAATTTAAATAAGTACACATATATACAATTTATTTTAGCACTTTAAAATTATATATGAGTTCATGCAAATTCATAAAACTAGTCAAAATAATTAATATTAAATTATTTACGTGTCAATTTTTCCGAAAATACAATTTCCGGAAAAATTTTACGTAAAGTATTTAAAATAATATAAAATAATTAAAATTAGCTTTAAACAAACAACAAATCTTAAAATATCATAAATATATACAAAAATTATTAACACTGCATATCCCGATGCAGTATAAAAATATTTAAAAAAAACTCGGGATATTACAAAGAGTGCCCTAAAAATCCATCTCCTACTCGGGTAAGGAAACCACATGGCATGGGGAAACCACATGGCATGGTACACGACTTCCCTAGGCATGCTTCATCTCGTGACAAGTTAAAAACCAACACCCAAAAGCCCACACGCCTTGTCACACGGTTTCGTACATGTTGTGCAAATCATTTTACAGCTTTAAATGTTACATGGTTTGATGCATGGTTTTTTGCATGGCTTGCAAAGGGGTGCAACATATACATGTCCCATGCACATGGTTTGTAACATGGCTTCCTCAAACCGTTTCCCTTCCTACCAATTTAGTATAACACCATACGACTTCCACACTGTATTACATGTCGTGCTTGAAACAAGTCCCTCTTTTTATTTCCTCATTAAACACACCTACAAAAACAGAAAGTAAATTAATATGAAACAAAAACTTCTTAAAATATACTTTAAATAATAAAATTATAATCAAACACTAATACTAATATATTTCCTAATTAAATATATATTCTACCTAAATTACTCTAATTTCTTATTCAAAATTCATTAAAAATCAACTCAAAATATACATAAAAATAACACACATCAATCAACACAACTTTTTACATATAAAAATCCAAGTCATAATATCTACTTTTTCTCTTATAGCTTAACTTTTTAGATCTGAAAGTGGATTTTATTCTTATTATGGGTATGCAAAGCTCTATTTTGTAAAGATTCTTTCTTCTTTTTTCGTTTGGTTTACTAAGTAAAGCATTTTGAGATTTGGAAATGGCTTTAGGCCCAATTAGGGTTTACGAATTAGGGATTTGGGATTTTTGGTAGGTTATTTCAGTTTAACCTTTTACTTACCTCAGCTGTCAAAATTAAGTACATGTGACATTTATTTAATATGTTATATCATTCTACCTCGGTTAATTTAATACATGTTAGCTTGAATTTATAACACGTGGTTTACTCATCTAGCTCAGGTGTTAAATAGGTCCTAAATTGAAGTTCTGCTATCTTATTGGTTACAATGAAAGTTAAGGTGTGTCATGAGTCAAAAGGGTAAAGTTTATGAGTGAAATAGAGCATTTGGCCAATATAAATATAGTACATACTAATAAAATTAATTTGGCATTAACAACATACTTATAAGTAATTTTTTTGCCAAATATACAATTTCACCCTTGAACTTTACTCAATTATTCTATGTCACCTCTCAATTTTTATTTTGTTTAATTTCACATCTTAACTATTTTTCACTTATTTAACCCTTCTTGCACACAAGAAAACATGTGTATTTAATTTGTGCTGAGTTTGAATAAGTGAAAAATAGAAGTAAAGAGGTGAAATTAGTGAAAAATTAAAGTTATGTATGCTAAATATGTGAAAAATTAAAGTTAAGAGGCAAAATTGAACAAAATGAAAGTTTAGAAGTGACATAGAATAATTGAGTAAAGTTCAGGGGTGAAATTATATATTCTGCCTAATTTTTTTTGTCAATTACAATAGGGGAGGGAAAGGTGGGTCTCGAACTCAAGATCTACTATGGTGCCCTAAACAGCTTGGTGCTTAGACCAAGTCCATAAGGACTCTAAGTAAAACTTATTGGCCAAATGCATAGTTTCACGTTTGAACTTTACTCAATTAACTTCTAGCACTCTTCAACTTTTATTATATTCTATTCAACATTTTAACTTTTATTTTGAACCTATAAAACCCCCATAATACATAAAATTGAAGTATTTTATAAATTAATGTTGATATAAACACAAGAAAAACTTATATAAATTAAAAATAATGTTTAATGAAAGAGAGAATATTATTAAAAATAAAATTTTTCTAACTTTTTTAATATTAGTTTTTAATATTTATATTGTTTTGAAGCTAATTTTAACATTTTATATGTTTAAAATCATTTGAAATTAAATTTTTATTCATTTTGATATTGTATGAGTTAAATAGAATAAAAAAGTACAAATTGAAAGGTAAAAAATGTTCAAAATAAAAATTTAAAAGTTGAATAAAATCCATAGAATTTGTGAAATGTCAGAGGTTAATTATGTAAAGTTCCAAGGCAAAATTACGCATTTAGCCAATTTTAAAAATATAATACTAAGAAAATATCTTGTGGTGTATATATACATGAACTTGTTAGATGATGTGACATGTATTTTTGGTTTTGTAAAATAAAGTAGCAAAAGCCAAAACTCACTTAACAATAACATTTCTTGCATAAACAATTAGTTCTGAAAAAGATGAACTTTGTTCCACTAATGGGTGCATCATTAAAAATTTACAATAAATTTAAACATTGAAGCTTTGCCATTAGTGGATTTTGCACTCCATTAGCACTGTTATTTGGTACAGACACACCAAAGAAAGTAATCAATTATCGAGAAGAAACACTGCTAGGGAAAAAATTTATAATGAGGAAATACACATCTTCCATAGTCTCACAGATCATATCTCAGGTATGGTCTATTCCAAATCCAATTTTAGTTAAAGATTTACCTAGCCCCAATGTTTTTCTATTCAAATTCAAGACATAAAAGGAAAAAAAGATGGTTAGGAAAGGTAGACCATGGGCAATACATAACAATCTCTTGGTGTTGAAAGAATGGAATTTATAATTAACAATGGATGATCTAGACTTTAGTTTTGAAAGTCTCTATGTCTATATTCATGGCTTTTTGATGTAACGGAAGCCTAAAAAATTGGATAAATATTGCTCAATGTTGAATCATGCACGATTAACGTCTAACAATCTTCTATAACCTGTTAATTTATACACAAATGCCAGGAAATAGGCATCAATAATCAGTGATTCACACAAAGGAATACCGAATATTGGAAAAAAATAAATTTGATTTAATAATTCAACAAAAACTATCCTCAAACAATCCCAAAGAGACAAATAAATAGAGTTTAGGAAAAAATCCTAAAAATAAAAAAGGAAGAAAAGACAAAAAAATCCAAAAAAGGAACATAAACTTTGAAACCAAATTTGAGGGCCTAAATAAAGGAATTTGGGCCTAAAGATGTATTGCTATAAATAAAGTAGCATGTATTATATAGCTCTGAGTCAGCTTTAATTTGATATATTATGGGCCTCGTGTTTCAATCGGGGTCGCCACGACCGTCCATTTGAAGCTCAAGTGCGCACGCCCACTTTGTCAAATCCATCCATAAACGTCAATGCAATCTCATCCACATCACTTTCCTTTAGTAAAAATGACTAGTGAAAATGCAAAATTTATAGCTAATAAAGTCTTTGTTGGCCTGATCTTATCTGAAGATGCTATGTGCATAGACTAGGATAGGGAACTAGTGATAAGGCTAAAAGTTAGGGTTGATTTGAGAAAGTTGTTGCCAAAGGGTTTCTTGAACCATAAAGACAACAAAAGCCAAAGAGTTTATTTTCAATATAAGAGATTGCCATCAATTTGCTTGATATGATCTTGATGCGATCCAAGATTTAATTTTTATCAATTCATCTTTTGGTAGCCTACTTTAGGATTTCGGTCATATATTTCTCTACAAAAATTAGATTGAGGTAATTTTAAATTCTATGGAAAGTTGACACATAGTGCTACAATTTTGATGGAGAAAGTTGGAGTTAATTCGATTGTCTTTATAGGCTTAAATTATGAAAAATTATCAGGTCGTATACAATATTGGGCAGACTAAAGATACATTAGTAAATGAGTTGTATCTCTCTCAATATAGATCCAAATGGAGCAATTCAAGATGTTACTTAAAGCTTACATCGAGGGTTATAACTTTTATGTTTTAGGTTTGCATCAAATAGGCCTTCATCATGGTGAAGAGTGCATAACAATATGTTGTACATGTCAATCCGAATGTAATCAGGATTATATTTTATTATTTAGGTAAAATTATATTTTTTTTTGTTCAAGAAGGATTTTATTTTCTTGTTTAGTTAGGATATTAATTAGGTTTTATTTAGGAAGCCTATATAAAGGTCTTATTTTATGTAACTTGGAAAATTATTATTCAAATTTAAAGTTTTAGAAACCTAAAAGTCATTTGCTTTTATCTTTGTATTCTTAAATAGAATACATGGTTTAAGGAACATTTAAATAGATTGATCATCTTCTTATGGAGTGTTTAAAAATTAGAATTTAAAAATGAGTTTTCTTTATTCTAATTCTTTAATTATCTAAGAAATCTGATTTCTAACCATTTTTAGGGGTTGTTTCTGAATTGACTATTGGGGTTTTCAAGTTAATGCTTTTGAGAGTTCAAATATATAAAGGGGTTCTCAAGTTTATTCTTGGAAGTTTCATATCATTTGGTATCAGAGCTTTGGCTCTAGAACAGGTTTAATCTTTTATAATTTTTGTTCTTAATTCCGATTCCTTGTGTTTTTCTTATTCTTTTAAATTTTGTTCTTATTCTTTATTCTTCATTCTTATGTTTTGTTCTTTGTTCTTTTTTGTTAGTTTTGTTCTTGTTTTTCTTTAATTCAATCAATTGTTTTATATTTTGAAATTTAGATTTGTGTTTATAGTTAAAGGTTTAAAAAAAATTGTGCAAAAAAAAAAAAAAGAAGAAGCAAAAAAAAAAAAATCATGAAAAAAAAAAGTTATTAAAAAGGAAGAATTGAGATTCTTGAGTGATTTATATCCTAATCAGGTATGATTTGCATATCCTTCCATTCCTTGCTCATTAAGGAATATTGTTTGAGTGATTAATATCCTAATCATGCCTGATTTAGATTTCATAATCCTATTTGGTTTATAATTGACAAATCTAAATAAATCTTGTCATATCTTGTATTCCTTATCTATTAAGGATTTTGCATATCTTTAAAATACTTGCTCATTAAAGAATATTACTTATTGAGGCAAATTTGACTTTTCTTCTTAAAATAACTTATAAATTCGTTTTCTTTTCTATTCTAGAAGATATTTATATTTCTTTCACATGTCTTTTGCATCTATTTGAGTTTTCCTAATTTATTGCTTTTGAATTGTCATTTTTTTTCTTGTGATTGAATTGCTTCAAACTTGTTTTGCAAATTTCAGTTTTAGAATTCTACTCAAATTGTTTCAAACTATTTGAATTGGTCTAAAAGTGTGATTCACCTGAGAACATAAAAGAAATTAGCTTGAGTGGTGTGAGGAAATTCGTGAGTGAACTTTTTTTTTTGTTTGAGTTAAACACGAGTGACCATCCCTATCATTTGAGTGCAAACACGCGAGGGAGTGCTTATGAGGTCCTTGAATTATTATTTTTTTGTTTTTTTAACATTTATTTTGCAACAATGTCAAACCAAATGGACATTATGGACATACCTTATTTTCATGGTAGAAAATATTCTTATGTTTACTTAAAATTGGTGCAACAAATGGAAGAGATATTTGATTCTCTTAAAATATATTATGATTTCCAAAAGTACAAAATTGCTTCTCATAAAATTTTTGGTAATGCTACTATGTGGTGGGAAGATTTAATATTGTTAAAGAGAATGAATAGGTATAGTGAGGTTAGAAATTGAGAAGTAATGAAAAAGTATATGACTAGGCATTTTATTCCTCAAGATGTTAAGAATAAATTCTACGTTAAATTGTAGAGGTTTAAACAATGTGATAAAATGTATGTTGATGAATATATTAAAAAGTTTAAGTTGTTTGTAATAGCAAGTGACGTAGGTAGTTCTGAAAGGTGGCATGTTACAAAATTTATCAATGGGCTTAAGCGTGATATTGCTAAAAGATTGGAGATGGATGTACAATTTGAACCTTTTATATCTTTGAAGGTAATAATTAAATGTGCTTTGGAGTATGAAAAGATAGTGAGTGTTTTTGAGAAAATAATAGTGTGTAAATCCAAGAAGAATGAAAGTGTTGAAGTCATTGAAATGGTTGAGCAACAAGTTGAAGTGAAAAGTAAGGAGGAGGAGTGCCAAGTTGAAACCTCACCACCGAAGACAACTTTTGAAGACCCATGCATTAATCAACACAATGAAGAGTTTCCATCTTTATTTAGGAATACTTTGGGGAGGGAAACCGATGAAGTTGAGATAAAAGAAGAAAGTGAGTTGAGTGAAAAAAGTGAGGAAAATGGGAAACACTTGGTGAGAGAAAACAAGTCAGACATAAGTGAAAAGAATATTAATGTATGTGCAAAAATGAGTGATGTGAGTCAACCTATAGTTGTACCTATGTACAAGGATGTTTTGTTTATCACTATCCAAATTCACAATCAATTGTCTAGTTTTGTTATTTTGAATAGGTTTATCATGATGACATACTTCATTTAGAAAACAAGTGATATGATGCATGTTGTGAAGGAAAACTTTTCAAACAAAATGTTTGTGTTTGATCCTAGAGGATGTTCAAATATACCAACTTCAGAAACATAGGGCTAATTCAAGGACAAATCATCTTCAAGAGGGAGGGAATGATATGAACTTGATGTGATCCAAAATTTAATTTTTATCAATTCGTCTTTTGGTAGCCTGCTTTAGTGTTTTGGTCATATATTTCTCTACAGAAGTTGGATTGAGGTAATTCAAAATTCCATGGAAAGAAGACACATGGTGCTACAACTTTGATGAAGAAAGTTGGAGTTAATTCGATTGTCTTCATGGACTAAAATTATGAAAGATTATCAAGTCATGTACAATACTAGGTAGACTGAAGATACATCAGTAAATATGTAGTATTTCTCTCAATATAGATCCAAATGGAGCGATTCAAAATGTTGCTTAAAGCTTACATCAAAGGCTATAACTTTTTTGTTTTGGGTTTGCGTCAGTTCGGTCTTTATCATGGTGAAAAGTGCATAGTAATGTGCTATATATGTCAATCCGAATGTAATCAAGATTATATTTTACTATTTAGGTGGAATTATATTTTCTTATTTAAGAAGGATTTTATTTTCTTGTTTAGTTAGGATATTAATTAGATTTATTTAGAAAGCCTGTATAAAGGTCTTATTCTATGTAACTTAGGAGATTATTATTCAGATTTAAAAGTTTTAGAAACCTAAAAGTTATTTGTTTTTATCTTTGTGTTATTGAGTAGAATACATATTTTAAGGAACATTTAAGTAGATTGATCATTTTCTTGTGGAGTATTTCAAAATTGGAATTCAGAAATAAGTTTTCTTTATTCTAATTTTTTCATCATCTAAGAAATCTGATTTCTAACAATTCTAAAGGGTTGTTGCTGAATTGTCTATTGAGATTTTCAAGCTAATGCTTTTGGGGTTCAAATACACAAAGGGTTCTCACGCTTATTTTTGAAAGTTTTGTGTCACTGCTACCTGTGTGGTCTCTTCAATCATAACACAGCAACCATTGAAGAAGATTGAAGTTAATGAGTGCACGACAATATAGCATATGGATTGTGGACCTGAACAACACCGACGATGAAGCTAGGATTAGTTGGAAACCCCTATTGGAAAGATGAGGCAGGCTACTGCTTGAATCCAGTACAGAAGGATTACTCAACGGTTAACAAATAGAAGCAGTTGTTACTAGAAGGATGCTCAGAAGGTGGTAGGCTTAACAACAACATGGGAAAAGGAAAAGGCGTCCAAGAAAAGCTAACTGAGATACCTTTGCCAAGGTTCAAAGCCCTGATAATCAATAATGAGGAAAGCTTAAAAAGCACCTCTGTTGTCATCAAAAAAGAAGGAAAAAATAAAGTTGAATACACCAAAGAAACAAAGATGAGAAAAGACCCACAAAGCTGTCTTTCCCGAATAAAGGAAAAGATCCTGATGAAGAAAAAACTATTCCTATAAAGCAAGGAATTGGAAGTCTAAGTGCAAAGAGAGCTAAGCCAAAGCAACCTATAGAAGCAGACTCACTATCAATGGAAAATTTGCAAGGCCCAAATATGCCAAAGGAAGAGAAGAAGAAACTCAACCCAACAATATGCAAAAGGCAACAAGCAAAAAAATTATAAGCTCAATGAACTAGTAAGGGCCAGTCCAAAAATTGAAAGCAAATGTAAGGAAATGGAAGACAACTCTACTGAAGACGCGAAGTCTTCCAATCCAGTGTTGGACTCTGAAGCTAGACAAAAGTTTGTTGGCCAACATGATGGAGAGATTGAACTCTTACATTAAGCTAGAATTGGCTCAACAACTGCAGACTAACTTTTTGCTCACTACCCTTTTGTTTTAATAGTCTGTATGTTAAGTAGTCATTAGTTTTTTCTATTATGTGTAGCAGTAGTCATTTGTGAAACTTGCTAGTACTTCTGCGAGTAAGCCGAGTTTCACTGACAGACAAGTTGAGTTGTGGTATATCTCTTGCTTGTTATTGCCTTCTACCTTTTTTTTTGCAATAATATTGCTCATTTCCAAAAAATATATATATAGATTTTTAAATGTATTTTTTAATTTAGTTTGGCTTTATACAAAATAATTTTCGGTTAATTGAAAAAATAAAATTTTTAAAATATTTTAAACAACATATTAATAGTAATAATTTAGTTTTTTTGCCAAATAATAGTAATTTAGTTCAAAAAATTACTATTAAATAAATTAAACTTTTGAAATTTTAATTTTATTCTATTTGGTTAGATTTTAGTCTAGAAATTTAAATGAATTTAATTTTCTTCAAATTGTAGTTCATTTATTTGGTGTTTAAGTGTTAACCCAAACTTATCAATGCTAACCTCTGCACACAGCTGCAGCTTCCATTCTCTCTTTAGAGAGCGATATTCCAACACTGAGCACTTACACCAACTGAGGGTATAGAAACCGGTTCCCGAATCGTTGCCAATATTGATAGCAGAGAGCCAGTGCCTGAGTCATTGTCAATACTCGATAGTGAAGAGCCTGTTGACTCCCGCTTCCACCTCAAGCCGCATCAGTGTCACACTCCACCAATAAATAAAAAACATTTTCAAGATGATTGATTAAGAATTAACCATATCTAGACTTAGAACTGAAATTTGATCTGATTTTAGCAGACTAAAATTCAATTTTGGGTGCGGAAAACAGCAAAACAAAAGATCATGACTGTTTCTTGCTCCTTTTTTTTTTTTCTAAAAAAAAAGTTTGTTTTCTCATGAACCAAACAGAGAAGAGCAGAAATCGTAAAAGAAAATTATTAAAAAAAACCAAGGAAGAAGAGTCAGAAATCTCGTGTGGAAAGTGCCGCTCATGGCGCTATTCTCATGAATAGAGATCGGCGCTGCGTTTGCACAGGAACAAGATTTTCATCACTCTCCCGCTCCCAAGAGAATTAAACAATGAAATCTTTTTGATACCATAACCGATTCTTGGACTGAACTCTGGCCAAAGCCTAGTTTTCTATTCCGTGTTTGCGATGGGTTCAGGGCAAAGAAGAAGCAGATAGGCGGTTTTTTTATAGCGGTGGCGACTATGTTTAATGTTTAGGGTTAGTTCTTGCCCTAATTTGCAAACATCTGTAGTGCGGCTGAATTTAAAAAAAATGTAAACGATGTGTCGTATTAATGTTTTTATTTGACCCACGAACTTTAGTAAATTTGGCATACAAGTCCAATATTTTTTTGCATTTGGACAAACTAATTTTCTGTCCAAATGATATAATAGTTTAGTTATTAAATTCAGCAAATGTCTTATGAGTTTTATACAATTTGCTCTTAAATTGAAAGGTTGTATAGTTGATTAATTTATGTCTATAACAAATTTTAGATTTTTTTTATTGTTGTTCAAATATTCATACAAATAAAATTAAAATACGAATTGATATAATAAAATAAAATTTTAATTAATTTTTTATTATTTATTTATGGGTTTGTTTGGTCCAAATAAATTTCATAAAATTCATTTGCAAATCCAAGTAAATGTGTTTGGTTTAAATGAAAATTTTCTAAAATTCATTTTAAATTCCAACTTTTTTAATTTTGTGAAATTGTTTGAAACTAAATCAATTCTTATTAATGAAATATGTTTGGTTTAAATGAATTTGAAATTTATTTGGAAATTAATTCTATAAATGAATTTTTTAATTGAATTTAACTAAACAAGAGGTACATGTATTAATTTTAAATTTATGCTCCACAAATATAGTTAAATTAAAAATTATTTAAAAAAATTTATTTATCCATTTCCATGTGTAATGTATAGGATAATTGAATTTATAATAGATAATATATGTATTAAACATTCCTTAATCAAATGTAAAACATTCATAATAAATATCATATGTTCAACAATTCAATATAGTAAAAATAGTTTTTATTGAAATTTTTTGTTGTTCAAACCACTAATAATTAAATATCTATTAAATTTTAACCCATTTAATTCGATCAAATAGAACTAGAAAAGTAATAAATATTTTACAACAAATAATTTTTCATTTTCTTTGTAGTATGATGCCAAATCGCCAATATAATAAACTAAAGGCTTAGTCTTAACTCTTGTTTCAAAAAGAGAAGGCTTAATTCCTAAATTTGAGCCTGATGTGCCAAATTAAAACTAAAACCTAAAAGACGGTCATTTTACGGGATTAAATAAAGTATATGTACATTTATGCAAATTCAAGAAAGCTGAAGCCGGGTTTAATAAATTAGTATATAAATAAGCAGTTAGGGTTTTCGTATGGAGCCTCTGGAGCTAACACTTGAGTAGCCGCACGAGAGGTATGCACCTCACCTCTTTTCCTCTCCATATGCCTCTCGCATTTTGTGATAGGTTGCTGAGAAAGTGTAGGAAAACCTGAGACATAAAATGGAATTTTCATTTTCTTTGTTCTCTTTTATCATTTGCTTGAAGCTATATTTTTATATTCAGTAATGAACATTCATATATTAAGGTTCATTTTGTCAATGAAAATCTGAAGAATCTTGCTTTTTGATCTGTGTTTTAGAGTTTTGTGATTGATAGCCAATTTTAGCTGTGGATTTTTGGGTATTTACGGTGATCCATGCTGTTTTTGGTTGCTCATAATATATTTCGTGTTTGTATGTTGAAATCATAATTCATTTTTTGGTTTTTGAACATTTCTGTTTTGAATTTGTTTCTGATTTGTATTTGTTTCTCTGTGTTGTCGAAGGAGAAGGAGCAGAAGAAGAAGAAGAAGAAGATGTCTCACAGGAAGTTCGAGCACCCAAGACATGGTTCCCTCGGATTTCTTCCAAGGAAGAGAGCTGCTCGTCACAGAGGAAAAGGTTTTTTGATTTTAAGTTATTTTTTAGCAATTAGTGCATTGTTACCATTTTGATTTGAAATTTTGTTAAATTTTGAATTTGTTGGAAATATTAAGGATTACTAGTTTTGTTTGTCTTTTTTTTGTAATTATAACTAGTAATATGGGTTAATATCTTGTATGCGAGTGATGAAGTGGACCATCTGCATTTTGATTGTTCTAATATTTCATTTTTTACTTTATGCTTCATACAGTGAAGGCTTTCCCAAAGGATGAACCTACAAAGCCTTGCAAGCTTACTGCCTTTTTGGGTTACAAGGCTGGGATGACTCACATTATGAGGGAGGTCGACAAACCGGGATCAAGTAAGCAAGTTGTTTTTATCAAATTATCCTTAATTCTTATAATCCAAGGTCTGAAAGGCAGTTCTTAATGAAGAGGGAATAAACCTTTAAAATTGAATCTGCAAACTAATTACAATATGTTTCTAGGATTCAGAATTGTTGTGCATAAATGGTGATATGCAAATGATTTCTTGTATAGCTTTCAAATTTATATATATATATATTTTTTCAGAGCTTCACAAGAAGGAGACCTGTGAGGCTGTTACAATCATTGAGACCCCTCCTATGGTGATTGTTGGGGTTGTGGGCTATGTGAGGACTCCACGTGGCCTTCGCTCCCTGAACACTGTTTGGGCTCAGCATCTTAGTGAGGAGGTGAAAAGAAGATTTTACAAGAACTGGTGCAAGTCCAAGAAGAAAGCTTTTACAAAATACTCTAAACAGTTTGAGACTGATGAAGGGAAGAAGACTATCCAGGCACAGCTTGAGAAAATTAAGAAATATGCATCTGTTGTTCGTGTCTTGGCCCACACTCAGGTAATATCCTTTTATGTTTTGCTGATCGTTGAACATTTTGGTGAGAAAGCTTATCAAGGTGGCATTTTTTGGTTATCGGGAGACAGTGATGGAATTTGGCTTAAATTACCGTCTTTTGTCAGATTGACCTAGTTTTACTCAGCCTTTTCTTTTTTTTTTCATAATTCCTTGATTTATTGCTTGCTACATTGTCCTCTCTGGTCATATATTATTTTCAAGGATTTAATTTGTGCTGTGCAATGTTGTTACAGATTAGGAAAATGAAGGGGTTGAAGCAAAAGAAAGCTCACCTAATGGAGATCCAGGTTAATGGTGGAACTGTTGCTCAGAAGGTGGATTTTGCCTATGGCTTTTTTGAAAAGCCAGTGCCTATCGATGCTGTTTTCCAGAAGGATGAAATGATTGACATCATTGGTGTAACCAAGGGTAAAGGTTATGAAGGTGTTGTCACACGTTGGGGTGTCACCCGTCTCCCGCGCAAAACCCACAGGGGTCTCCGCAAAGTTGCTTGTATTGGTGCCTGGCATCCTGCAAGAGTCTCATTCACTGTTGCCAGGGCTGGTCAGAATGGTTATCACCATCGTACTGAAATGAACAAGAAGATTTACAAGCTCGGGAAGGCTGGCCAGGAATCCCACAGTGCCATGACTGAGTATGACAGGTAATTATTGTGTGTAGTCATGTTTTTCAATATCTGCATAACTTTTAGTAAAAAATTATGTCTAACTACTACTATTTTGTAACTGTCATGGTTTTTTGATGTGACTCCCTTCAGAAAATACTGTTATCATATTTTATTAGATCAATTGTATTTTCTAATAAACATGCCCAAAACTCAAGAGAACGATCATTTGTTTACCGAAGAGTCCATTAGTCACAATAAATTATGCTTGGTGTCATTGTTGTGAACTTTTCTCTCTGGCCATAATGGGACAGGACTGAAAAAGATATCACTCCAATGGGTGGTTTTCCTCACTATGGTGTGGTGAAAGATGACTATCTGATGATCAAGGGATGCTGCGTTGGACCTAAGAAGAGGGTTGTTACACTCCGCCAGTCTCTGCTTAAGCAGACATCAAGGTCGGCTCATGAGGAAATTAAACTCAAGTTCATCGACACTGGTTCCAACATTGGCCATGGACGCTTCCAGACTACACAGGAGAAACAGAAGTTCTATGGACGTGTCAAGGCATAATTTTGCAAACAATGAAAATCAAAATTTGAGTTGTCCTAGTAAATTAGTTGGTTTTGATATTCATGCAAGAGATTTTTTGCTTTTGGATGTTTGAATTGGTTTGGATTTTTTTTTTCTTTTTCAGTGCAATCACCTATGGAGTTTTGAGTTTGTCATTTTTTTTTTTTGGGATTTTGGTGGATGTCACTTTATATGTTCACCCACTGGTGTTATTAGTTCACCATTTTCTTCCATTCTTAGACCTAATCTCACTTCAGGGTTTGAAAATGTCAGAAATCCATCCTTGTTAAGCTAGCACCCTTCTCTACATCAAAATTTTCAATTTCAGGATCAATTAGGCATCGAAGTTCAGAGATGGATAAGAATTGTAATTAGGTTAGCATGGTGAAACGGAAGATGTAGCACATAGAAGCTCATGGCAGGATTACGGACTCGGATTTTCTTGCTTGCTTCGATATTCCACCTTATGGTTATGTTTGGATTTAGAACATAAAGATTTACTAAATACTGTGTGTTGTAAATTCGACAGTACGGAAAATCTCTCGCAGAGAAAATCTAGTTTCAACTAATTGCCGCAAAAGGGAAATCAAATGTCAATTAATTGCATAGTCGTACCAAATTAGTCAAGTTGGTCCTTTTGGCTTCGGTTATGAAATCAATGGGAGCAGCAGCTTACTAGGCATGAAAGATCAAGCGAGATGCAACTCCCCCTTTTTTTTTTTTTTGGTACTTGTAGTTGGAGAAAAATGGTAATAAAACTAATAATGTGATTTTGTATCGGCTACCTTTATTTTATTTTATTTTATTTTGAGAGCATGTTTATTAATTATGAACGTCAATAATTTTTTTAGTAACTATCTTATATTTCGTATTCCTTACATTTTATTATTATTATATATATAATTTATTATAAATTCAACTATTTATGTAATTTAAAATACTATATGCCTATTTTTAAATTATTTTTTAATAAAATTAAATATTAGTTTTATCTTTTAAGAACTTATTATTGTTAATTTGATATATAATTTCATCAATAAACTACCAATTCCATAAAATTATTCATAAAATTTTAATAATTGGATTCAAATTCAAAAATGATAATTATAAAATATGCTATATAAATTCTCAATTAATAAAGTTTAGTCATTCAATTTAAAATCGCAATAATAATATAATATAAAATATTATTTATTTTCTAAAATAAAAATAAATAAATAATAAAAGTTCGAACAGATCCACTTAAAAAAATAGAATAATCTATATTTTTTCCATATACTTTTATTATTTTCTGAATTTGTCTCTTTCACTTTTATTTGTATGAATTGAATTTTTGTACTTTTATTTCTCACCACATTAAATCGTCATTTTAAAAATTTTGAAGGTAAACATTTTTTAGCAAGTTTTATATGTGCATTGAAGATTGTAAAAGAGATTGAGTAGAAGAACATATAAATATAATTGGTATTGATGAGTTTTTTTTAAGGGTTTTAAGTACAATTACTAAGCTTTTTAAGAAATAAGAACCTAATGTATTAGAAATAAATCTATAAAAACTCAATTCATGCAAATAATAGTGTATAGATAAAATTTAGAAAATCCAAAAAGTAATAAAAGTAAATAGGAAAAGTATGAGTTATTAAAAAAAAAAAAAAGCCTCCGTCCCACTCCCAGAGTCCCAACGACCACTGCTACAACTACAAACCAAAGGTAAAACCACATAAAATAAGTACAGACATCTTAAAAGAGAGAAGAGAAACCAAAAGATAGGGTAAGTTAAAAATCGTATCCAATCTAATAAACATCTTCGATTTCGATTTTAACCCCAAACAGCCTCATAACTTCCATTCCTACCGCTCGATCTCTCTTCTTCTACATCTCCTCCGATTCTCTTTTCTCTCTCTACGTACCCTTCTCTCATCTGCGCCTCTTCCATTTTCAATTTCAGGCAATAATTTTCGATCTTGTACCATTTTTTTTTTTCGTTTTAATTTTTGAAGCAATGTATGCGTGGTCTGTCTGTTTGGTTGCTAAAGAAAATTTTTTTATCTTCAATTTCAAGTTAATTAGCTTCAAAGATTCATAGCGCTGCTGTGCTGGGTGTATTCTATCTGTTTGCTTCTTTTTGTTTGGATTTTTCTTGGCTGTGTTTTCTTATGCTTCTTGCTTAATACATGGCTACAGCTAGGGTTTTCAGTTAGAGAACGAATTTTACTGGTACAGGTTATGTTTGCTTTGCAGTGTGGATTTCAGGTTAATAAAAAAAGTTGGTTGCTTGTTATCATTGTTATTAGTCTTTTCATTTAGCTGATTAAGAGGGAAATAATTTGCATTCTTTTTTATTGTGCTGGATTTTTTTTATCAGGTTGTTAGTTTTTTAATGTTTAAATGCCGGTACATGTGTAAATGTTGATGTTGATTCTAGCAGTTAAAGGGGCTGTTACTTTGTTTTTGTGTGTATGATGGGAGGGAGTTCGTTATTACTGTATTTTTAGTTGCTTGCTTCCATTTTGAGCTATAAGAAAAGAAAGTCTTTTAATTTTGTATTAGATGCTTTTGTGGAAATTGTGGATTCTTAACTGTCATTATTGTTTTTGTTACAGGGTGATTTAATATGTCAGAGCCTTCCAAAGTTATCCATGTTCGCAATGTCGGGCATGAAATTTCTGAAGTATATTCTCTCTCTCTTTGAGTTTCCCCTTTTTACACATGCGCATGTAAGCGCATGTGGGTATGCACCCACAATTATGCAATTAATGGTCTTACTTTAATCATTTGATGTGGTTTCGTTATGTATCCAAGAGGTTATATGTATATGTTTCTAAAAGTTTATTATATCAGTGGCAATGTTTTTTGATGTTTTACTTTGTTCCTCATTCTCTATAAAGTTGCGTTGCATCTATTAATGCAAAGTTTAATACCTTTTTGGCCATAGTTTTCACATTCGTTAACTCGAGCGGAAATCATAGCTTGTGATTCAGGAGTTTCTCCTTTGCAAATATGAATAAAAGAAACTCAATGTGTTATAATCTGAAAGTTATTTGGAAATTTGTGATGCTAGAAATTTCTATGAATAGAATCATTGAAAGCCATCGCAATTCTGATTTCTCCCCTCTCAAGTAAATTTGGTTACTACATTAGTGCTAGATGAAAAACAAAACAAAACCTTATTTACCCAAGATGAAGAAACACGGAGTATGATCTCAGTTACGTTTTGTTTAGCTTGGGCCAATTACATTGCTGCTGATGACTAAACATGAGCTCATTTTAATTCATAATACAGAAGCATAAGGGTCATAAATAATTCTACTTGCTACTATATAAGTAAATAAAATGATTACTTGTTCATCAGACTTGGTGAATTTTCTTAAGAGGTGATGAGTTATTTCCCTATTGCTATAAGTACAATTTGCCATTGCAAATGGTATTACAACAGAGAAATAATAAGAAGCTGCTGTTTTGTGATGTCATTAGCTTCTCAGTGAAACTGCATCTCCTAAATTGTTTAGTGGAAGACTTTGCGAGAAAGTTTGTTTCTTCTGCCAGTTTTTCTTCAGAATTATATCATATTTGTGGAGTATTATTTATCTACTGGGCTGAGTACGTTCATCTCTGATGCATCATTAACTATACTTTGCAGAATGATTTGCTCCAGCTCTTCCAGCCCTTTGGAGTAATAACTAAGCTTGTCATGCTTCGTGCTAAAAATCAGGTTTCTTCTGCTTTTCTCTTCTTGATGATCAGAGATTGGCAATCAAATATGCATCTGGTTTAAGCTAAACTCCAGCATTTTTATGTTTTCTATGTTTTTTACAGGCTCTCCTTCAAATGCAAGATGTTCCCTCTGCTATCAATGCTTTGCAATTCTACACAAATGTCCAGCCAACCATACGGTATGCCAAAATTGGATGCTTATTAATAGGAACCTTGCAGGGAGAACATTTTATTTTCTTTTCTAACGGATATGCTTTTTTTTTTTTTCAAACTGCAATGTTAATTATGAATCTTCATTTCGTTTCTTAGGGGTAGGAATGTTTATATTCAATTCTCATCCCATCAGGAACTGACCACAATGGATCAAAATTCTCAGGGACGAGCAGATGAGGTTGGTACTTGGTAACTTATTGTGCTAAAAGAATAATCATGTTTTTCATATCATGGACCAAGATCTTTTGGAATTGCTTTCAATTACTGCATGTCAGTTGACATTGTTTTAAAATGTTGGACATTTGAGGATTGTTTTTATCCTAAAATAGAAAAGGTTTTAAGGAGTGTTGTTAACTAGGCACTTGTTCATATAATTTTGGGGCAAAAGAAGCATTGGATTTAGTCAGCTATGACATTTTTTCTTGGGAAGTTTTCATTTTCCAACTGTAGGCTTGTATAGGAACAAAACTTTGTTACTGTTACAGTTTTTATCATGATCCTTGAACATGTAGGTTTATGCTATGTTTGAAAATGAAAGAAAGGGAGGAAAGAAAATGGAGAGGAAAATAGAGAGAAAAATAATGTTATTTTTCTTTAGTTTATTTTCTTCTCTCATGTTTGGATAGAGGGGAAGTACAAGTAAGAGAGGAAAGAAAATGAATAAATTTTGAAGTACTATTTTACTTTTTTATCTCTAGAATTTGAATTATATGCAGTTATTATTATTTATTTTTTTCATTCTCCACTTTCTCTCCATTTTAGAGAGACAATTTTGGATGGAAAATAGTACATCTTTGCTTTCCTCTCTTATTTTCCCTCTTTATTTTCCTTCCTCCCTTATATTCCACCATTCCAAACATTGGGCTAGTGTCTTACAATCATCTGGATTTCATATCACTTTAACAAACTCTACCTTAAGCCTGGCCTAGATGGGGTTGTCGTATTTGGTTTCACAATCAATAATGCAGTTAATTAAATCAATTAAGCTGTAATTTTTCTTCATTGGACTGCATCATATAGTCAGCTACACTACATTGCTGAACTCTCTAAAACCTGAATATTAGATTGTGGTGTTTTGCTGTAACATTTGAAGCATGTTATTTAGGCAAGGACGTTGCTTCATTTCTTTAATTAGCAACCCAATTAGAATAAGCATTTTCAAATGTCTTTTTACTATATTGTTTTAAATATATAAATTCAAAATGATTCACAATTATTTGATCATTTTGAACCATAGAAGCATTTCACCGTATAACTTAATGAACCATTATTCTCAAAACTTGACATGCATGTGTTTTGGTGCACCAGAATAGCATCAATGTGAAAACAAATTAGAAAATTAGTAATGTACAATAACTAATAGAATTTAGCACTTCTGTCTTCTTGCTTTCATCTTGCTATTCTCATTTTTGCTTGTCAGTTTTCATTGTGTTAAATGCTCTCTGTATGTTTTACTTTTATTCATTTGAATTTAGTGTTTTTCTTCTTTTATCTAAATATAATTCTCTATATATCTCTCTTCTCCATATCTTTGCTTCTCTATTTATTCTCCTCTCTCTTCTGTCTCTATGCTGGTTTGCTGTTGGGAACTCTGGATGCTCAGCCGAATCGAATTCTTTTAGTTACAATCCATCAGATGCTATATCCTATTACAGTGGAAGTTCTGCATCAAGTGTTTTCTCCTCATGGATTTGTGGAGAAGATTGTCACATTTCAGAAGTCGGCTGGTCAGCTTCTTCAAGTTTTCTTCTTTCTCCCCCCTTTTTTTCTCTCAAATTTTAATATCCAATAGATTAGTTCTGGTTTTTTTTGATAATATCTTTGTGTATGCTTATCTTTCCATGATGAGCGATCAAATAGTCATACCAAGTAACTTTATATTTATGACTTGTGAATCAGCTTTCCTAATTTTTTCCTTTTGAGTGCTTTTGTGTACTTCTCTTATGAATTTTGTTGATTGACAAAGAGGCATTATCATTTCAAAATAGTTGTTCAATAAGAATTTTTTTTTTATATAGTTTTTAATAGTTCTTTACCTCTATAATGCTTCTAACTGTTCAGGTTTCCAAGCCCTTATTCAGTATCAGTCACGCCAGAGTGCTATTGCAGCAAGGACTGCTCTTCAGGTATTATTCAATCTTTGTGTCCTGTGTGAATTTCATTTTAAAGTTTCATTGTGATGCTTGCAAGTTGCTTGATGGGTTTTGATGCTTGTCCTTTTTCAGGGACGTAATATATATGATGGTTGCTGTCAGCTGGATATCCAGTTTTCAAAGTAAGTGATAAGTGATAACAACATTTGGGCAATTCTATCACTCCTTATTGCTTTTCTTTTTGATAACTTTCTTTTCATCTGTTTCTATTTCTCTTTTTTCTTTTGGGTTTTGGGTTTGCAACAGAACATGCTTACCTATGAATATGATTACAAATGGGTCCATGATTATCAACTCCTTAAACCCTTTAAAAAAAAAAAAAAAAGAAACTCTAGTTCGTGTTCTTCCTGTGGACACTAATTGATCCATGTTATTTGTGTTCTAGCTTGGACGAGCTGCAAGTGAACTACAATAATGATCGATCAAGGTGTGCAGATAGTTGAATGGGATCCCAGCCCAAACAGTCTTTTATTTTTCTGATATTATCCTACCAGTGTACTGAATGAATACTGTCATCTCTCTTTGCACAGGGATTTCACCAACCCACATCTGCCTGCTGAACAGAAAGGCAGATCATCACAAGTATGCTACATTTTTTAGTTTTCTTTTTCTGGGTTTTGCATGCTTGTTACTTGATAGGCGATTTGAAATTGTTGATTCTTTTTTTTTTCCTGGTCCAACAGGCTGGATATGGTGATGTAGGAGGTATGTATGCTCTTCAAGCTAGTGGATCAAGGGCTAATTTGAATTTTGGAAGCAACATAATGATCCATTATTTTAAGCTTATTCTTTGTATGTCTTGTTTGAGCACTAACTAACAATTTTTTTTTTCATTTTCTTGTGTTGCAGTTGCATATCCACAGGTGAACATTTCATCTTCTATCTGTAAATTCAGGATCTACCTGCTGATTGTTATCACTTTTTTACCTTTTATTTTTATCTTTCCTCTATTGTGGCTTATCAGCATGAGATATGTATGTAAAATTGTCTAATGGATAATAGGCTATTGAATTATGTTGTTAGCTTTATTTGTTTAGTTTAGGATTAGGGACGAAACTCATCTGTACATTTCTAGGATTGATCATCTGGACATTTCTAGGATTAATGTTTGAAAATGTTCAAATTGAACATAATGTGATAAGTACAATGAAAATGGATTTGAAGAAACTAAAACTGACCCAAAATATCTTGATTTTGATGGGGTATGTGCACATCATAGGTATTCACATTTATTGTTGCATTTCTCCCTATTATTCTGGAACAATTCTTGGGACTTCTGTCACTAGGAAATACATTGTAGCCCTAAATTTATGGACATTTTAGACTTCCAGATTCTGTATAGTTTGCTGTTTATTGAGGTTGCCCTTCTTTTCTTGTTACTTCAAAATGGAAAAGAAAGGAAATGACAGGCCATGTGATGACAACTTGGAGTTTATCGTGGTTTGTGGAACATTGTTTTCAGGAGATCTACTAGTGCATGATTATAGTTTATGTCACATTTGTTATCAGGTGCATCACATCTGTAATAGCCATGTCATTTTTGTTTTGCACTCTTCAAGATGGTCATTCCAGCTTTTTGGTTATAAAAATAGTCTTAAATGCTATAGTATTTAGACTTTGATACAATTTGATTGATAATTTATTAATATATCAGATGGCCAATGCGGCTGCAATTGCTGCTGCTTTTGGTGGAGGTCTGCCTCCCGGAATCAGTGGGACAAATGATAGGTGTACAGTTCTTGCGTCCAATTTAAATCCTGATGTAAGTAATAGCTACTCTCTATTCTTCTATCAATTATTTGTTTTTGCTTCACTCATTTGGCATTCAACACAAGTCTTCTCTGGATTCAGCGAATAGACGAGGATAAACTCTTCAACCTGTTTTCCTTATATGGAAACATTGTGAGAATTAAACTTCTTCGCAACAAACCTGATCATGCACTGGTTCAGATGGGGGATGGTTTTCAGGCTGAATTGGCAGTGCACTTTTTGAAGGTTTGGTTTATAAAAGCATCTCAAACTACATTACGTTGATTGATTACTGGAAATAATTCGTACACGATGCTTTTTTCCCTTTTTATTTGACATTCTTGGCATCTAGCCCTTGAAATCAATGGTATTTTTAAATTTAGGGTGCTGTTTGTTCTTGAAAATTTGACTTTATTAATTTAGTTGAAATGTTGCTAAATTCAAATAAAGCTCCGTCCCTTTTTTTTTTTTTGCGCTTTAATAATACAATGAAACAAAAGACTTAAGGATTTAGGTGGCTTCATGGGAAGAATGTTATAGTTTTCGACACTTCTGTTTGGTTTTTATTAAATTTTAATTTTTTCAGTCCACCTTTGTTTTAAGCACCATGAACTTTGTTGATTTTTCTTGCAGTCTGATGTTTTTTTGCCAGTCATGTAATTGGAAGTGTCTATGGAACTTTGTGTTCAGTTATTTTGCTAATGTTGAAATCAGATTCTAATAGTTGATTGAACAATAATACCTGTCCTTCCTATTATGATTTTTATGCTCCTTCCTGCTTCTATTTTAGATAACACATAATAGGGAAGTCAGCCCTGTTTTTTTTTTTTTCACTTGTTTGGCCATGTTTATTTACCTTTCTTTCACTGCCTCCTACCTATTGATCTTTTATGTGGATTGGAATTCTGTTCATGCTATTGCTGTATGCTGATTTTGTCCTTGTCAATTTTGCATCTCATCTTTTGTTTTAGCTTCTTATCACATGTATTAGCCTGATGCTCTTTACTTTTGGAAATTTCACTATTATAATGGGTCTTAAAATGTGGAAAGGGTGCCATGCTTTTTGGGAAGCGATTGGAGGTCAACTTTTCAAAGCATGCGAACATAACTCAAGGTGCTGACACGCATGAGTATGTCAACTCTAATCTGAATCGCTTCAACCGGAATGCTGCAAAGAACTACAGGTATTGCTGCTCCCCAACAAAAATGATCCACTTATCCACTCTACCTCAGGACATCACAGAAGAAGAGATTGTGGGCCACCTAGAGGAGCATGGCACCATTGTCAACGTCAAGGTCTTTGAGATGAATGGGAAGAAGCAGTCCCTTGTTCTGTTTGAAACTGAAGAGCAGGCCACTGAAGCCCTTGTGTGCAAGCACGCCATCTCAGTTGCTGGGTCAATTGTACGCATTTCCTTCTCCCAGCTACAATCAATCAGAGAATCATAAAAAGTATGAATTTGGGGTTAAGGATTTGCAGTGGAAAAATCGACTTTTAAGGATTGGTACTCAGCAAAGGATAATTTAAATGTGTTGGTGATGCTGTTTTGCATTGCTTCTGTTTCTTGTCGTGTAACAGTTGATTTGTTTCATACTGATGATCGATGATGTTGTTTCGTATTTATCATCCTTCTCTCTCTGGTACTTGTAGCAGTTGTCTTAGGTTGGTTCAATATGAGGATTCTGAGTAGATTCCTTGTTTTGCAGCAGAAGTAGAGATGCGAAATTTTGCAGAGTAGGAAGGAAGAGGCCAGTTGGAATGTTTTATCCCCAATTTTAATTGAGCTTTTGTATCATGTGTATATTTGCCCTTATAATTTAGGCCAATCAATTGGGTGTTTTTCTGATATTTTCCTAATCCAAAACCCAAATTTTTGTTCTGTCCTTTGCTCAGATGAGATGAGCTACTTTTGCGCTTCTCTTTTGGCCATTCCTTTTCATTGCGATTCTTCTTCCTCCTCTCCTCTTTTATTACTCTGCTTTCTGCTGTTCTTCCTCCTCCTCTGCCTCTCCCCTCTCTCTCTGCTGCAAGTTTTCTCTGTTTGTTGTGCAGGTGTTTTTGTTGTCATTTTTTCTTCAAGAAAAATTAAAAAAAAAAAAAAACAGAAGTTAATCCAGCAAATGATTGGAACCGAGTAATTAGTATATTACAAAATCAGGTCGAGACGTGGCAATGGTAGGGGTTATTTTATGTGCTTATCAGAAGCCTGTATACAAAAGCAAAAGTTCAACGCAGGAAATATGGTTGAAATAAGAGAAAATTGCTATTTGCCATTTATTTTGTTTTATTACATTATTTTTAACATTTAAGAGAATATTTATTTATTTTTTATATTTATAAATTTTTGTACTATATTATTTCTAAATAAATGAATATTAACTATTATAAATATTAATGATGAATAAATATTTTTTTAAATATTTAGTGTAATATATCAAAATATAGATTGATAATGAAATAAATCATTGGTTGTATCACTTCCGCTCGCAGGACGAAAACACACACGGGTAAGGTACCACAAATTATGAAATTTTTCATCACACAGCAGCTCCATGCTTGCTTTAATTTAAAAAACATCAAATCAAATCTAGGCCCTTCATTTCTTATCACATTTCTTCTGAATCTCTTCTTTATTACATAAAAAGAATAAAAATAAAAAAACTTCAAATAAAAAAAAATAAATGGACTCAACTCTGACCCGCGTACCAGCTCCATTTACCCGTAAATTTCTTCCATTTCCATCTCCATCTCCATCTCCATCTCCACCTTCACTTTCTCCCTCACCAAAAGCAACAATTTCTATAAAGAGACTCTTCGCTTCCAATCCCAGGCCGCCGAACGACGCCGTTTTGGACGAGTCTGCTTTCGAGGCGGAGAGGTTACGACTCGACGCCAAGGCTAGAGAATCCATGGCCCAAGTTTCTGAGAGAGAAATGGAACTTGGCCCGAAAGCTTGGAAATGGGTTGTCCGAAAGAGAATTTGGGATTTTATGGAGACCCACAATTTTGCCCAGAACCCGCGACCCGTTCACCACCGTATCCCCAATTTTGTTGGCGCCTCAGCCGCTGCTCAAAATGTATAGTGAAATTATTCCTTTTTTTTTTTTTTCATAATATTTTAATTTCTTAATTGAATGTGTGAGATTGTGTTGAGTAAGTTAAATGGGTCGGGTCATGGCAGATGGCTGGGTTAGAAGTGTTTGAGAATGCGGGTTGTGTGAAGGTAAACCCGGATTCTCCTCAAAAGCAAGTGAGGTTTCTGACTCTTTCTGGTTAGTTAGTTAGTTTAGTGTGTTAATTTGCTACTGTTGTTTTCACGTTTTGGGTTTGCATTTCTTGATTTGCTTCGGTTTGATATGGTTTTAATTTCTTGATACACAGATGGAAAGAAGCTGTTAACTCCTCAGCCTCGATTGCGAACAGGGTTTTTCTCCGTGGTTGATTGTGATATGTTGCCTCCTAATACCATTGTTGAAGCATGCACTTCTGTTGGGGTTGCAAAGTATGGTAGGCCAATTGATTTGGATGAAAAGATGAAGGTTGATCTAATTGTGATCGGCTCAGTTGCTGTTGATCCAAAAACTGGTGCCAGACTTGGTAAGGGAGAGGTAATGACTTGTTGCATTGCAAGATAATTTGTTGCTTTATTTATGAAGATTTCTTACACAAAATAATTACATTTATCACAATTCCTTTAATCTTATTGAAGTAATTACTATTAGGCTGTCAAATCTTTTAAACTTGCTCCTTTTGTCTGCATCTTGATGTGGTGTCACCCTTTTTTACCATGTTGAATTCGGTCAAGTTTTTTAGTGATAGACTTAAGTATTGCTGCTGCTCAATGACAATTACATTGCTGAAAGAGATCTGGGGTGCAGGGATTTGCGGAACTTGAATATGGGATGCTACGTTATATGGGAGCCATCGATGACTCAACACCAGTTGTTACCTCTGGTGAGTGCAATAATTTTCAGGATTCTGCTCCCGAAATTTCCCTCATCCTCCCAGCTTTAAGCAGACTCTGCAATAAGCAATGTTAAAACCGGTTATGTGCTGTAATTATGTTGAGCAATTGATAACATTTTTTCTTATGTTCATACTTTTCTTTCTGAAATATCATAATAGGATCATTTGACTACCTTACATAAACTATCTACTTTTGTCCATCTCACTGTGCTCTTGCAGTACATGATTGCCAATTGGTAGATGATATTCCAGTGGAGAAATTGCTGATCCATGATGTTCCTGTTGACATCATATGCACTCCTACCCAAGTCATCTTCACCAACACAACCATCCCCAAGCCTCAAGGTTCGTGATACTGATTCTAATTATTACCATCATAATTTTCTTCAGGGAGATGCTTATGAAGGGAATTCACTATAATGGCTTTTGTGACATTATAATGCATATCCTAGGTTGAAGCATTGACACATATACTATGCAAGCACAGAAGCATCTGTTTCCTAACTTTTTTTTTTTTTAACATGTCTATTTACTATAATTGAATGGGATAGTCTTTACCATTCTTAATTGCATATATGACATGGATTTGTCTTGGCTTTAGGTATATATTGGGACAAATTGTCACCTGAGAAACTTGGCCAAATTCGGATATTGAGAGAGCTCAAGAGAAGGATCGAACGAGAGACTGGGCAGAAACTTCCAACAGGACCACCTGAGAAACTACCCCCTACAGCTCAGAGAAGGAAAAGATGAGTTTATATGTGATGTGTCCTGGGATGCAAATAGAGGGCTTTAGAAGTCCATTTTGTATGATCTTCTAATGTGGTTTAAAAAGATAATTTTATATGTGATGTTTGCATATGAAAAATTGTTTATATAGTGTACGAAGCTTTGGGAAATGGGAAATGGAATTGCGAAGAATTCATGTTTGTGCAAATATCAGTTAATATTCAGTCCTTGTAAGCCAATCTGCTTCTCTAGGAACATATCTACCTCTCCAAACCCTTTTTATTTTTATTAAACTGAAGTCCCTTAATTGATATTGTTGTTTTGTTATGTAGCGGTTCAGGGTCCTATAGTTTGAATGATAAAGTATAAGTTGAATCATGCAAGTAAATTTCCAACTCAATGCCTTTAGCGCTCCTTCATTTTCACCTGGATCTCAACAGAAAATCTAACTACACCTTTTCTTCTGTTAAAATAATTCAGAAACACACACACAGGGCTTCCAGCAAAGCACCAGGGGTAGCTCCAGCACCCACACACACAAAAACAGAGAACGGGGGACGGGAGGGGGATTGTGTGCACAATGAGTGTTTGGCATTTCCTGTAAATCTTTGTACAGAGTACCAGTGGATCTTTAAGCACTTCCTATGAAAATAGCAGAGGACTGCCTTACATTAGCAAGTTGTAAAGAGAGAATGTGGGTATAATCATGCCAAGTCTACATGGTTTCTTTTTTCCATGTGCAAGTGTATTCTCCGGGCATCTAATCATCTAAATATATAAACCTGGTCAAGGAAAGACATAATATGACGTAACCTTTGGATTGTCAACCATTCAGATGAAGAAACCAAAATGCTTTAGCGGACGAGATAAACAAAAATGGCAGAACATCTGTAAGTTCTATGGTACACCAATAATTGCAGAATTATTGCATTCTTCTGTACGTTCACATAATTCTGCTCATTGGGATCCTACTGCTCTGATGAGGAACCCTTTCTATAGAAGATATCAACTGCGGCATTGTCATACCAACCGAAACGATGATCTCTGCATCAGAAATGACAAGGGTGGGGTCAACAATAATCAAACACAGAACAGAATGCAGGAAAAATAGCTGAAACAGTTGGGCCCCCAAAATTTTATGATTGCATGGATACTGATATTGCCACATCAGCTCTGCATATCACTTTGATGTCAGATACTTGACTGCAATAGATTGCTAAGGAAAGATGTAAAAAAAATAATAAACAAAAAATAAATTCCATGATCACCATGAACTTAAGTGACGAGTTGACTGATAGCCAATAAACCTTGTGGTTTTCACATTCACTATGAACATGGAATTTAGAAGAGAGAACACGCATTTCACTGAGAAAATGAACTTCGAAAATATAGGATACAGTATGGCAAGAAAAACCCTTGAGAAAAATGTGTGTTTGCTTCTTTCTTTCTGAGAACTATCATACACTCCCTGGCCTTGAGCTTGAGCAATAATGTATGTGATTCATTTTACTATTCTGTCATCTGCTCCATGTGCTAGAAATTATAGATATAGATTCATGAATCCATGTCCTGGATCCTTATTCCAAAACACACAATAGAGGATATATTCTGTTTTGCCATTCCACTTGATTTTGGGCTATATCTTTGGAACGATCTAGAGCCAACAGATCGTCTTTCACCACTCTTCTACATCTTAGTTTATGCTTATCTTTGCTTTTCCTCACTCTTCATAGGCCTAAGGAATACTTATCTCTCACCCAGAGAAAGATTTGCTGGAGTTTTACAACACTTAACTACTGTTGTTCCTTGTAAACATAAAATTGTACTGACATAAATATTCAACATTATTTTTCCAGTTAGCAAGTTGGTTGGAGAAGAATCCAATGTTTCACAAAACTAGACTCATGCATACATGTCCACAGACATTTTCCTTTTCCCACGTGCCTAGATATTGTCAGGAGACTAGATAAGCACTACCACGTGGAAAATATGCGTCAATTCTAAGAGAATCTGGAGTTCCAGATTTCTTTCTTCCAACTAAAAAATGATTTTTTTCACATCATTCAAACACAAAGATATAAAATTCATATCATGCATCATCAAGGGGAAAAAAGCACAAAAAATTTGCCACACGCATTCAAGAGCCTTGTAGCTAAAAGGCACAGCTCACGTCAATTGAATCAGAGTCAGAAGGAAAAACCATACCTATGCCTTCTCGAATAGACAAGTTTGGTCTTATGATCTCCTCTGAATTGACCAGAAATATGTCACCAATGTACAGATGGTTTGTTGGGACATAAACACTGCATAACTCTTCATCTCCTTCATCTCTCTGAATGAACCCATCATAAATGCATCATTAGGAAAGAAGCTCAAAGAGAACCACAACTAAACTATAAATCAACAACAATGTAAATTTCATTTCTCGATGAAAAATGAAAGCCAATGGACTCTAATTTCTCAAGATGAAAAACAACAGCAGACGGTCTCTAATTTGAGATCTATATGATTACCGCAGAAGGAACAATCTACTAGTTTTGACTTAGATTTGTTTAATGAAAAAATTTTAAACAAGAGATAAGTGATTTTTTTAAGGGAGCTTGTTGATGATGGCTAAACTATCAGTCCATTTGCAAGAAAGTTTCAGGGGTAAGATAATGGACCTGATTATGTTTGTGCAGCTGTAATACATGATCTTTCATTTTATTTTCTTTTTCTAACTATTTCAATTTTCGCATGTTTGCAGTCTAGTTCAATTGTGAAGGTAAATTTCCACCTGTTAAGCGTGAATAACTCTTCAAGTGATGGGATATCCAAGCATTTATGACTACGAACTTCCAAAATTCTCTTACTATAAACAAAAAATAATTCCACAACAACTATACATTAAGTTGTAAATCTTATTTAATCATAGATAATCAGAGAAGCAGCTTCCCACTTACAATATGCACAACCACAATTACCCTTTCCCCCCAAAAAAAAAATAAATATAGTACCGCCTCTGATAGGTAAAAAGGAAGAAAAGGTAAATTGAGTTATTTCCTTTAATCCTACTTCCCATTCTGCAGCATCAGCCAAGCTGAATGAGTTGCTTTAGTTATTTCTTTCCACATTCTAGTGTCAAACATGAAAATACATTTTTAACCACTCTCTAAGTGGTTCTGAAAGCAAGTTTGCATAAATTATCAATAAGGGATTGCATATTTAAATTAGATAACTAATAGTCACCTGAAGGACAACAGATGATGTAATGAAACCAAATGCATATTCTCCATGACGAGGATGACGAATGATTGCAACCTCTTTAAAAGCAGTAGTATTTTGGTCTGCAACAGCAAATGGGGCAATAAGTTGAGTACATGAAAGTTTAAGCCTTCAACTTGCTGATTAATTCCATGTCACAGATACATATACAACCAACCAAGATGCAGCATCAGAATATAATATAAACAATCATAAGAACTGGACCATCAAAGGTTTTCCAAAATAAGAAGAAATCAACATATAATAACCCTTTGTACAGTAATGACTAAAACTGAAGAAGGATCATTGCGTAGTTGAAGACATAATATAGACATTAGCAAATCTGTGAAACTTATAAGTTCTCAGCTAATCCATTTCAATCAAGTCATGCTCAGTCTAAAAAAAAAACTGCAGTTTTGTGGGAGTTGCAGGATACAATTTAGACATATAAGACCTGGTCATAATATAAAAATATAAAGAACAAATATTACAGCAAAGAGTAAAGAATGATAATTTCTGCTAATACCACTGCAAAGTGGCCTCCCATAACAAAGACTGCTAATGTTTCTTCAGTTTTTGCTTCCTTCTACCAGCGAATTGAAAGAATCAATATAAAAATATAATTTACATTATGCTCAAAGTGAGAAAAGTAGTTGAGGCATTTTATGAATCATGCCATTATATCCCCTTTGAAAGCAATAAATTAATTTAATAGTAGCAGAAAGGTGCACAACAATCAGTAAGGTTTTTGTTGAATGAAATTTTCATCATTCTCTTCCACCTGAAGTCACTGATTCTAAAACAGAAACTGACTGAGCATCTTGATTTAACCTCCTCTCTAGTTATTCTTGTGAGATATAAACTAACTTAATATTTGTTTCTCTCAATATTCAACAATAATATGGTTCTTTGATAAAATTGCTTATGGTATAACAGATAAAAGCATTGGTAGTAACGAATGCAGCAATTGATATCCAATCATGCTCATTGAATATATTCAACCGAGACTAGAATAAAAAGCCTCTCGTCTCGTGGAAAAAGTAAAATAAAAATCATTGCTAGCAAAATTTTCTAAACCATGTATTGTTGCATCTCCATTTCTCTAAAGGCTTTAAATTAACCAAAAAGAAGAAAGAATGACTCAATTAAAACAAGTCTTGTTTTCTACAATAAAATTTGCTTGCAGGAGCATTTCTTGGAAATTTTTAGTCAATTATACCAGAAAACAAAGGGTAAGAAATAAAAAGTATCAAGACATAAGTATGATTCATAAAAAGGAAAGAATTACCAGGAGAAATAGCAGCACTAATTTGTTTAGAAGCTGAGTAAATGTGCTTCATAAAAGGCATTCGCTTAATAAACCATTCGCCAACCCAGAAAATAGTAGCAACCATCCATGAAGAAGCAAATATGCCCACAAAAAATATGAAGAGCAATGAAGTAACAAACCCAAGACCTGTATCAAGAAAAACAAATAAATATCACAGAATCATAAAACACAACAAAACTCCAATTTATTTGAGTTGCAAAGCCTTACCAAATATGTCAATGCCAAGTTTAGCATAAATTGGACTGAAGAAACTATCAACAAACTGAATAAACCACCATGTCACTAGAAATGTAACAGCAACAGGAAACAGAACCACACTGCAGAGATTTCAAACACTTATAATAACTAACCATCGTAGAAACAAAATCAAGAAAATTACAAGAAAGACTTTACCATCCAGTCATGAACTTCTTTGAAACCCAACTCTGAAGAACAGCATAACAAGCCTTAAACAATCAAATTTTGAAAAGAAAACGATCAAAATTTTTACTAGAACACCAATAAACTTAAATTCAAAAAAACCAATAAACGAATAATGTTTAGAACCTTGCGAGTGGAGGAATTAGGTGAACTAGGGGGAGATTTTGGGAGGTCATCTGGGTCAGAGTCAAGGCGAGTCAGTCCTTGACTCAGTGAACTCGACGTTGAGTCTTTGCCCTCTGCCATTTCACAAGCTTTAGAATTGTCCAAATCTCAGCAGCTCTCTACTGCTACGACAACTACTGCCACTTCTTCTTCTAGGATTCTTGAATTCTTGATTCTTGACTCTTTATTCTTGAACGGAAAATTGATCTCTTTTTTCCTTTATTTTTTTTGAAAAAATGGTAAATTGATCTTTGTTTCTGTCTTCAGTTGTTTTTTTTTATCTTATTTTTGCCTGTGCTGTGTTTGTATGCACTGTGGATGACTTTTCAAGATTGTAGTTTGGCTACTTGGATAACTATATTCTACCTCTTGTTCAAGGTCAACAGGTCAAAAAGAGAACATAGAAAAAAAAATTACTGCAAATTCCAGGTTGCCTATTTAAGCAGCACCGGTTCAAATCTCGCAATCCTTTCCAATATCTTTATTAATACTAATTTAATATATTAATTTCGGTCGTTACCGAACTTGTCTATAAAAAAAAAGAAAAAAGATTCAAATATAAATATAAAAACTTATGTTTCTATTGTCTATTACAACTATATATATATAAAAAAGAATGTTTTGTTACATCTTTCAATCCCTCTTGCAAAGTTAAATTGAAAATGAGTGCAATGCATCTTCTATGCTTTAGATTTAATATCAACTAAACTTAGCAAATTCTTTAAATTTCTAGTTTTGTTGGTGAGTTTCTAATATATCTAACACATTTTCTACTTTTTTAACAAACTCATTTACATATTTCAATTCCTCCTATATAATTAAATTTAAAATGTGTGCAATGCACTTTATATGCAAATATTTATACATGATAGAACTTACACCATGACTTAACATTTTTTTTTTAAATAACTCATGGTTATGTCATTAGATGTTGCATTATTTAATGTAACAAAAAAAAAATCCAATGATTTGGCTGTATACTCACCTTTTTTAGATGAAACAAGTACAAATGATAGAACTTTTGTAAGGACTTAAATTTTTATATATTAAATTAAAAAATGTAATTTCGAGATATACAGTGTTAATAATTATTTTTATATATTTTATATTTTAATTTGAGGTTAAATATTATTTTAACATTAATAAGTTAAATTTAGTATTTATTAAAGTATTTGAGCAAATTATTATAATTTATGATTAAAATTAATTAGAAATAATTTTATTATTTAATGAATTATAATATTTTATCCTTTATACCATTTTATATAAAAAAAATATATAATTTTTTTTTTCCTTTCCTTTTCTTTTTCCTTCTCTCTTCTCCTTTTTTTCTTCTTTTCTTCCTCCCGCACGCGCAACACCATCCACCACCATTGTCCATTATCGTCTGCCATCACCAGTTGTCACGTTACCTCCAGCCGATGGATCTCCTCCCTCCTCCCCCATTTTTCTATTTTTGAAAATTTTTGGGAGAGCTTGCCGGAGTCGATTCCAGCGACAACGGTCCTCACCAGTGGGTGCAAAACAATCCTCTCCTCTTAGGTAATCATTCCCCTCAATCAATTTCAAGTTCTAACATCGGTAAGGACTTTAATTTTGTAAAATTAATTCTAGGTCTTTTTGATTTAAATTGTGAAATTGAATATCTATTTGAATTTTTTTTATATATATGTTCTTTAGGACTGATTATTGTATGCATTTTGAGGATTCTAAAAATAATTTTTATGAATTTTTTGAATTTTCAGGTCTCAGATTACTGTTCACAACACTATTCCCAAGCCAGAAAATTTGTATATTTTTAATAATTTCTACTAGTTATTCTAAGTAAGTTTCGTTAAGGAACTTTATTAAAATTATGCACCAAATTTTTATTACAAATTTTCAAATATTTATGTCAAAAATGAATTTATGAGAAAATTAGTATAAATTGGTAAATTTTATGTTTTAATTGAAATTATGGTGAATTATGATATTTTGGATAATTTTTGAGTAATAAATAATATTAAAATAATTTTTATGAATTTATTCCTATTTTTAGCTAATTATAAGTAATTATCAAAATAATACCCGAATAAAATAGTATTTATGATTTTTATGATTTAAATGAATTTTTGGTTGCTTAATTATATAATTGAATAATTTAATTAATTTTTGATAATTAAATGCTATTTAGTTTCAAAAATTTGAATAAGTACCTTTATAGCATAAAATGATTTAATGTGAATTTTATTAATTATTTTATAAATAAATGTCTTTTATGCTTTAATTGTGTGAATAAATTAATTTTGATATTTAAATGAAATTTTATTGATTTATATTGTAATTTGTGAAATTGGTTTTCAGTTGGACATTAAGTGTAGTTCGGGGGCCCAACCTGAGATTTGGAGTTGTTATGGTCATTTGAAGTGTTTTTCTGTGCAGAGTTGACTCTACTTTTATAGAGAGATATCCATTTTATATAGGAAACTTTGTCGAATTTTCGGTAGATTTTTTGTAAAATGTGACATCGGGTCTATTTTAGTAGAGTCGTATTTTAATCGAGTCTTTCTTTAGAAATCTAGTATTTGTAGGAATCCCGTTTTTATTTATTTCTTTTCTTTAGCCGAGCCGACTAGTCAGGGTTGAGCATGACTACGCAGAGGAGCGCATTCAACCTGTAAGTTAATAATTGAATTGTGTAGGGAAATATATATAGTTATATTAGCATGTTTATATTAAATTTTCACATTATTAGTAAATTTTATTTTATTGTAATCTTTCTTATTTATTTTTATTTATTTATTTTAGAATAAACTACAGTAGAACATGCTACCTGATGGGTTCATCCGGATCGTGTACGCACTGGTAGAATTAAGAGTGAGTGGTGAATGTATGTGGTTCAATGATGCTTTGCTCTCGAGAATTGTCAGTAAATATTGGTTTAAGTGAATTGATTGTGGTTGGTAGTTTGGTTGATGCTTTGTTTTTGGGAACCGGCAGTTTTTGGATTTTAAAAGAGCCATAAGGCTATTAGATTATGGACTAGGGTTTTACCTAATTTTCTTATAAAAATGATTTAAGGAAGCTTATTGTATTCTATAAAATATTTTATGATTTTAAATACTCTATTTTGGTAAAAGAAGATTTCGATAAAATTAAATAGTTTAAATTATAATTTATAAATTTTTATTTTCATAAATATAATTTAAATGAGATTTTTATAGTATATGCATTTCTTTTATTAACTTACTCAGTAAGGTTTGATTCCCCTCAATTATTTTTTTATAATCTTGAGAGTCACCTGTTAGTAGACCTACTATACAACAGGTATCTTTTTCTTTGGCTATTTTATGTAGGTTTATTTGATATATATTATTATCATGTATGTATTTTAAATTTAGAACACCGTAGTAGTAGAAATGGTTAATTATTATATTGTATTTTTGGATTATCGTATGTATGAAGAACTTTTACTAAAGATTATTATTATATATATTATCTAAGTTTGTGTTGGATTTTAATTCATTTGTGCTTTTTATCTTTATTTAAATTATGTCATTTTATTATCATCTTTATTTTATTGAAATTTTTTCTTAAGGCTTACTATGGGTTTCGGGTACTTTATGTATTCTCATTCCCTGATGCCGGTCACGTGCCCCATGTGGGTTCGGGTCATGACAAAGTTCGTATTAAAGCTTTGGCTCATTTTATACATGTTTTCAATTGTCAATGTTTATTTTTTTTTTCATGAGCTACTGCGATGATAGGTTGATAATTGTCACTTATTGTCTTCCTTGTTTCTTACATCGTGAGCTTAAGTGGTATTTTTTATCTTGTCCTGAATCTGTTTGTCTTTTTCAGAATGAGGTGAGCATGAATTACTCCTGTTGCGGAAGCAGCCTTTAGGGAGAATGACGATGAGCAATCTGTTCAGGATGAGATTCTTTCTCCTGCTCCTCGATGTAGAGATAGAGGTAGAGGTAGGGGCAGAGATAGAGCAGCAACAGCTCAAGGATAGCAACATCTGCAAGCAGGACCAGAAGTTCCAATAAAGAATCCTGCAGCCTTTGCAGTAGGTATGGCAGGAATTAATCAAGGTTTGGCAACTCTTAACCAAGCAATGTCAATAGTACAGCAGATGCTTCAGCAAAGGACTTAGGGAATGATAGATGTTGATGTTGCTTACTGTACTCCAAAGTCGAGTGAGTTTCTTTCGATAGCATGGGGGATGCTCTGGATTTCATAAATACCATTGAGGCTAGGACCAGGACAAGATACGTAGATTACTAGTGGATTATAATAGTAGAGTTACCTGTGTCAGCAGTAGTTTAAGACTAGTTCATGTAGTCCATCTAGCCCTTCATGACTGTAATGATCTGGTTGGATTTTAAAGAGAGGTTTATAAGGATTTTCTACCCAACATCAATGTGAGAGAACTATATATGGCAATTACTGAACGTCACTAGAAGAGATCAGTCATATTAGAGACTATATATGGGAGTTCTTCAGATTGTCACGACATACTGCTGATGTGATACAGGACGAGATGAGAGCAGTGGAGCTTTATATGACTAGGCTAGGCCTATCTTATATTGGCATCCAGACGGGAGGTCATAACTTAGAGAGTATGGTTGAGGAGGCCAGACAGCTTAAGCGAAGACACATCAGACATAGCACCATACTAGATCCCTTATAAAAGTGGTAGTAGCATATTAACTTATGGGGTTCAACAACCTATTTTCCAGATAGGTAGCACGAGTACTCAATCATGGGGTACTTCTTAGCAGAGCAAATAATTTAGAGTACATCGAACTGGTAGACATAATTAAAGTTGTAGGAGTGGCAAGACTGTTAGATTTGGTGTTGGTGCCAGTAGTAGCAGCAATGGTCAAAGTTTCAGACATGGCAGTTTAGGATCTGGGGCTAGTGCATGCACCATTTATGGGAGAGTGCATAAGGGTTTATGTCACTTGGTGCTTGGAGCTTGCTTTTGATGTGGACAATTCAGGTATTTCACTAGGGATTATCCTAATTATGGATTTCAGCCGTCATATGCTCAGGGATTTTCTTCATCAATTGCTTAGCCATATCCATAGGTGCATCAACAGTATCAGGCACCTATGTATCCTCAACAACAATCGACTCAATACCCGAGCCAATAGGGTAGAGGTTTTGGAAGCAAAGCTGGAGGTAGAGGATATGCACATCCATCCACTTCAAAGTAGATAGATTATGGTTAGGCTAGAGTCTTAACCTTGACTCCTCATGATGCTTTGGCATCCAATGTAGTTGCAGCAAGTATTCTCCTAGTATGCTACTATGAGGCTAAATTCTTGTTTGATCCGGGTGCTTCGCACTCTTTTGTATCTCCTGCATTTGTTTATAGAATAGCATGTCCACCTTCCAAGATGTTGATTCCCTTATCTATAATGACTTCACTTAGTGATGAGTTGGAGACAAATGTGTCCTTTCCATCTTGTCCAGTGTTGGTGGAGGGTAGAGAGTTGCTCGCAGATTTAGTTTTGCTTGATGTGATTAACTTTGACATAATTCTAGGGATGGATTATTGGCACAGTATTATGCCATAGTTGATTGTCAAGAGAATGAGGTAATTTTCAAAATTCCATCTGATGAGGAATTCAGATTCAGAGGTGATAAGAGTTCAATGCCTCAGAACATTATTTCTACAAGCACAGCAAGGAAGATGCTTATAAGAGGTTGTTAAGGCTACTTAGCTATAGTTAGAGATATATAAGCAGATAGTGGGGTAGTTGAAAGGGTGCTAATGGTGTGTGATTTTTTATATATTTTTCCTAAAGAATTGCCAGGATTGCCGCCTTATATGGAGATAAAATTTTGTATCAATGTAGTGCCTGGTACAGATCCTATCTCTATGCCATTATATAGAATGGCGCCTGCGGAGTTGAAAGAGCTGAGAGAGTAGTTACAAGAATTTCTTTATAAAGGTTTTATTCATCCTAGTACATCTCCTTGGGGTGCTCCTATGTTATTTGTGAAGAAAAAGGATGGGAGTCTTTGACTCTATATCAACTACAAGGTTACCATCAAGAATAAATATCCACTCCTGAGGATTAATGACTTATTCGATCAGTTATAAGGAGCTCAATGTTTCTCTAAGATCGACTTAAGGTCTAGGTACCATCAATTGAGAATTAGAGATGGAGATATACCCAAAACTACATTTTGGACAAGATATGACCATTATGAATTTTTGGTGATATCCTTTGGGTTAACTAATGCCCCAACAACCTTTATGGACTTGATAAATAGGGTGTTTAGGCCATTCTTGGACCAATTTGTAATTTTGTTTATTGATGATATTCTAGTATACTCTAGGAGTAAGGTCGAGCATACAATGCATTTGAGATTGGTGTTTTAGACTTTAAGAGAGCACCAGTTGTATGCCAAAATTTCAAAGTGTGAATTTTTGTTGAATAAAGTGGAATTCTTAGGCCACGTGGTATCTAGTGATGGCATATAGGTGGATCTGAAGAATATCGAAACTATTATAGAGTGGCCGAGGCCCACGATAGTCATAAAAGTGAGGAGTTTTCTAGGTTTAGCTTACTATTATAGGAGATTTATGAAGGAATTCTCTAAGATAGTTGCACCTTTGACAATACTAACCCAAAAAAATGCTAAGTTTATGTGGACAGAAAGATGTAAGGAGCATTTTAAGTTATTTAAGGATTTGTTAACTTCGGCTCTGATGTTGACTTTACCTTATAGGAATGAAGGTTACACGGTGTATTATGATACTTCCCGAGTAGGATTGGGCTGTGTGTTAATGCAAAATGGAAGAGTGGTTGCTTATGCTTCAAGGCAATTATAGAAGTATAAGCAAAATTATCCTACTCACGACTTAAAAATGGCAGCAGTGGTGTTTGCATTAAAGATTTAGAGGCATTACCTGTACGGTGTGACTTGCGAGATATACACTGACCATAAGAGTCTAAAGTACATTTTTCAACAGAGAGATCTGAATCTAAGGCAGAGGAAATGGATGGAACTCCTAAAGGACTATGATTGTTCTATTATATACCATTCAAGTAAGGTAAATATAGTTGCTAATGCTTTAAGTAAGAAGTCTGCAAGTAGCTTTGCACACATTAGCATAGATAGGAGGCCAATTGTTAAGGAGATGCATGAGTTAATTGACCAAGGACTACAGTTAAAGGTGACTAAGAAATGCATCCTTGCCTAGTTTAGGGTACAGTTAGTATACTTAGATTAAGTTAAGGCAACATAGAGAAGGGACCCACAGTTGCAAAAGATCATGTTTGAAATGCAATAAGGCAGGTCCATTGGATTTATGGTTACTAACGAGGGCATGCTGCGTTTGGGTACTCGATTATGTGTGCCAGATGTGGATGAGCTGAGGAAAGGAATCATGGAAAAGGCACATTTTTTCACTTATAGTGTTCATCTAGGTTTTACCAAAATGTATCATGATTTAAAGGATACATATTGGTGGAATGAAATGAAAAAAGATATAGCAGAATTTGTATCTAAATGCCTCATTTGTCAACAGGTGAAGCTAGAGCATCAGAGGCTTGTAAGGTTATTACAACCATTGCCTATCCCAGAGTGGAAGTGTGATATGATTGCTATGGATTATATGATTGGATTGCCTCATACTACTGGTGGTTATGATGTTGTTTAGGTGATAGTTGACACACTGACTAAGATATCACACTTTCTGCCAATCAAGAAGACATACTTTACTAATAGATTAGCAAGATTATATGTCAACAGAATTATTTGTCTTCATGGGGTACCAGTGAACATAGTGTTTGATAGAGGAGCTATGTTTACCTCGATCTTCTGGCAAGAGTTGCATAAGGCATTAGGTACCAAACTTGATTTCAGCACAACATTTTATCCTCAGATAGATGGTTAGTCAGAGAGGACTTTAAGGACATGTTGAGGATATGTGCGATCAACTTTGGTAGTCAATGGGACATACATTTGCCATTGATAGAATTTGCATATAACAACAATTATCATGCAAGTATTGAGATGGCCTTATATGAAGCACTGTATAGTAGGAAGTGTAAATCACCATTATATTGGAAAGTTGGGGAGAGATAGCTGATAGGTCCAGAGTTGGTGCAGATTACTTTTGAGAAGGTTCCTATTATTCAGCAGCATTTGAGGATAACCTTTAGCAGATAAAAGAGCTATGCAGACCCGAAAAGGAAGGATGTGTCCTTTTCTATTAGAGACATGGTGTTTATAAAGGTGTCTCCAACGAAGGGGGTTATAAGGTTTGGTAAGAAAGGAAAATTAGCCCCGAAGGTACATTAGCTTATTCGTGGTATGTTCGAGAGTTGGAGAGGTGTTACTACTTGAATTATCTCGGATTCACCCGATTCTTCATATTTTCATGCTGAGGAAATATGTTCTTGATCCTTCTTATGTCTTTCAGCCTCAAACAATAGAGTTCAATGAAAATCTGTCATATGAGGAATATCCTGTGGTGATTGTGGATCGCTAAGTTCCCCAGCTTCGCACCGAAGAGACTCCGATGGTGAAGGTGTTATGAAGCAACTACACAGTAGAGGACTGCACATGGGAAACGGAGACAGCGATGCTGGTGGCTTATCCTTATCTTTTCCATTAAGATTTTGTATTTTATTTATCGAAAATTTGAGGATGAATTTTTTTTAGGAGGGGAGATTGTAAGGACTTAAATTTTCATGCATTAAATTAAAAAATTTAATTTTGGGATATGCAATATTAATAATTATTTTTATTTTATATTTTATATTTTATTTTGAGGTTAAATATTATTTTTACATTAATAAGTTAAATTTAGTATTTATTAGAGTATTTGAACAAATTATTATAATTTATGATTAAAATCAATTGAAAATAATTTTATTATTTAATGAATTATAGTATTTTCTCCTTTATACTTTTTTATAAAAAAAAATACATAAAAAATATTTTTTTCCTTTCTTTTTTTTTTCCTTTTCTTTCTTTCTTTCTTCTTTTCTTCCTCCCATGCGTAGCACCATCCACCACCATTGTCCATTGTTGTCCGCCATTGCCAATCGTGGCGCCACCACTAGCAGGAATCCTTACCACCACCAACAACCACCTCCAACTAATGGAGCTCCTCCCTCCTCCCCCATTTTTCTATTTTCGACCATTTTTTGGGGAGAGATTGCCTAAGCAAATTCTGGCGACGACAGTCCTCATTGGTGGGTGTAAAACGATCCTCTCATCTTGGGTGATTATTCCCCTCAATCAATTTCAAGTTCTAACATCGGTAAGGACTTCAATTTTGAGAAATTAATTATAAGTCTTTTTATTTAAATTGTGAAATTGAATGTCTATTTATATTTTTTTGATATATATTCTTTAAGACTGATTATTGTATGCATTACGAGGATTCCAAAAATAATTTTTATGAATTTTTAGGAATTTTTTGAATTTCCTGATCTCGGGTTACTGTTCATGATACTATTCCTGAGCTAAAATTTTTTTATATTTTTAATACATTCTATAAGTTATTATAAGCAAGTTTCATTAAGGAGCTTTATTAAAATTATGCACCGAATTTTTATTACAAATTTTCAAAAACTTATAAGAAAATTAGTATAAATTGGTAAATTTTATGTTTTAATTAAAATTATGGTAAATTATAATGTTTTGGATTTTTTAAGTAATGAATAATATTAAAATAATTTTTATGAATTTATTGCTATTTTTAACTAATTATGAGTAATTATTGAAATAATATCCGAATAAAATAGTATTTATCATTTTTATGATTTAAATGAATTTTCGGTTGCTTAATTATATAATTGAATAATTTAATTAAGTTTTTATAATTAAATGCTATTTAATTTCAAAATTTTGAATAAGAACCTTTATAGCATAAAATGATTTTAATGTGAAATTTATTAATTATTTTATAAATAAATGTCTTTTATGCTTTATTTGTATAAATAAATTAATTTTGATATTTAAAGGAAATTTTATTGATTTTTATTGTGATTTGTGAAATTGATTTTCAATTAGGCATTAAATGTAGTTCGGGAGCCCAACCCGAGATTTGAAATTATTGCAATTATTTGAAGTGTTTTTATGTATATGGTTGACTCTACTTTTATAGAGAGATATTCATTTTACAAAGAAAACTCTGTCAAATTTTCAGTAAATTTCTCGTAAAATGTAATATTGGGGTTATTTTAGGAGAATTGTATTTTAATCTAGTTTTTTCTTAGAAATCTAAAATTTGTAGGAATCTCGTTTTTAATTTCATTTTTATTTATTTCTTTTCTTTAGTCACACCTCCAGCTAAGCCAACTAGTCGAGGTCGAGCGCGATTGCATAGAGGAATGCATTCAACCTATAAGTTAATAATTAAACTGTGTATAGGGAAACAATTTTAGTTATATTAGCATGTTTATTAAGTTATATTAAGTTTTCACATGATTAGTAAATTTTATTTTATTATAATCTTCCTTATTTATTTGTATTTATTTATTTATTTTAAAATCAACTACGGTAGAACAGGCTACTGATGGGTTTTATCAGAACCGTGTGTGCATCGGTAGAATTGAAAGTGAGTGGTGAATGTATATGGCTCAGTGATGCTTTGCTCTCGGGCATGATTTATATATACTACCGGGCTGGTAGCTCGATGATGCTTTGCTCTCGGGAGCAACAAATAAATATCGATTTAAGTGAATTGATTATGGCTAGTAGCTCATTTGATACTTTGCTCTCGGGAATTGACAGTCTTTGAATTTTAAGAGAGCCATAAGACTATTAGAATTGTGGATTAGGATTTTACCTAGTTTTCTTATAAAAAATGATTTAAGGAAGTTTATTATATTCTATAAAGTATTTTATGGTTTTAAATACTTATTTTAGTAAAAGAAGATTTTAATAAAATTAAATAGTTTAAATTATAAATTTTTATTTTCATAAATATAATTTAAAGGAGATTTTTGTACTATATACATTCTTTTATTAACTTACTCAGTGAGGTCTAACTTCCCTCAATTATTTTTTCAGGATCTTGAGAGTCATCTATTTGTCGGCTTACTATACGTCGGGTTTCTTATTCTTCGGCTATTTTATATAGGTTTATCTTATATATATTATTATCATGTATGTATTTTAAATCTAGAACACTGTAGTAGTAGAAATGGTTGATTATTATATTGTATTTTTGGATTGTCGTATGTATAAAGCACTGGTACTAAAGATTATTATTATATATATTATCTAAGTTTGTGTTGGATTTTAATTCATTTGTGCTTTTTATCTTTATTTAAATTATGTCATTTTATTATCGTCTTTATTTTATTGAAATTTTTCCTTAAGGCTTAGTATAGGTTTCGGGTACTTTATATATTCTCATTCCCTAGTGCCTGTCACGTGCTCCATGTGGGTTCGGGTTATGAAAATTTTCTTATACAACTTCCATTGATCACCAATAAAGTGAGCATTGATGCACATATAATTAATTTGTTGAATAGGTGTTCATGAATTAATTGTAATACTTACCCTTTAACAATGATTTTTTAAAATATTTATAGGAGTTCTAAATGAGGATAAGTAGAGTTAAGTGAGGTATAGAGGAAAATTTGAAAATTAAGATGAAAATAAAATGTGATTTAAGAAAAGGTAAGAATGAACAAGTATAAGGCTGAGAAATATATCAAGGATTAAAACACAAGCAATTTTAGAGAGTTTGAATTCTCAATTAACCCTATATCTCCCATTTGTCTTATCCCCAAGTTAGAATTTTTAAACCACCCACTCCAATCTATTAATTTAGATTAATTACATAAGTTTTTTTAAGATTCAACTCAAACCTTTACAAGAGTTTTTCAAGGCTCACTCAAACTTTTACATATTGAGTTTTTCTTGGCTTAACTTATATCACAACAAAAAATTCAAGTGTTTTCAATGGATAATACTTCAACCAAACCACTAAAGTTAATCCTCAGTTCCCTTTACTTAACTCAAGAAAGAGATGAAGTACAGTTCTAACTCTAACTCATAACCTAACTCTTTTTAGGAGATTAATTACAAAGAAAATTAAAAAAAATAATAAGTTTTATACGTAATAAATTTTATCATTAATTTTTATACGAAACTTTCTAACATCTGCAATGCATTTTTAAGAGGTATTTATATTTAGAGACTCAAATTCTAGTAGTTTGAGTCAAGGCAAAACGTCCATATCTTCTCCTTCTTCATTTAATGCATTCTTTTACTTTTTGTAAGATTTGACATGCTCATGATTATAGGGAACAAAAATGTAGTCATTATTTATATGAACTAGCCACAAGGAGCTACAAAATAAAGGCCACAAACTTGCTTATGATCATGACAAGGATTGTAAGAAAGATTGCCTTCATTTATTTTTTGAGCTCTTGAAACCTTAGGATCATGAAGAGATGATTATGATTATAATGGGCTTCCTCACGATTATGATGGAGACTGTGAGGATTGTTGTCTTGAATATTGGCTTCACTTGACTCATTTAGGATTGTGAGAACACTCACGTTTGTGATGCCACTTATAAGCATTATAGCCTTCATGATTTGGATACATTTTAAGCTCTATAACTTCATCCATTAAGCATGTTCTTAGTCTAACTAAAATACAAACTTATACACATATATTAGTAATAAAAATTGATTGTTAAAGTCAAAACCAAGATTGATTTGAGATTAATTAGCACTTTGATCATGCAAAGGGTTAACAAAATTATTTAAGAACTACCTCTCATTCAAATAAACATCAAAGTAGTCTTTTATCAAAGTCCATCTAGATGGTAGTTACATGCAACACTTAGAAATTTCTTGAACTCCTTAAATTTAACAAATTTGAAAGGTAACTCATCAAGAATAATCATATGTGTAAGAAACTTTCTTACAGTCTCTTGGTCAAATTTTCAAGTTCCTAAGGAACCTAGGAGTTCTATGTTTTCATCTTCCATAATACTAGAAATAGGTTGCAATGTTAATAATTTATATATATTATTTTTTATTATGAAGGTTTTTTCATGCAACTAAGTACATGATTCCTAAAATATGATATGTCATGTTTCTTAGAGTAACAGTTATATAATTTAGAATAACAAAGACATCTTGCTTGTGCCACTACTCCTGCCTCATGTTTAATCTCCTCAAAATGTTTCCGTGCTTTTAGATATGTATTCATCTTCTTGCCTTTTCTTTGTTTTTAAAGTTACTTGAGGCTGCTCAATATTTTTATTTTGAGAGGCTTTCACCATTGGATTTCTTTATTCAGTTCAACCATAGCAATTATGTTGCTGCTACTGGTAGTACCAACATTATCTATCTACAAGTCATAAATATCAAGCCACTAAAATATTAGAAAATAGAAAAAAAAAAAGACAATAGAAAATACCAAAACACAAAAATAACATAACTCAAAAAAAATATATAAATTTCATTCAAAGAAAATAAGTAAAAACTATTAAATAAAAATAATTATTTATTTTCTATAATAAATATAAAAATTATTATTTATTATTATTAAGTATATAGAATAAATATGATACCAACATAATACATAACATTTTAAAAAATACAAAAAAAAAACCACATAAATAATTAAATAAAAAACACTGAAAAAACAAAAATATAAAAAAAAGACACAAATTAAATCACATAAATTATTAAATAAAACATATAAAATATTATTCAGACTTTAGAGTCACAAAAAATTATCAAATAAAAAAGAAAATAAGTATCATTATTTATTATATATAAAAAGAACAAAGAAAATTTAAAAGAATAAAAGAAGTTGGAACAACATGCAACATCAAATTCATAAGTGATAATGCCATATTCATAAGTGATAACATCATATTTATAAATCATAACATGCAACATAAGAGTCATAACAAAACCTAGAACTAAATTATACATAACTATATTACTTATATAAATCACAAATTTACAATCATAGAAAAATTTTATTTATAGAGCTTCGACCTTTAGATTAAAGAGCTCTCAAGTTCAAAATACAAATAATGGAGCTTATACTTTCAGATCTCTATATAATACCTCGAATCCAAGTGAAAGTAACCATAAATGCACAATCCAAAATAAATAAATAAAACAAAGTACATTAATATTCACCTGTAAATCAATAAAATGGTTAAATCATAAGTTTAAACACAACTTACAAAAAAAAAAAGGAGAGTAGGAATTATGAGATTCATGGGAACACATATCATTAAGAAGAAAGAAATAAGGAAGATAATATCATAAGTTGTTCTAAATAGTAAGATGAGGAATTATGAGATTTATAATCGAGGGAAGCAAAAGATGAAATGAGGATTAAGAGAAGAGATGGTTGTAGAAATTGAATAAGGTTTGAAAGGTTGAGAGAAAATGGAGGGAGGTAGCTATGTTGAAGTGTGATTCAAAAATTGCTTCTAGTTTTAATATTTGACTAAGTCTTTGATATTTATTTAGATTTAAATGTTTGCTTTTAAATCCTTTGTTTCATGGTTAATAAAGTTAGTGCCTGAAATATCTGATGATTAGTTGAGATTTTTAGCTATTTAGTTTTGCTTGTAAGCCTATAAATAAGCATTTTCAATTCTAAAATAAGGACATAGTAGAGTACTTACATTTTTCTACAGTTTTGTTGTTCACAATTCTCTATTAAAACTTTATTTTTTTAATATTATGATTATCCAAACTCCAACAAGTTTTGGTATCAGACCTTTATTGAGAGAGTGAGTATAGAGAAAACATGAGAGTTGAGAGAAACACTTTAAGAGAAAATTCAATGGCTGGTAATGGCATTGCAATGAGTGCAGCACAACCACTTATTCCCATTTTCAAGGGAGAAGGCTATGAATTATGAAGTATCCGTATAAAGAATCTACTCAAATCTCAAGATCTCTGGGACTTAGTAGAGCATGGATATATAGAACTTGACAAAGAAAGTAGGTTGCGAGACAACAAGTAAGATTTAAAGGTATTGGTAATTATTCAGCAAGCTATTCATGATTGCTTTTTTTCACGGATCTCAGCTGCGACCACCTTAAAGCAAGCATGGTCAACTTTGAAAAAAGAATTTCAAGGTGATTGAAAGGTCATTGTTGTGCAATTACAATCACTTAGACAGGATTTTGAGACCTTAATGATGAAAAATAGAGAATCAATGGCTGATTTTTTGTTAAGAGCAATGGCAATAGTCAATCAAATGCAATCTTATGATGAGTAAATTACTAACCAGACCATAGTTGAAAAGTTATTAAGGAGTTTAACTCCAAAATTTGATTATGTAGTTATTGCAATAGAGGAATCTAAAGATTTATTAGTTTTTTCATTTAATGAACTAATGGGATCCTTGCAAGCCCATGAGTCTAAACTTAGTAGGTTACTTGAAAAGAATGAAGAGAAGGCATTTCAAGTGAAAGACGCCACTTCTAAAGCTAGAGAAAATGCAAGCTCAGCAAGTAGCGGTTGTGGTAAAGGAGCGGGCAGAGGTTAATTCGATGGACAATAAAGGTAGTCCAACGAGTAAAGAAATAATAAGAGTGGCATTCAATGCTATAATTATAAGAAATATGGGCATATAAAAGTTGATTGTTGGTACAAAGATCAAAAAATCAATTATGTAACGGAGAATGAAGAAGAGAGTAAGCTTTTTATGGCCTATTTTAACACTAACAACAGGTCAAGTGATGTGTAGTTTATAGATAGCGGTTGCTCAAACCATATGACAGGCTTAAAATCCATTTTTAAAGAACTTAATGAGACAGAGAAGAGGAAGGTGGAGCTTGGAAATGGCAAAGAAGTGCAAGTTGAAGGGAAAGGAACAATAAGCATCAAAACCATGCATGGTAAAGCAAAGCTATTACACTTGTACTTGATTTGGGATATAATTTGCTTAGTGTATGACAATTATTGGCTAGTGGATATTCAATTTTATTTGATGATGATGCATGTGTTATTAAAGAAAAGAGTTTAAGTCATTTCTTGGGAGTATGGCATAGGTTACTTCAGCGCCATAGCACTTGGTACTCGAACATTAGCTCAAGGCATTTTCTCTACCCCTTCTTGCCCTAAAAAAGCAGGGACTTTGTTAGTTAAAATTAACATGGCTCTAAATAACATGTTCCTATTAGAATTCTCACGCATGGAGAATTTTGCTCTTGCTATTGATGAAAAGCAAGAGTCAATCTTATGGCATTTACGTTATGGATATCTCAACATCAAAGGTCTGAAATTGCTGAGTGATAAAGGTATGGTTCTTGGACTACCTAAAATTAGCTCTATTGATTTATGTGAAGGATGCATATATGAAAAATAAACTAGAAAATCATTTCCTATTGGAAAGGCTTAGAGAGCTTTGATGTGTTTTGAATTAATTCATGTTGATTTATGTGGCCCTATGTAAACTAGATCATTTGGTGGTAGTCGTTATTTCTTGCTTTTTACTGATGATTATAGTCACATAAGTTGGATTTATTTTTTAGAAAATAAGTCAGAGACATTTGATAAGTTCAAGCATTTCAAAGCTAAAGTGGAGAAACAAAGTAGATCTTGCATCAAAGTTCTTTATATTGATAGAGGTGGAGAATTCTTATCTAAAGAATTTGATTGTTTCTGTGAAGAATATGGAATTCATAGAGAATTATCAACTCCTTACACTCTGGAGCAGAACGGTGTCGTTGAGAGGAAAAATTGAACCATTATGGAGATGGCAAGAAGCTTACTACAAACAAAGGGACTTCCAAATAAGTTTTGGGCTGAAGCTGTGGCAACATCAGTTTATTTATTGAATCTCTTTCCTATAAAAGTTATCATGAATCAAACTCCATTAGAAGCTTGGTGTGGCATAAAACCATATGTAAGTCATTTAAGAGTCTTTGGTTGTATAGCTTATGCTTTGGTAAATTCTTAAATTCATAAAAAATTTAATGAAAATTTTGAAAAATGTATTTTTTTGGGCTACTGTACTTAGTCCAAAGCTTATAGATTGTATAACCCTCTTAATGGAAAGATTTTAATTAGAAGAGATGTAGTATTTGATGAAAGTGTAAGCTGGGAATAACATGGAAATAAAAAGAAGACATTAGAAGGTGTTCCTTTAGTTTATGGAGACTCCTCCCATGAAATTTAAGAGCCAACTCCAATAAATTCCTCAGTTGGCTCCTCTATGACGTCACCATCTTCAACACCTGAAAATCAAAATTCTTCATCCTTTAGCGAAGAATCCACTGATGAGTTACAACCAAGGAAGTTTAGATCTTTATCTGATACATATGCATCTTGTCAATTTGCACTTTTTGTTTCAAATCCTATAAACTATGAAGAGATAATTCAAAAAGAAGAATGGAAGAAAGCAATATTGGAGGAATTAACAGCAATTGAAAGAAACGGAACATGGGAAATTGTGGACTTACCATAGGAAAAAATGTAATTATGAAATGGATATTTAAGACAAAATTTGGTGCAGATGGGTGCATACAAAATAATAAAGCATGACTCGTGGCAAAAGGATATGCACAGTAATATGGTGTTGATTTTGAAGAAACATTTTCTTCGGTAGCTCGCTTTGAAACTATGAAAATTATTTTGGCATTGGTTGTATAATTACAATGGCAAGTTTATCAATTCGATGTCCAGTTTGTGTTTTTAAATAAAGACCTGCTAGAAGAAGTTTATGTCACTCAACTGGAAGGATTCATAGTTGAAGGCAAGGAGACATAAGTGTTCAAGTTGAGAAAAGCACTCAATGGGCTAAAATAAGCTCCACAAGCTTAGTATAACAATATTGATTATTACTTTCATCAAAATGGTTTCATAAAAAGTAAGAATGAGCCTACTTTATATGTGAAGAAAGAAGGTGTAATAACCTGAGTTTTTAAATTATTTTATTTAAAAATAGGATATATAGTGTTAATAACTTTAAATTTATTTGTTTATTTTACCATTTTGTGAACAACTATTATTATTTTTGCGTTTAATTAAAATTTTCTACATAATTTTTTATATTACGGTTTAATATTTTGGATAATATTATTTTAAAAAATACTTAATTTGGTGCATTAATATTTTAATATTATTATTTTAATAAATTACATTATTTAAATGTATTTTAAATAATGTAATTATATATATATATGTATATGCACATATATAGTTAGGATTCAATATGTGTATATTATTAATATTAGTGTCTAATATATTAATATATCTGTGTGTATATATATATATATATATATATATATATATATATATATATATATGTGTGTGTGTGTGTGTGTGTGTGTGTGTATTTAAGTGTGTGGTTTAGTTATACACACATTATTTTTTTATTATATAAAGTTATTAACTATATAATATAATAATATATACATATAATATACATAAACTAAAAAGCTTCTCCTTTTTATTTCTTCTTCTTCCCCGATCATCACCATCCCTGCCCCTCATCGTCTGCCATCCGTTCATCGACCGTCAGAGTGCCTCTCCCTTCAACCGTTGCCTTCCACTGACTTCCCTTCCTTCTTGGGCGCCGGCAGCGACAACAAACCCATTTTTGGCTAAAAGTTGACTTCCTCATCGTTCTCCTCCATTTGGCCACCAAATCAGACGTTTTCAATGGCGTTGAACTCATGGAGCTTCGAAGAGGTTGATTCTGAGCTCCTTCCAGCCTGAAAACGCGATTTAGTTAGGGTTTTAGCTCTTTTTTTTGGCTATTTTTGGTTTTTCGATTTTTTTTATAATTCTTGCTTAATTCATGAAAAATCCATTTACAAAAGTTGATCCTCTTAGCTCAATCTACATCCCTGAATTTTTGTGTGATTTTTGGGAATTATTTTAATTTTTGTAAATTTTTGAATATTTTATTATTTTTGTAAATTAATTATATAAATTATGAAATTGTGATTTTTGGTGTTATTGATGGTTATTGGTAATTTTAGAATTTAATTATGATTGTTCCCCAACAGAGATGTGGTAGAGGTACCATAGGAGGTGTCAGAGGTATTGGTCAAGCTTCTACCAGCCAGTAGAGAGGTCGAGGAATGGCCAGAGTCTTCCATCTTACTCAGCAGGATTATAGATGGTGGGGTTTAGCACACGTTCAAGATTTTAGCAACCGCGTCATTGTTTGAGCTCAGGGTTGTAGAGAACACACTAACCACTGTCACAAAGATATGGCGTAGAGATGAGGAGTCGCCACCCAAGGTAATAACTGGGACAAATTGAAGAGGTGGTACTTGATTCCCTAAAAGAAAGCCAGCACCACAACCAGAAGATTCTGGATACGGAATACAAACTTCTTTCAGTCCTGTGTTCATTTAGAATTACTTTATGAATTACTATCTTATCCTTTATTTACATGCAATTTCATATAAAACCAAAACAATAAACTCCAAGGCAAACTAGTCATGAAATATACAAGTAAATAATGCATTCAATAAATCACATAATCCCTAAGTTAGTCTAATCTACATGGATTTTAAATGAATGAGCTAAAGTCTACATGTTTTAAATTATAAGTGAACCTAAAGACCTAATTCCTTTTAATTTTAATTAAATGAACCTAAGTCTACTAATTTTAATTCTAAAAATGGGCCTAATTCTACATGTTATGAAGGTATTTAAATTAACGGGCTTAATTATACATGTTTTAATTAAATAATAATTTTAAATCTATAAATTATGAAAAAGGCTTAAATTAAGTGAGCTAAGTCTAAATTAATTAAATTAAATTAAATAGGCCTATGTCTAATTAACTAAATGGGCTTAAAGGTATTTCTAACCTAAAATCTAATTAATTATGGACTTAAAAATATATTTTAATTAATTAAACCTAATTAATTATTAAATGGTATGGGCTAAAAATAAACAAATCAAAATCAAAAATGGGCTTAAGGCCTAAAACACATAAAAATAATAAATAAGCTAAAAAACAAATAAAAAACATAAAAAACATTAAATAAGATCAAATAAATAACTAATTTAATCCTTACTAAAACCCTAATTTTTATTAAAATGCAACCTAAATTAATTTACTTCCTCCATTGATTTTAAATGATTACCAAATTAAAACCTAATTTTACTAACCAATTTAAAAAATCATGCAACCACACACATAATTTTATTACTATTCTCACTATTGGGGCTATTACATTAATTCATAAAATAATTAAAAAAGAAAAAATAAAGAATAAAATAAAAATAAAGACAATAAAAATAAAAAATAAAACCCTAGAAACTAAGTCTCTAGGGGCTTTATCCGTAGTCTTCTGTGGATTTCCAATAAAATTCATCTTCCTCATATGATCATCATGTGTTTTCCTCCGTAATCACTATAAGAAAATAAAATAATAATTAATGAATAAATTATGATAAAATAAATAGAATAATAAATAAAAGAAAAATAGAAGAATATGGTATGCTATTGGATGATTAGGGTGCTTATCAGATTTGTGATTCACCGTTCTTGATAAGTCTTTGAATATTTTCTTCAAAAAATCCTTCGTAAGTTTTGAATTGTTTAATGAATCAAAAGTAATTTTTTGATTAAGAAAAATAAAATCACAATTTTCTTTCTCTCCTCTCCTTCTTTTCTACGCCCCTCTCGTTTTCTTTTCTCTTTTCTTCCTCCTAGCTCCCCTTTTATAATGGAACTAGGAAGTCTAACCCTAATCCTAATGTGATTTTCATTCCTAAAGTGTATTTAGGAATTTTGAACCAAATAGGATTAAATTAATTAGGAAGTTTAAACCAATTTAGGATTGAATTAATTAGAAAATTTAAACCACCTGAAATTGGAATAATTAGAAATAGGAAAATGGAAGAGTTCAATTCTGACTGGGATTGTGCAATTCCGATCGGAATTATTGTAATTTCGATCGAAATTATGTAATTCCAATCGAAATTACATAATTCTGGTCGGAGTTATGGAATTTCGATCCGAAAATTTTTTTTAACATTTAATTACAAAAAGGCCCACGAAAAAATTTAAATTTTGCAATTAGGTCCTAAAAAGAACTTTGCGATTTAATCCCTGAAAACATTAAATTCTTCCTTTAAAAGCCCTTAGAATTTTTTAAAGATTAAGCATCGAAGACATTTTCATCATTGGAGTCCTTTACTGCATCCATAACATGTCATCCTAAAATTGGGTGTCTACAGTTGCCCCCTTTTGTCGTTGTTTACTTGATAATTACGACAAAGTAGAATAGCACCCAATTTCTAAATTGAAAGTTAGGATACTTACCTGTACTCCGTGAGACTTCTACTGGTGAATTTTCTATACTCGGATGTACAACATTTTAAATGGCATATCATACTCGGTCATATAATATTGATTATACTCAGTCATATAATTGATTGAGGATACATTGCACTCGGTCGTACAATGCCGACTACACTCGATCGTATAATCTATTTTGATAAGAAACATCACACTCAGTCGTATGATGCTGATTATACTTGGTCATATAATTAATCAGCTAAGGATACATTGCACTCGGTCGTACAATGTCGACTACACTCGGTCGTACAATGCCGACTACACTCGGTCGTATAGTCTATGTTTGATAAGAAACATCACACTCAGTTGTATGATGCTGATTATACTCGATCGTATAATCGGTTGAGGATACATTGCACTCGGTCATACAATGCCGACTACACTCGGCCATATAGTTTGTTTTCATAAGAAACATCACACTCGATCGTATGATGCTGATTATACTCGGTCGTGTAATCGATTAGTGAATACATTGCACTCGGCCGTACAATGCCGACTACACTAGGTCGTATAGTTTGTTTTTTGATAAGAAACATCATACTCGATCGTATGATGCTGATTATACTCGGTCGTATAATCAATTGATGAATACATTACACTCGGTTATACAATGCCGACTACAGTCGGTCGTATAGTCTATTTTTTGATAAGAAACATTACACTCGATCATATGATGCTGATTATACTTGGTCGTATAATCGATTGATGAATACATTGCACTCAGTTGTACAATGCCGACTACACTCAGTTGTATAGTCTATTTTTTATAAGAAACATCACACTTGGTCGTATGATGCTGATTATACTCGGTCGTATAATCGATTGATGATACATTGCACTCAGTCATACAATGCCGACTACACTCGGTCATTTAGTCTATTTTTTATACGAAACATCACACTTGGTCATATGATACTGATTATACTCGATCGTATAATCGATTAGTGAATACATTGCACTCGATCGTACAATGTCGACTACCCTCGGTCGTATGATGCCAACTACACTCGGTCGTATAGTTTATTTTGATAAGAAACATCATACTCGATCGTATGATGCTGATTATACTCGATCATATAATCAATTGAGAATACATTGCACTCGGTCATACAATGTTGACTACACTCGATCGTATAGTCTGAGGTGAATGAAACACATTGTACTCGATCGTACAATGCTTACTACACTCGGTCGTATAGTATGAATTGTCTTATATGATTATGCTGCAATCCATAATTGCTCACAAATTTGGTTGTTTAAGTTGAATACCTTGAATTCTTTGTACTGGCTAATTAGCACTTTTGTTGACTGACTTTAAATTTTGCTATGTTGATTGGCTTTGCAAGTTGAGTATACCCCCTTCTAGATTTGAAATTCCTACAAAATTATTGAAGTTAGTTTTAATAAGATGAATGTACAAAAGTATATTATTATTTTGAAAATTTATAAGAAAATTCATCACTTTGCATGAGATAACATGTACTTAACCAATCTCCTTAATTTTGATCCTCATGACTATCATTTATTTACCATTCACAAAGGGTAGAGGCATTATTACCCATTTTATACTGAGAGCATATTTTTTACCAAGTGAAAAGCTTACTTTCACACCTAAATTCAGGAAGAATCTAATAGAAAAAACTTATGGTATTTTGGCATAAATGGATCAAATTCTAAGTATTAAAACAGTATTTGAATTATTTTTGTGATTTCCTTCCTTATCCGAATATTCCCCACCTTTCTTATATTACTCAGTGTGGATACCATTGGAAAGGTTCTTTGGATACTCATACTCATATAGAGCATTGGAGTAAATAGAGCAATTTTTGGCCTAGTCCTCTTTTAGTATTCCCTACCTTTCTTGTATTACTTAGCATGGATACCGCCAGAGGTTTTATGTTGATACTCTTACTCATTTATGAGCATTGGAGTAAATTATGCTTGCTCTTTTTTCTATTCTCCTCTTAGTATTCCCTATCTTTCTCGCATTACTTAGTGTGGATACCTTCAAGGGATTTTGTACTCATACTCATTTCTGAGCATTGGAGTAGATTACATGCACATTTATCATTCATAAGACTAAAATGATACCCTAAAATTTAATCAATTTATACTACAAGTCCAAAGATTTTATCTTTATATGTTTTTCCCCTCGTTTGGATACAAAGCAAGCATTAGATTGATTAGAGTTTAGAATTTCTCAGCATAGAACTGTCAATAAGACATCTGAATTCTGCGGGGCTAATAAAAGAAAGCCACTAAAATCACAGGTTGTGAGATAAATTTTTGCACATGATCTTGTGAAGTGGATGAATTTCCTTTCAATTTGTGAATTTTCTTATTGAAGATTTATTTTATTATAGAATCAAAGAAGATAGAGTTGAACTGCTTCCCTTTGGTATTTTTTTGGGGTTTTGTCGCACAATATGAGGTTTTGACAAGCGATTGACATTTGTTATCTTGCCCATTCTTATTAATGTATTAGTTTCTTTTCACTTCTTAGTTCTCTTCTATTTTCTTGTAAAAAATACTATAAGTTAGTATGACCTATTTTCTAGTAAAAAATTTATTAGAATGCAATGTTATTCTTTTGCATTCTTCCCTTTCATTATTGTGATGATGTCTCTGATCACAAGGTCCTGATGCTCCACCGTTGAAGTTGTGGCTTTATCCCATTGATGCTATAGTAGAGGGCTTCATTTCTCTTCTCAACAATTCCTATAAAAGAAGAGATTTAGGAGTTAGAGGTTTTTATTTCATAATCAAAGAAGTTTTCAAAGTGCATTCGTCTCAAGTTTTGAGTGCATTCTTCCCTTTCATATTAAATATGAGGAACTTGAGCATCCTATCTAGCCTCCTGAAGTTTCCCAAGATAATGCTTCTTGGTAGTGTCATCCTCTTATTTTCATTCTTTCAAATGTTTCACATGTGGATACTCTGACTACTTTCCTGTTTTTTCAACACTAATTTCAAATATTAGTAGTAGAGTATTTGCACAATCTTATCTAGGCTTAAAGACTTTTATTATACAAAATAAGTGTTTCACAAAATATGTATACAGGTGTATGCATGCTATGTATGATGTGCATGATCCTAATGGGTCTCTTGTTTAGAACAGAGCCACTCATCAATAGCCTATCAGTTTGAGTATTGAACGATTCGTTGTTGGTACTTCTGATGTTAAGGCTTTCGATACAATTCATTAGACTGATTACTAGACTACTAAGTAGGGTCCATGGCTTTACAATAGAGCTTATAATTGATCGATGCACTATTGAACTTTTCTTTTGTTATTGTTAATGATTAAGGTATTAGCTCTTACACTTCAGCATCCATCTTCGCTCTTTGAATGCCGATACCATTTTCCCCATGAGTTGTATTTTGCCCTCAGATATTATCTACATGTACGCACGTAATGCTGAAACCATCAATCTTCCTTTTCTGATTTCCTTTTGTGAAACAAGAGATAAAACCAGTGCTGCTTGGATTAAAACTGTCACATTCTGCCTATATGCTTAGTTTCTGCTAGTATCTTCTCATGGAGATGCTAATGTAAGAATTATTAGTATCTTGGAATAGGCAGAAACTAGAGCTAATCCCGTGCCTGTCATACTTGCTGAAACTATCATTGGGTTAGATAATTTCAAAGTTCAAAATCAACTGTCAGGCAGTCTGCTTCTCCTTCAAGTATATAACCTCCTTTTTTATAGATTTGGTTATAAGAGAAATTGAGCCTGCTTGATGCCCCTCCCAATGCTTTGACTTATCAACCTCATCATCTACAATCCCATCCTTTGAAGATAAAGAATAAGCATACTAGAGATCAATGGGTTGATTGGATGAAAGGCATTGCTGATACTGAGATTACTTGGATCTGTCCTTGGTGGGGATTAAATTTGTGACCATCAACTTGTATGACAACTGTGTCCCTATTCCCGGATTATACTCTTTGACCTTTCTTTGTCCTTTACACCTCTGCCATCAGTATGGTCACCCTCAATTCATTGTTGCTATTGTAACTGACTTTGAAGGTTTCCTCCTAAGGCAAGACTTCTTAGACAAGGTGAAGAACTTGTGGCCTCGTAGAGCTTTGGAATGCAATTTATGCCTGGATGCTAACATGACTATTTATGACAACTACAAAACTTGGGTTATTATGCAATCTACAGAATCACCAAAACTTATCAAGTATAAAAGGACTCAAATATTATTAGATGAGTCAAGAAAGAAATAAAAACATAACTAGTGGTCTCATAACTCTGGTTTCTCATGTTTTATTTTTCTTTAAGTCTTTATGTCTTATAATAAAGATAGAATATGCAATATTCAATAAAAATGTCTTTTCAATTTTATTTCATTATCCAGGGTAAAAATGAGTACATTTATTACATCACATGACACAACTTCCTGTTATCAGCTAGTCTTTTCAGATTTTCTAACTGAACATTTTTTTTCTCATTTTCATTTCCCTATCTTCTGCATGATCAGCCCTTTACGGGTTTTCTAAACAGCGAGAATGTCCTAACTTTTTCCTAACCAGCCTTTTCAGGTTTTCTAGTTAGCGAATTTTTTTTTCAAAGGTAGTATTTCTTAAGGCAATCCAGGTTAACTGGCTTAGTGAACTCATTCCCTTCTAGATCTGATATCTTTGCGGCTCCCTTGGGCAAAATTATCTTGACTAAATATAGCCCTTCCCAATTTGGTTTGAATTTTCCTCTCAAGTCAAACACTATAGTCCTTGCGTGCTTTAATACCATATCTCCAACTTTTATCTTTCCCGGCTTAACTTTTTTATTGAATGCTCTTGCTATTCTCCTATGATAAATCTGAGTATGGAATAAAACATCCATCCTTTTCTCATTTAGTGATACAAGGTAATCAAACCTCTTTTGTATCCATTCACACTCGGGGATCTTTGCTTCTATAACCACCCTTAAGGATTTAATTTCTATCTCTATGGGTAGAACTGCTTCATAACCATATACTAACGAAAATGGAGTTTGTCCCATAATTGTACGTTTTATAGTTCTGTATCCCCATAAAGCAAAAGGAAGGTGTTCAAACCAGTCCTTATGTGTCTTTACCATCTTAGAGAGAATCTTCTTTATATTCTTATTAGCCGCTTCTACTGCTCCATTAGCCTAAGGTCGATAAGGTGAAGACTTATGATGCTCAATCTTGTATCTTTATAGCAACTCAGCGGTTTTTACCTGAAACTAAACTCCATTATCTGTCACAACATGATGTGGGACCTCATACCTACAGATGAGGTTCTTCTCAATGAACTTTGCTATCTGTCTAGCTTTTAAGGTGCCAAAGGACTTTGCTTCTACCCATCTTGAAAAGTAATTAATTGCGACCACTATATATTTATGCTCGTTTGAAGTAGTTGGTTTTACTTCCCCTATTATATTTATTCCCCAGGCTACAAAGAGCCATAGAGATGTTAAACTGTTTAGAACTGTAGAGGGAAGGTGATTGAGGTTCCCATGTATTTGACATTTATGACATTCTCTTACTATTCGATGCAGTCCTTTTCCATGCTCCCCCAATAGTATCCCTGCCGAGTAATTTTCTTTGCCAAAATTATCCCATTCATATGTGATCCATAGACTCCTGCATGAATTTCTCTCATTACCTACTCTGCTTCATCCTTCTTGAGACATCTCAGCTATATTCCATTTTTCATCCTTCTGTATAATATCTCATCATGACTTGCATAATGACGTGCAAGAACACGAAGAGCATATCTATCTTTGGAAGTTGTTTCATCTGGGTATCTTCTTTCCTCGATAAATCTCTGGATGTCATAAAACCACGGCTTTTCCTCTGGCCCTATCTAAATATTCATGACATGTTCTTTGCCATAACATGAAACTTGTGTTTTCATTATCACTAAAGGTTTCATCATCGATCCCATCGGTTTATCCCACATTAAAGAAAGTGTTGCCAAAGCATCCGCCATATGATTCTCATCTCTTGGTAAATGCATAAAAAGACATTTGGTGAAACTCTTTATCAGCTTTCTCAAATAATGGATGTAAGGTTTTGGTCTTTCTTCCTTTACTTCCCACTCTTCATTAGCTTGGCTGATGATCAACATGGAATCTCCATAAACCAATAGGTCTTTTGCTTCGACTGCCAATGCTGCTTTCATACCATAGATACATGCCTCGTATTCAACCATATTGTTAGTAACCCCGAAGTCTAATTTCTGGGCCATTAGGATGGTTTCTCCTTCTGGTGTGACAAGAATTACTCCTAACCCTGCTCCTCTATTATTCACTGCTCCATCAAAATACAGTTTCCATTCTCAATGTCCTATTACTGCTAGGTTCTTATCTGGAAACTCTAGATTCCACTGCTCATTTTCTTCGACTGCATTCTAGGCTAGAAACTCTGCTACAGCTCTGCCTTTGATGACCTTTGTAGTGACATACTCTATATCAAACTCCATTAAAAGTACCAACCATCTAGACATCTTTCCAGTTAAAGCCAATGTTTGGAACAAGTATTTTAAAGGATCTATCCTTGAAATGGCTTATACTTTGTAGGACTGGAAGTAATGCCTTAACTTCTTTGTAGCCCAAATCATTATTAAACATGTCTTCTCTACAAGATTGTACTTTTCCTTATATGGCAGGAACTTTTTACTGAGGTAGTATATAGCGTACTCCACCCCTTCGGGCCTTTCTTATGCTAGCATTGCTCCCATCACCTTTTCTTCTAAAGCCAAATATAAGATTAAAGGCTTACCTTGTTTTGGTGGCCTTAATACAAGTGGGTTAGTAAGGTATTCCTTAATCTTATCAAAGGCTTTCTGGCATTCTTCATTCCACTCCATAAGCTAATTCTTCTTCAAGAGCTTAAAAATTGGGTCGCAGACCATAGTAAGTCTTGCAATGAATCTGCTAATGTACTGTAATTTTTCGATGAACCCTCGTACTTCCTTCTCTATTCTTGGCGCTGGCATCTCCTGAATGGCTTTGATCTTGTCTGGATTGACTTCTATTCCTCTATTGCTGATTATGTGCCCCAATAACTTTCCTGAAGTTACCTCAAAGATGCATTTCTTCAGATTAAGCCTTAGGTTATATTTTTCTATTCTTCCTAAGAACTTATCCAAAGCCTCAAAGTGTCCCTCTCTTGTTTCAGACTTAACCATCATATCATCAACATAAACTTCCACTTCCTTGTGCATCATATCATGAAATAAGGTAGTGGTCGCTCTTTGATAAGTTGCTCTTGCGTTCTTTAAACCGAAGGGATCACCTTGTAGCAATATGTTCCCCATTTCGTGACAAAAGTAGTTTTGATTTTGTCCATAACGGCCATCATTATTTGATTATAACCTGAGAACGCATCCATAAATGAATACATCGCACTAGATGCTGCACTATCCACAATCACATCAATATGAGGTAAAGGAAAATCATCCTTTGGACATGCCTTATTCAGGTCCTTGAAGTCTACACACATTCAAACTTTTCCATCTTTCTTAGGAACTGGTACTATATTCGCCAACCATTGAGGGTACTCCACAACTTCTAAAAAACCAGCCTAGATTTGCTTAGCAACTTCTTCCTTTATCTTTTCTATCCACTCGAGCCTTAACTTATGAAGTTTATGCTTAATAGGTTTAGCTTCAGGATATGTTGGAATGTGATGCTCCGCAATTCCTCTATGTAACCCTGGCATATCCTCATAGGACCAAGCAAATACTACCTTTCTTTTTATTAATATTCTCTTAAATTTTTCCCTCTCTTCAAGAGTTAAGTCATGTGATATTGAAATGTGTTTTGGTTATTCATTTGTACCCATGTTTAATGAATTTAATTAAATAGAATTAATGTCAAACATGCATGAACGATCATTATTAAAATGCACAAGACCATCAGAATCAACATCACACAAGTAAGCCAAACCAGAATTTATATCATTGACCATAAAGATTTCATCCTTAAATAAACTAGACGTTATTACATCAGTTTCTTCATAAAAAAATTAGTAAAACTATTATTAATGATACTAGCTAATTCCTGTGATGGTTCTTTATTGGGTGGCAGACAAAGCAGTTCTTTGATGTCTTCAGTTTTCATTTTTTCAGCAACTATCTTCATCACCTTATCCTTGTTGTCTTGCACCAGCTTTTTAACTATCTATTTTTTAAAAATTTCAAATCTGGGAACATCCACACCAGCTACTTGGACAGGCTCCTTTTTACCTTAGTAGAACTTCTCTTTTCCTTTCTTGATAAAGTTACCTTTCAGGGGTCCCACACTCCCTAGGCCATTTTTATTGAAAAACCTTCTTCTTATCCCTTTGCTACTAAACTCAACTCCAGTATAGCCCAATCCTTTTGTGTCATTCTAGGTTTTGAAATCTGCCAATTATGGGATTCCTTGCTCATTTTTCCCTAGTCCTTGCCCTGGTCGGTAATTCATTTTCTTGATTATGTTCATAACCTTTGGATCCATTATGACTCCCTCTGAAATCATGGCCACCTGATAACCTGGGGGAGTGATTACCTATTTCTGACTATCAATAACTACAGACACCATTTTGCCCAGACTAGCATCTAGAGTCACCACTTCCCCATCAAGTAGGAATTTCACCTTTTGATGCACAATCGAAGGTACTCCTCCCAAGACATGATACCAAGGTCTTCCCAGAAGAAGGACATAGGTGACAGGAATATCTAGAACAGTGAATTCCACCATTGCTTCTATAGGTCCAGTCTTCACGGAAGCCACAAAGGTTCCTTCTACACTCCTAATGTTGTCATTATAAGCCCTTATTATAAAGTCAGATTTTGCCAAATCCTCCACCTTCATGCCTAAATTAGGTAGGATTTGAAGTGGATAAACATTAATTGTAGACCCATCATCGACCATCATATAATTAGTGCTCTTTCATTTTACTTCAGCTGGAATGAAAAGTGCTTTATTATGGTTCATTCCTTCCACAGGTAAATCCTCATCCGAGAAAGTAATGACCCCGTACTTTTTCTCAGTAACCTTGGCCACCATTGCTTCAGGAGTTGCTGTAGTTTCAATGTTCATCTTAGTCAAGGCCTTAACTAGGGCTCTTTTGTGGCAGCTCGAATGCATCAAAAGCTCCCAAATACTTACGTTGGCCTTCGCTTTTTTGAGTTGTTCGAGAATCAAGTCATCACCCTGTTCATTCAAGTCTTCTCCTTCAATAGCTTCTTCCCTCTCTATGGCTTTCTCTGCTAGCTTATAACCCTTCCCGCTTCTAGTAACATGGCTGACTTCGAGATTATCTACCCATACATCATACCCTTCAGTGCCTTCCTCATCTGAACTATACCAAATATCAATCATTCCTATAGTCTGATCTTTCCTCCCTTCTTTCCATACCTCGACCATGCATTTTTCATTCTTGACCAATAACTTTTCATCATCGAACTCCTCACCCCATCTTATAGGCTCAATTGTATCAATAGATATGTTAAAAGAAGGTGGTTTGGAGTAAAACACCTTATAATCAAACTTGCCTGAGGGCTGTCCCAGTAAGTCTTCTGCCACTTCTACACTTTTAGGAGTAATAGGTGATTTCTCAATAGTTTTAAGGCTTAGATCCTCAAAAGAGTTTAGCACTTCTTCTTTGCTCACTCCTGAGTTGATCATCATGGTGGTTGGGGGTGGTACATTTTAGTAATTTAGGAAAGGATTATTTCGGGTGTTTGGGTTTGAGCTTGATTTTTTAGGGTTTGTGATTTTTTCAGAGTCTATGAGGTTTTGGATTTTATGTTTAATATGCATGCAAGAGTCAATATGGTGACCAGCGACTTGATGAAATTTGCAATAACTATTTTGATCAAAACCAGGTAGGTTTGGGTTTGGCGGTCTAGAAGGGATTAAGGGTCTAAGGAGACCTTTTTGAATAAGGCGGTCTAGGACTTTGGATAAGGGTTGGTTGAAATTTGAGAATCTCCTAGGTTGTTGGATGGCATGAACTCCTATAACTCGACTGGTATTTCCTTACTGCGTGCCCCCAGATGGGTAATTTCTCACTCTAGTATTCCTAATGGCCTTCTTTTTCTCATTTTTGATCTCTTCATCCTGTAACCCATCATCATAAAGGTCTACGAACGTCTTGGGGTTCATCATTTGCAACCTCTCCACTAGGTTAGGTGACACATTTCAGACTATCATTCTAACCTGGTCCTTCTCTGCCAATTTGTTCTTCATCATTCCTACCTTATTCATGAACCTAGTCAGAAAATCTAAAAATGATTCATTGGGCTTCTACTTGGTTAGCTCCAGATCTCTTATAGAGACCTTAAGCCTAGTATCGTAGTTGTATTGCTTCAGAAAATTAGTGTACAACTCCCTCCAATCTGCTCGGATAAACTTCTCTAACCCATGATACCAGTTAATAGTCATACCTTCTAAGGACAGCACAAACAGCTTAGTAACCACGGCCAAAGGAGCCTTAGTAGTACTCATATTAGTTATGTATTGACTGAGATGAATCCTTGGGTCCCCAGTACCATCAAACTTCTACAGCCGTGGCATTTTGAATATGTCAGGTAACTTATCTTCCTCAAATTATATTATATCATCAAAGTCAAAAGGGTATCCTAGGCCTTGTCCCCTCATCAACTCTTCCATCTTAGACATCTTCTGAGTCAATGTCTTCATCTGTCTGGATTTCAGCTCTTGCACTTTCTCAAGTGATTCCTTTTTTGCCTTTTCAACCATGTAACTCTCAACATCCTCGAGTTTCATGTCATTGTTAACAGGTAGTGGACCCATGACAGGTGACTTGGCCACGGCGAGTGGTGGCATTAGTCCCGCTAGAGCTTGTCTTAACTCATCTTGCATCATTGCTCTCATATCATCCATCAGTGCTCCTTTGACATCTTCTAAGGTCCAGTTTTCTCCCTTTTGTTGTTCCATTCTTTTAGTTCATTCAGGTTGCATAGCTAGATTAATGGGGCTCTTTTCCAGTGTGCTAAGGATCTCTTTCTCAATTAATTGGGGGCTTGAATCAGTTCTCATCAGTCTGCCACCTTTTTTACTCCAAATATAGGAAGACCCTAACAAATCTATGATGGCTGCAAGACAAATGGTTAGTATGATGCATGAGATGCATGTATGCATGTATGCATGTATGCATGATGCATGTGCTATACAGCAAGTAGCAAGTAACAAGTTAGGTATACATACATCCTTCCAACCTTATTCCTCCCACACACATATTCAATGGTGAGTCTCTTTTCCTAGGATTTTTGGTCTTAGTCTTAATATCAATAGGGGATATCATGGACCAACGTGCATGTCAAATCTCTCAAAGTAAATAGAAGCATAGAAACAACATTTTCAGGTGTAAAAGATTAACCCAATCTTTATTAACCTAAACGAGTTTCAAAAGTATGGGCTTGGGCCTTTATAGATAGAAATACCTCATGGAAACATTCACAAGCAATTTGGGTAGATCCTAGGGAAATAACTAAGCCATTATATGTGGTTAAGGTCTGGTAATAAGGTCAAGGTTCCCTTAGCAAGATGCTCTCCTTTATGGACTTTGAGTTACAGGCCAAGGTCAGAGGGGCCCAGCATCCTTTGCAAACTCGAGAGAAGACTACCCCTTTTAAGGATTTGGGTTACAGGCTCTGGTCAGATGAGCCCAGTAATCTTTTTGGATTGAGTTAAGGCTAAGAGTGATGGTTAGCCAATCTACAACCCCATGAGGCTAGTGGAATCATGGAGTTATAAACCAATGCCATCGGTTTAATAGGGACATGCAGAATGAATGCAAGAATAAAATAATAATTAATAAAATAATTCTAAAGAACACAAGTAGAATCAGTATCTCTTATCCCCAGTGGAGTCACCACTGTAGACGATGGGGTTTAGCGCGTGTCCAAAATTTTAGCAACCGCGTCACTGTTTGAGCTCAGGGCTCTAGAGAACACACTAACCACTGTCACAAAGACATGGTGTGGAGATAAGGAGTCACCACCCATGGTAATAACTAGGACAAATTGAAGAGGTGGTACTCGATTCCCTAAAAGAAAGCCAGCACCACAACCAGGAGATTTTGGATACAGAATACCAACTTTTTTTAGTCCTGTGTTTAGAATTACTTTATGAATTACTATCTTATCCTCTATTTACATGCAATTTCATATAAACCCAAAACAATAAACTACAAGGAAAACTAGTCATGAAATATACAAGTAAATAATGCATTCAATAAATCACATAATCCCTAAGTTAGTCTAATCTACATGGATTTTAAATGAATGAGCTAAAGTCTACATGTTTTAAATTATAAGTGAACCTAAATACCTAATTCTTTTTAATTTTAATTAAATGAACCTAAGTCTAATAATTTTAATTCTAAAAATGGGCATAATTATACATGTTATGAAGGTATTTAAATTAACGGGCTTAATTCTACATGTTTTAATTAAATAATGATCTTAAATCTACAAATTATGAAAAAGGCTTAAATTAAGTGAGCTAAGTCTAAATTAATTAAATTAAATTAAGTGGGCCTATGTCTAATTAACTAAATGGGCTTAAAGGTATTTCTAACCTAAAATCTAATTAATTACGGACCTAAAAATATATTTTAATTAATTAAACCTAATTAATTATTAAATGATATGGGCTAAAAATAAATAAATCAAAATCTAAAATGGGCTTAAGACCCAAAACACACAAAAATAATAAATAAGCTCAAAAACAAATAAAAAACATAAAAAAATAATTAAATAAGATCAAATAAATAACTAATTTAATCCTTATTAAAACTCTAATTTTTATTAACATGCAACCTAAATTAATCTACTTCCTTTATTAATTTTAAATGATTACCAAATTGAAACCTAATTTTACTAACCAATTTAAAAAATCATGCAACCACACACATAATTTTATTACTATTCTGTCACGACCCAAAACAGGGGCCATGACTAGCGCTAGGGAACGAGAATTCTTTCGAATCCGAAACCCGTAGTAAGCCTAAAATAAAATAAAACATTGTAATAATAATAATAACAATACTTAATGCAGCGGAATAAGATCATAAATATCAAAATAATATTTCCACCAAATGAAATTAAATCAAATCCTCATCTCATATATAAATAAATCTTTTAATACAAGTTTCAGTTCAAATTCTTAAAATACGTAACTCACACAAATATAATACAATATCTTTTTAACAAATTTACGACTACTGCAGTGTCTAGATTAATAAAATAAAACTCAAGTGAGCAGTTTACATAATAAAACCAGGGCGGAAGAAATCCGGCATACAGGCCTGTTACTGAGGTCTGAAGACGATGACTCTCCTGAAAAATAGTCAACGGAGGGGAGTCAGACCTCACTGAGTGAATTACTATAGTATATATACATGCATACCAAATGCCAATGCACACAATCAAAAGTATATATATCATGTATGTATACAAGCAAATACACACAGATGCAATAAAATCATTTTATATATTTTTATTGAAAATCACTGTTTATGAAGGATCAAATAGAACCCTAGAAAATCGCAACCTCAAAACATTGTTAGACAACACTTTAGCCATACAGGCTCACTTATTCCAAATATATTCACTTATTCCATTTAGACAGTAGACTGGCCCCGAGACACTAAGTCAACCGAGCTCCAGCAGTCTGACTGTCAGTGTGATTGGCCCCGAGACACTTAGTCAACCGAGCTCCAGCAATCACACTCCCAAATCCTTTCTCACATATCAAATAATCAAATCCAATCAATATCCTCAAACGGGTTAGTAATATAGCGTAAATACTATCGGCGTACCGGTACGTACTCGATCCTAGTGCTGCCCATTAGGTAGCACGTTCTATTGATATCCTTCATTAAAATATAAAACATACATTCATTACAAGTAAATGATGCATGAATTGAATAAAATAGCAACATAAACCATATATATACTAGATATATATCAAAAATAAATCAGGTATATTTCGAGTATATGTATACGTCAAATAAATCCAATATAATCGTAAAATAAACTAAATATATATTTAAAACATTTTAAATGTAAATGTTTAATAAAACATGCATATAATTTAAAATATACCAAAAATAAACCAAAGATAAACCAAAAATAAACTAAAAATAAACTTAAGTACTAATTAAATCATTTATGTATATTTAATCAAAATAAAACATATATTTCTAAAATCATGCACCCTAAAGCATATATATATATAGAATAGTAACTCACAATTATTGCGCTCCACGAGATGGGTCCGATGGGCCTGGTCCATTAGGCCTCGGTCTCGGCATAACTAAACAAAAAAAAATGATAGAAATCAGAACAAATCTAACAGAAGTTCTAAAGACTCGATCTAGATTACTAGACACAGAATCAGAATTAGAGTTCGACTAAACATCACGTTTTACGAGAATTCTATCAAAAATCCGACAGAACCTCCCCTGTAAAATGGACATATCTCTACTCAAAGAGTAGAGCCGGCCCTACAAAGAAACACACTTCGAAAACAAATAGGCACAGAATCATAATTACAATCCCTCGGTCGAACTCCAACTACTGTTTACCGACCGAGGTCCACAATTCACAGAATAATACAGAAATACCAAAAATACCCTTATCTCATAGAAATACATTTAATAAGTATAAATTACATAATTAACCCTAAAACACAGTAAAAACCGATAAAAACTCATTTTATTAGAAAAATCGTATATTATATATATAATTGAAAATAATTTACGAAAATTTAATTAGTTAAAAATACTCAATAATTTATAGAAATCATTTTTATGCCCTAAATAACTACTAAAACCAATTTAATTACATTTTTAGCCAATTTAGGGTAAAATTACCAAAATACCCCTATATATATAAATATACTAAAATTATTCCAAAAATTCACTAAAAATAATATAATTGCCAAAAATTAATTTTCTCAACATATTTTTCAATAATATCACTAAATAAACTTAATTAACCAATTAATTTCAATTAAAAACATAATTAATCCCTATTTTCCAAAATTACATAAACTAAATAAATTCAAAATAAATACATAAAAAATTCACAAAAATTCCAAATAAATTTTTATAATTCATTTCAATGCCTATATTTATCATAAAACACAATTTCATAATTTAATTAATTAATTTTTGAAAATTAGAAAATAATAATAAAATAATCAAAAATACCCAAAAATCAAAATAAATTCCAAAAATTCTACAAAAATTCACACATGAAGATTAATCTAAGGGGAGAAACTTTTGTTAAGGAATTTTTCATGAATCACAAGGAAAATACTCAAAAAAAAAAATTCAAAAATCCAATATGGCCGAAATTGGAAAATTGACAAAAACCTTACCAAATCAAGTTTTAAGCTTAAAGGAAGCTTAGAATCATCTTCTATGGCCTCAGAGGAGTTCAACGGCACCAGAATGAGGGAATTTGGTGCCCGAAATTGTGAGGTGTGGAGGAAGAGGCCAAAATGCCAAAACACACTTCACCGGCGCGGGAAGGGAAGTCTGCAGGTGGCGGAACGGCTGGAGGAAGGAGGTGGCACAGTGGGAGGCGCAGTGACGATAGATGGCCGGCGTGCGCAGTGATGAGAGGGGAAGGGGAAGTCGGGAGGAATAAGAAGGAGTGAGGGTAGGTTTTGTAAATTTTACAAAGCTTATATATATATATTAATAACTTTAATAATTTATATTAAAATATACTAATATAATATTTAGAAAAATCACACACCACATATATAAAAATCAACTTAATATTATATACATATACATATATATATATATAACACACATTAACTTAATACAACTATATAATATATGCATTCAAAATTAAAATAATTATTAAACCCTAAAATGTTTAAATATAAGAGTGTATATATATATATATATATATATATATATGTATTTTAATATGACAATTAAATCATGCATGGATTCATGCAAATTCGAAAACTTATCTAAAATAATCAATATTAAGTTATTTACGTGTCATTTTCCCTGAAAATATAGTTCTCGGGAAAATTTTACATAAAATACTTAACATAACATAAAATAATTATAAATCAATTTTAATTAAATAACAAACTCATAAAATATCATAAATATATACAAAAATTATTAACACTGCATATCCCGATGCAGTATAAAACTATTTAAAAACACGGGATATTACATATTCCCACTATTGGGGCTATTATATTAATTCATAAAATAATTAAAAAAAGAAAAAATAAAGACAATAAAAATAAAAAATAAAACCCTATAAACTAAGTCTCTACAGGGCTTTATTCATAGTCTTCTATGGATTTTCAAAAAAAGTCATCTTCCTCATATGATCATCATGTGTTTTCCTCCATAATCACCATATAAAAATAAAACAATAATCAATGAATAAATTATGATAAAATAATAAATAAACAAATAAACAAATAAATAAAAGAAAAATAGAAGAATATGGTATGCTATTAGATGATTAGGGTGCTTCTCAGATTTGTAATTCACCGTTCTTGATAAGTCTTCAAATCTTTTCTTCAAAAAATCCTTCACGAGTTTTGAATTATTTGATGAATCAAAAGTAATTTTTTTATTAAGAAAAATAAAATCACAATTTTCTTTCTCTTCTCTCCTTCTTTTTTGCGCCCCTCTCTTCTTCTTTTCTTTTTTCTTCCTCCTAGCTCCCCTTTTATAGTGGAACTAGGAAGCCTAACTCTAATCCTAATGTGATTCTCATTCCTAAAGTGTATTTAGGAATTTTGAACCAAATAGGATTGAATTAATTAGGAAGTTTAAACCAATTTAGGATTGAATTAATTAGAAAATTTAAACCACCTAAAATTGGAATAATTAGAAATAGGAAAACGGAAGAGTTCAATTCTGATTGGGATTGTGCAATTCAGATCGAAATTGTACAATCCCGATCAGAATTATTGTAATTCCGATCGGAATTATGGAATTCCAACCTGCAAAAGTTTTTTTTTAACATTTAATTATAAAAAGGCCCCCGAAAAAATTTAACTTTTGCAATTAGGTCCTAAAAAGAACTTTGCGATTTAGTCCTTGAAAACATTAAATTCTTCCTTTAAAAGCCCTTAGAATTTTTTAAAGATTAAGCATTAAAGACATTTTCATCATTGGAGTCCTTTGCTGCATCCATAACATGTCATCCCCAAATTGGGTGTCTACAAGGATGCTTAGGCATCTAATGCAGTCATGGTAGGCATTATTTCTGTCTGTTACTTGGATGCATAGGTTCTGTTTGATCCGGGTGCCATGCATTCATTTATTTCTCCTATTTTTGCTTCCAAGTCTTGTTGGCAAGCTTCGAGGATGGCTTTTCCTTTGTCTGTCACCACTCCTCTAAGTGACTCTTTGGACACCGATGTTGTTCTTTCTGGTTGTCCAGTTCTTGTCGGAGGTAGAGAATTGTCTATTGAATGTGATGGAATTTGATATTATTTTGTGTATGGATTGGTTATCTCATCACTATGTCGTGGTAGATTGTCAGAGTAAAGAGGTGACTTTCAGAATTCCTAGTGAAGAAGAATTTAAGTTTGTGGGTGATAAGAGTTCTACACCTCAAAATCTCATTTTCGCTATTACAGTTAGGAAGTTGTTGAGGAAGGGTTATCATGGATATTTGGCATTAGTCAGGGATACTTCAATGGAGAAGTTGTCACTCATAGATGTTCCTGTTGCCTGTGAGTTTCCTGATGTTTTTCCTGAGGAGTTGCCAGGTTTACCACCTCACAAAGAGATTGAGTTATGTATAAATGTGGTTCCAGGCATTACCCCTATTTTTATGCCACCCTACAGAATAGCTTCTGCAGAGCTGAAAGAGTTGAAGGAGCAGTTGCAATAGTTGCTAGATAAGGGTTTTATTATACGTAGTGTTTCTCCTTGGGGTGCACCGATCCTATTTATGAGGAAGAAGGATGGTACCTTGAGACTGTGTATTGACTGCAGAAAGCTGAACAAGGTGACAATGAAGAACAAGTATCCTCTCCTGAGGATAGATGACTTGTTTGTTCAGCTACAGGTTGCACAATTCTTTTCTAAGATTGATTTGAGGTCGGGTTATTATCAGTTGCAGATCAATGAAGCCGATATTCCTAAAATGGCATTCCGCATTTGATATGGCCATTATGAGTTTCTGGTGATGTCTTTTGGCTTGACTAACGCACCAGCAACTTTTATGGACCTGATGAATAGGGTATTCAGACCATATATGAATCAATTTGTGGTAATCTTCATTAATGATATACTAGTGTATTCGAGGAGTATGGAAGAGCATGTATATCACTTGAGGACTATACTACAGACACTGAGAGAACATCAGCTTTATATTAAATTCTTGAAATGTGATTTCTGGATGGAGAGTGTTGCATTTCTTGGACACGCGATGTCAAAAGAGGGTATCCAGGTTGATTCACAGAAGATTAAGGCAGCGTTTGAATGGCCTAAACCAACTTCAGTTACTGAGATTTAGAGTTTTCTAGGTTTAGTTGAGTACTATAGGAGGTTCGTATAGGATTTTTCCAGAATTGCAGCTCCTATGACTCGCTTAACTCAGAAGAATATGAGGTTTGAGTGGTCAGAAGCTTGTGAGAATAACTTTCAATTACTGAAGGAGAAGTTGACCATAACTCTAGTTTTAGCTTTACCTAATGGAGAAGATAAGTTCATAGTGTATTGTGATGCCTCTAAAGTTGGCCTAGGTTATGTGTTGATGCATAATGGTAGGGGGATAGCTTATGGTTCGGGGCAATTGAAGAAGCATGAACAGAACTATCCTACCCATAACCTAGAGATGACTGTAGTAATCTTTGCTCTCAAGATCTGGAGACATTATTTGTACGGGGTGACTTATGAGATTTTTACTAATCATAAGAGCCTTAAGTACATTTTCCAGCAGAGAGATTTAAATCTAAGGCAAAGGAGATAATTAGAACTATTGAAAGATTATGACTATAAGATTTTATGTCACCCAGGCAAGGCTAATGTGGTAGCAAATGCCTTGAGTATGAAGTCTTCAGGCAGTCTTACTCATATCAGTGTGGAGAGGAGACCGTTAATCCAAGAGTTGGATCAGTTAGTGGATCAAGGTTTGATGATGAAGGTAAGTAGATCAGGTAGACTGCTAGCTCAGTTTAAAGTGTGATCTGTACTGAGAGATAGAATTAAGGCAACTCAGAGTCGAGATCCTATTCTAAAAGAGCTTGCAGAGAATGTTCAAGCAGAGAAGTTCACTGATTTCACACTTGATGATGATGGTGTTTTGTGGATCAGTAGTAGATTATGTGTTCCTTATGTGGATAATTTGAGAGAAGATATCCTAAAGGAAGCACATTCTATAGCTTACAACGTACATTCAGGTGTTTCTAAGATGTACCACAGTATCAGAGACTTATACTGGTGGGACAGACTGAAAATGGATGTCACTGATTATGTTATTAAGTGTTTAACGTGTCAGCAAGTAAAAGATAAGCATCAGAAGCCTTCTGGGAAGCTTCAGCCTCTTCTTATTCCTGAGTGGAAGTGGGAAAGGATTGTTATGGATTTTGTGGTTGGTTTACCTCATTCTAAGGATGGATACGATTCCATTTAGGTGATTATGGACAGGTTGACCAATTATGCACATTTCTTGCCTGTGAAAGCCACTTATTCTGTAGCTAGATTAGCAAAGTTGTATGTGAAGCATATTATGTGCCTTCATGGAGTACCTGTATCTATTGTGTTAGACAGAGGTTTAGTGTTTACCTCTCATTTTTGGCAGAAGTTGTAGGAAGCGATAGGCACTAGGTTGGATTTCAGTACTACTTTTCATCTTCAAACAGATGGTCAGTCTGAGAGGACGATCCAAACATTGAAAGATATATTGAGAATATGTGTTTTGGATTTGAAAGGTAATTGGGATAATCATTTGCTACTCGTTGAGTTTGCATATAATAACAGCTACCATAGCAGTATTGGAATGACACCATACAAGGCTTTGTACGAAAGGAAGTTTAGATCCCCTCTGACTTGAGATGAGATTGGAGAGAGAGATTTAACTGGACCTGAGATGGTTCAGGATGCTGTAGAGAAAGTTATTGTGATTAAGAGCAGATTAGAGACCGTAGTTAGCAGATAGAAGACCTATGCAGATCCTAGATGCAGAAATGTGGAGTTTTAGGTATGAGACTTTATTTTTCTGAAGGTGTCTCCGATGAAGTGTGTTATGAGATTTGGCAGGAAGGGTAAGCAAGCACCGATATATATAGGACCGTTTGAGATTCTGGAGAGAGTTGGCACTGTTGCATATCAGTTGGCTTTACCTCCGAGTATGTCTTAAGTGCATCCGGTGTTTCAAATCTCGTTGCTGAGGAAGTATGTTTTAGACCCTTCACTCATGTTGTAGCCCGATAGTGTTGAAGTGAATGAAGACCTGACGTTTGTGGAAGAACCTATTGCGATTGTAGACTATCAAGTTCAATAGTTGTGTTCGAAGCAAATTCTGATGGTCAATGTGTTGTGGTACAACAATAGAGTAACAGAGCATACCTGGGAAACCGAAGCTGAGATGCGAGCTTCTTACCTGTATCTCTTTCCTCCTTGATTCTTGTGTATTCTTTTCTTTGAATTTAGGGATGAATTCTTATAAGGAGGGGAGACTGTAATAACCCGAGTTTTTAAATTATTTTATTTAAAAATAGGATATGCAGTGTTAATAATTTTAAAATTTATTTGATTATTTTACCATTTTGTGAACAATTATTATTATTTTTGCGTTTAATTAAAATTTTCCACGTAATTGTTTATATTGCGGTTTAATATTTTGGCTAATATTATTTTAATATTATTATTTTAATAAATTACATTATTTAAATGTATTTTATTAGTTTAAATATATATATATATATGCACATATATAATTAAGGTTTAATATGTGTAATATATTAATGTATGTGTATATATATATATATGTGTGTGTGTGTGTATATTTAAGTGTGTGGTTTAGATATACACACATTATTTTATTATTATATAAAGTTATTAACTATATAATATAATAATATATACATATAATATACATATATACATAAACTAAAAAGCTTCTCCCTTTTATTTCTTCTTCTTCCTCGATCATCACCATCCCTGCCCCTCACCATCTGTCGTCCGTTCACCAACTGTCAGAGTGCCTCTCCCTTCAACTGCTACCTTCCTTTCCTTCTCTGGTGCCGGCAGCGACAACAAACCCATTTTTGGTTGAAAGTTGACTTCCTCATCGTTCTCCTCTGTCCGGCCACCAAATCGAACGTTTTTGGTGGTGTTGAACTCGTGGAGCTTCAAGGAGGTTGATTCCGAGCTCCTTCCAGCCTGAAAAAGCGATTTGGTGATGGTTTTAGCTCATTTTCTATTTTGGCTATTTTTGGGTTTTCTATTTTTTTTATAATTCTTGCTTGATTCGTGAAAAATTCCTTTACAAAAGTTTATCCTCTTAGCTCAATCTACATCCCTGAATTTTTTTGTGATTTTTGGGAATTATTTTGATTTTTGTGAATTTTGGAATATTTTATTATTATTTCATTATTTTCGTAAATTAATTATATAAATTATAAAATTGTGATTTTTGGTGTTATTAATGGTTATTGGTAATTTTAGAATTTAGTCTATAATTTTTATGAATTTTGTGTAATTTTTATAATTATTTTTACTTTATCTTAGTTTTGGAAATATAGGTTAAATATATATTTTGTTAGTAATTATTGGTTAATTAAATGTATTTGTTGATTTTAATGAATAATATGTTGAGAAAATAATTTTTGTGTATTTATATAATTTTTATTGAATTTTTTAATATTATTAGTATTTTATGTGTATTTTCAAATATTATGGGTAGTTTGGTAATTTGGTGATAATTTCAGTTAAATATTAAGCGTAATTGGTTTTAATATTATTTTAAGTATAAAAATGATTTTTACAAATTATTTACTAATTTTAACTAATTTTTAAAAATTATTTTCAAATTAATACTAATTTTTAAAAATTATTTTCAAATAATATATAATATACTATTTTTGTAAATAAATGGATTTTTAGTAAATTTTAATATATGTTTGGACTAATTAAGTAATTTGATTTTATAAAATGAATTTTTATTAAATTATATTGAATTATCGAGAAATTTCAATTTTTAATAATATTATATTATAATTAGGGTTTTTAAGTAATTTTTAGAAAAATAATTACTTTTGGTGTTTTAATACTTAAATTGCTATATTTTGATATTTGAAGGGAATTTTTGGTATTTATTAAATTTTTATATTTTTTATTGTATTATTGAACTTGTGTTAAATTGTGGACCTCGGTTGGAAAATTTTTGAAGTTTGGGATCCCAACCGAGGGCTGTGAGAATTTTATACTTGAAGTGTATTTTTCCATACAAATTCGACTCTACATTTTAGTAGAAAGATGTCCGTTTTATAGGGGATATTCTGCCGAATTTTCGGTAAAATTCTCATAAAATATGACATCGGGTCTAATTCTGATTTAGTGTCTGTCAATATTTTGTAATTTTAGATCGAGTCTCTAAAAGTCTAAGTTAGATATATGTTCTGATTCGTGATCGTTTTTATTGTTTAATTGCGTCGAAACTGAGACCTAGCGGACCAGACCCGTTGGACCAGTCTCGAGGAGCGCATCCCTATGAGTTATTATGATATATATACATTGCTTTAGGTTGCATGTTTTAGAATTATATGTTTTTAAATGTAAGATTTTTGCATAATTGCTTTATTGAATGCTTAAATATATTTTAGATATATTTTTAATATATTATTGGTATATTTTAAATTTAATGCATGATTTCTTTTTTATTTATATTCAAATTATGTTAAGTATATTATTGGTTGATTTTTAGTATATTTTATGAATTGTTTGAGTTGATTTTACATAAATATACCTGAAATATACTTAGTTTATTTTAGGTATATTTCTGGTATATATATGGTTTATTTGATCATTTTGAATGTCATTATGCATTATTTATTTCTCCGTATGTATGTTTTATTTTTAATGAATTATGCTACCTAATGGGCAGCACTAGAACCGTGTACGTACCGGTGCGATAGATTTAGGGTCGAGTGAGAATCATTTGTGGTATTATGATTTGATTAAGAATGATATGATTGATTTGATTGAGATGTGATGTAATTGATGGTGTGATTGTTGGAGCTTGGTTGACCAAGTGTCTCGGGGTCAATCACATTGACAGTCAGACTGCTAGAGCTCGGGTGACCTAGTGTCTCGGGCCAATCACACTGACAGTTAGACTGCTGGAGCTCGGTTGACCTAGTGTCTTAGGGCCAGTCTATTGTCCAGTTGGATTAAGTAAATTTATTTGGAATTAAATGAGCTTGTATGGCTAGAGCATGTCCTATTGATATTTAAGGTTGCGATAACTTAAGGTTCTATTTGATCCTTTATAAATCGATGTTTTTCATAATTAATTATAAAGTGATTTTTAGCATCTATGTGTAGTTGCCTGTATATATATTTATTATGTACACTTATAAGTGTCTGCATTTGATATTTAGTTATGCGTGTATATATATTATAATAATTCACTTAGTGAGGTCTGACTCCCCTCAGTTGATATTTTTACAGGAGAGTCTTTTTCATCATACCTCAGTAGTAGGTCTATCCGCCGAATTTCTTCCGCCCCGACCCTACTATGTAAATTACTTACTTAGTTATTTATTATTATACTCTAGTAAACTACAGTAGTTGTATATGTATCAGTAGTGAGTTTTAATTATTTTGTTGTGTGAGATTTCAATTCAGATATTTAATCTGAATACTGTACTACATTATTTCATGATATGAAAAGATTATCTATTTATGTTAAATTGAAATTTTAATTACAGTATATTTTAATTATTTATTGTTGTTTTTATTTTAAGGCTTGCTACGGGTTTCAAATTCGAAAGAATTCTCATTCCCTAACACCAGTTAAGGCCCCCGGTTTGGGTCGTGACAGAAGGTATAAATGATTTTATCATTGTTTGCCTTTATGTTGATGATATCATTTATACAAGCTCTTCTAACTCTCTTGTGGCTGAGTTTAAATCACGTAAGATGAATGAATTTGAAATGTCAGATATGGGGTTGCTACATTATTTTTTTGGACTTGAAGTTCAATAAACAAGAGATGGGATTTCTGTTTCTTAAACAAAATATGCCAAAGATCTTCTAAGGAAATTTGGCATGATCAATTGCAAACCTACTGCTACACCTATGAATGTTAATGAAAAATTGCAGCAGAGATAGATGTCAAAAAAATTAGAAGCTTAATTGGAGGCTTAATTTATCTAACCCACACTTGGCCCGATTTTTTTTTTTTTTTTGTAGGTATGATTTCTAGGTTTATGCATCGTCCTTCAAAGAGTCATTTTGGAGCAGCAAAGCAGGTCTTCCATTATATTGTTGGAACTATGAATTATGGGATTTGGTATTCAAAAGTTTCCAATTTCAGATTATGTGGGTACACAAACAATGATTGGGCAGACTCATTGGATGATAGGAGGAGTGTCTCAGCAAATGTTTTTACACTTGGGTCTGGAGTAATCACATGGAACTCAAAGAAACAAGTCACAATTGCATTATCTTCCTTAGAAGCTAAATATATTGCAACCAATTCAACAACATTTCAAGCCATTTGATTGAGAAGAACATTAGTTGAACTTCAATAAGAGCAAGAGGGAGCAATAGAGATATTCTGTGACAACAATGCAACAATCTCAATGACAAAAAATCCAACATTTCATTCAAGAACAAAACATATTGATACTCGTTTTCATTTCATTCGTGATCTGGTTGCAAAGGAGCAGATAACTTTGAAGTACTGTAGCACTCATGAGTAGCTGACAGATATATTTACAAACTCCTTGACAAGAGAGAAGTTTATTTACTTCAGAGCTTTGCTTGGAGTCTTCAAATTTGAATCCAGAGGGAGTGTTGAAGTGTGATTCAGAAATTGCTTTTAGTTTTGATATTTGACAAACCGAAAAATTCTCTTTTCTCTTACTAAATCAAACCGTCTATTTACATCAACCGAATCATTGCTTTCAGCTCGGCCTTAATTTGCATAACCCTGCCTGTTAACATGTTAAGATATTAACAATTGTAAAAAAAATATATGTCAGTATTTATTTATATACATAGAATTTAAATTTAAATTTAAATTTTACTGATATTTATAATGTTTCTTTTAATATTTTTAATGTTTGTATATCACTACTTTAATAATTTTTTGAAAATATTTTATATAAATAATTAATAATTAAATAAATATTTATTATTTATTTATAAAAAATGTATATTACTAAAGTAAACTAAAAACTGAGGTGAGTAATAAAGTTCAAAGGGAGGAGCTGTAGCTGCTCACACTTTTGTGGGACTAAAAATGCCTAAACTAATTATCAAAAAAAAAAAAAAAACGCCTAAACTAAAACCCTAATGCAATTCACAGGGCTTTTAGCTTCACATCGATCGTTTTGCATTGGGTGAACTAAAACCTAAAACCCTAAACACACAGCAACACCAACACTTACAGAGCTTTACCTTTACTTCGCTACTTCAACGACTTCAATGGCTGACCCAGAACAAAACCAGCAACAAAACGCAATCTTTCCAACAAAACCAAAGCTAAAACCCAAATCAAGAACACCTTCAAAATCCCGAGAATCTAAATACTGGTCTTCTTTCAAGTCCGCTCAAATCCCTAAATTAATCTCTTCGATCCCTTCTATATCCTTCTCTCCTGTCCCCACTTCTCGCGTCTTCGCAGCCGCAACGTCCGCCTCCGTCACTCTTTTCTCCTCTCAAACTTTCACTGCCGCTTCCTCCATCTCATCATTCACCGACGTCGTCTCCTCCTGCTCTTTCCGCTCCGATGGGTCACTCCTCGCCGCCTCTGATCTTTCTGGGCTCGTTCAAGTTTTCGACGTTAAAACTCGCATCCCACTTCGTCGTCTTAAGTCGCATGCCCGTCCTGTTAGGTTTGTTAAATACCCAGTTCTTGATAAGCTTCATTTAGTGTCTGGTGGTGATGATGCTGTTGTTAAGTACTGGGATGTTTCCGGGGAAACTGTGGTTTTTGATTTATTGGGTCATAAGGATTATGTTAGGTGTGGTGATTGTTCTCCAATTAATGGTGAAATGTTTGTTACTGGGTCTTATGATCATACTGTCAAGCTCTGGGATGTTAGAGTTGAGAGTAAAAGATCGGTTCTTGAAGTGAATCATGGCAAACCTATTGAGGATGTCATGTTTTTGCCTTCTGGTGGAATGATTGCTACTGCTGGAGGGAACAGTGTGAAGATTTGGGATTTAATTGGCGGAGGAAAGATGGTTTATTCAATTGAGAGTCATAATAAAACAGTCACATCCATTTGTGTAGGGAAAATTATGGAGAAAGATAATGGAGAAGAGGGGACGGTGCAGTATAGAATTATGAGTGTTGGTTTGGATGGGTACATGAAGGTGTTTGATTACGCCAAAATGAAGATCACTCACTCGATGAGGTTTCCTGCTCCACTTATGTCAATTGGGGTTTCGCCTGATTGTATGGCTAGGGCCATTGGAACTTCAAATGGGATTATATATGGTGGGCGAAGGAAGGTGAAGCAAAAGGAGGAACAGGGTGGAAAAGAATATGAGAGTTTTATGGGTTTAGGGAGTATTGAGGAGCCACAAAGGCGGGTTTTGAGGCCTAGTAATTTTAGGTACTTCCACAGGAGCCAAGGAGAGAAGCCAAATGAAAGTGATTATTTGATAATTAGACCGAAGAAAGTGAAATTGGCAGAGCATGATAAGCTGTTGAAAAAATTTAGGCATAAAGAAGCTTTTGTTTCTGTGTTGAGTGGGAAGAATCCAGAGAATGTAGTGGCTGTTATGGAAGAATTGGTGGCGAGGAGGAAATTGATTAAATGTGTTTCAAATTTGGATGAAGAAGAACTAGGATTGTTGTTGGGTTTCTTGCATAAATACTCAACTATGCCTAGACATTCTGGTCTGTTAATGGGTTTAACCAGAAAAGTACTTGAGATGAGGGCTGAGGATATTAGAGCTTCTGATGCATTGAAGGGTCATATTAGAAATCTGAAGCGATCAGTTGAAGAGGAGATCAAAATACAACAATCCCTACAGGAGATACAAGGTGTAATTTCTCCATTGTTGAGGATTGCTGGGAGAAGATAAAGATAATAGCTTTTGGTTGTAAGTCACTATTTGCTACACTGTGATGAGAAAAATTTTGCAATTTTGTTCTGAACAAAAGTGATTTATGTTTTAATTTTGATTTTTTCCTAATATTTCAGGATTTTTTGTTTAGAGTTATTTTCTTTGTACTTGGTTAGCCAAGATGGCCTTGTATCTGAATTACTGAAAAAAAAGTACTTGTTACAAAGAAGTTGCTTTGTAAGAATTTACGAAGTTGGCTTTACAATTGAGCTCTGACCTTCGATTTCTTGGCTACAATTCATGTTCAATTTCTTGGCTACAATTCATGAATCAAAAGCCTAGTTTTTGCTACCACTGATTAATGCAATATCAACATACCATATTAATTGTTCAATAAATAATGAAATGTGGAATGTAATACATCTTAAACATTAGTTGATTTGCTCTGCTTGTGATATTCTTGCACTTCATCTTTGGCTTACTTTGAGTCTATGACTTGTTGAAGTGTTTATCGTCGGCCAAACCTGCGTGACGTGAACTGGGCACTGCTGTAGCTACATTTCTTGTCGACTGGGCATCGGGCAAAAGAACATATATTGCTGCTCCTTATGAACTAGATAGCATGAATCATTTTTTATTTTCACAAATAATTAATACATTCTTTTTTTTTTTTAACTCCAATCCAAACACATTAGTTTATATTTTTGCTTTGCCTTTTTTTTTAAGTTGATATGTCACAAAACATTATATAATAATGTGCACCGACGATTTTAGAATTTTCTCCACAAATGCTTCTAAAGGTTAAACTCGGTTTAGTTATTGTCGACATCCGATTAGATCGACCCATAATAGGGAATGAACTGTGAACACTCAGTTTGATCGGCTCAAAATAAAGTCTAATGATAAAAATCTAAGCAAATATATATATATATATATATATATATATATATATATATATATTATAAAAAAAAAAAAGGATAAAAAAAGGAGTTGCGTAGTGGAGACCGCTGGTGCACATGCTGTGATTATAGGTGAACCTTTCAAAAGTAAGGATCTAGAAATAATTAAAAAAGAGAAAGAGATAGAGGAGAGGAGATTGAGAAGAAGAAAAGAGAGGGGGCGATTGGAAGAAAAAAAAGAGAGAGAGGAAGGACAAAAAGAGACAAAGAGGAGGCAAGCTAGAGAGGAAAAAAAAAGAGAGAAAGCTGCAAAATAAAAAAAAAAAACACAAAGATAAAAAGATGAAGGCTTGGCATTACTAAGACTCATCGTCATTTTGAAATAATTCTGAGAGCAAACTATTTTAAAACATATTTTATATATATTTATGGGAGAATAATATTTTATCTATTATAGGAATTGTCTCAATAATTTTTAGTTATCAAATATTTATCCCTATTAATATTTAGATTTTTATCCTACAATTAGTTTGTTTTTATTTATTTATTATTATTTTTGCATGATTAAAAGGGTTGTAATTATTTCTCCTCCCTCATTTCTTTGTGTACGTATTATTTATTTTATTTTATTTTTAATTGTATGATGGATTGTAATCCCTAATCTTTTCCCCTATTCATTTGAAATGTATGGTTGTAAATTATTATTATTTGTTTTGTATATAATGTGTGTCAAGCTATAAGCATGAAATTAGGCTAATGTGCACATTTGAACTTAATTGTAAAATTTAGAAATTGCTTTGGAAAAATTGTAATTTGCATGTAAATAATTAAATAATTAAAAAGTAATAAAACTCAAAATACAAACGGAGACCAACTGCAAGGTTGAGTAGATATTCAAAAGTTCATACCCAGTTTTCAAACTCGAATCTTTGAAGATAGCTTCTGGAAAACTCCATAGAATCCAGTTGCTATACAATGTATCTCAGCTTTTATCTGGGTGGTGACTTCATCTCTAATTAGGCTTTATGACCTATTTTATATTTTCTAGTGGGCCTCAAGCCCACACAGTGCTATAGTCGCTAAATACCTGAGCGCGCGCTAAGCCTCGCCGCTTGTAGTGGTGACTCCACTGGGAATAAAGAAACTTATTCCAAGTATTTTGTGTTTTATCATTTTTAATTATTTTCTTATTTCTTTTTTCATTTTTTGCATTCACAACACTTTTTCACACAATGTGCACTCAGTCCTGAATAACCCGACAATAGTCATTACTATACTGTCTGTGTTTCACTCAAACCTGGTGGTGGAGTATTTGATTATTGTCACTCATAGCTCGTACTTATCCACAATGCACGCACCCTTAAGTGGGGAGACGTAATGGAGGTATATCGCTATAGGAGTCGAAACTTATTACCTGAGACTCAGCTCATGTACTGACTTAGCAACTTCCAATAAGATTTTTTCCAAATGCATGTAGTTTGTGCCATATAGTGAACCCTTTAAATAAAGCCCAAGCCTATTGTAAGTGGACCTTATCCTAGTGGGCCTCTCATGCCTATTCTAACCCATTATAAGTAAACCTTATCAAAATGGGCCTTTTTTGCCTATTCTTAGCCCATTTCAAGGGGATTTTGATAAAGTAAACTTTTAATGTTGGACTTGGCCCATTAAGAATGGACTTTGGAATTATTTGAAGGAATTATGTCTTGATAGTTATCTTGCATTCGTCGATTTTTTTACCCCCCTTTGATAACTAAAACCCAAAACAAAAATTCTAGGATAAAAAACTCACTATTGAATACACGTGCGAGAGAAATAAAGGTGGAGATACCATTTGAAGAGATTTGTCCTTTTGTCATAAGTTATATGTAAATATAATATTTATTTACCTTTTTTTTTCCTTTCAATGTTTAATAAAGCCCTATATATCATGCATACATGTCATGCATATTTCTAATCAGTGATAATTGTAGATATAGTTCTACGATAATCTTCTACTTGGAAGCGGTCTGACACTAGTCGCCTAGTTAAAATTTCTAGAGAGACAGCAATGGTAGGTTTTGATTATGAGGCTTTTAGGGATAAGTTGAAAGTATAAATAGCCTATCAAACCTAGGCAATTATGTGAGAGATGATAGTTGAAATGAAAAGACAAGTTAAATACTAACTGTCAGCACCTCAACCATAACCATTTAATCTTGATGTTGAAGACTCCAGAAGACAAGAAAGAGAGGATAATCAGGAAACTCTGGTGGCGAAACCTATAGCTAGACAAAATATGAATGCATACATTGTAGAGAATATGGAAAAACTAGACTGGGCCAAGGATATTGCCAAGACCATGGCTCAAATGCAGTTGATGATGAAAGAAAAGGGATAGATGCTCCGATGAACTACACTGATGTAAGTTTAGATAAAGACAAAGACCCGCTCCCCCAGAAGTTTAAATTCCCTTATATGAAGAAGTTCACTGGCATAAAGGATCCCCATCTACATTTGAAGTAGTATCTGACCCACATGAAAATAACCGAATTGACTAAAGCATAAATTGTAAAACAATTTCCACTATCTCTGGAAGGAGTGCCCATCAAATGGTACTATGCTTTAGAGTCACCTATCCAAACTGACTGGGAAGGATTATATGCCACATTTATCAAGCAATATAGTCGTAACATTCAGATGGAGGCATCTTTGAGAGATCTACAAAATGTGAAGCAAAAATTTAATGAATCCTTCACAGATTATTTAATCAGGTGGAGAGTAAAGCTAGCATAAATAAAGTACCAGCTTGTAAAAATATGATCAGCTAGTAACAATAATAAAAGGATGCATGCTCCCACTCTTTAAAAAATTGAAGGATTTGGGAATTCAAAATTTTGAGGAGCTATATAAGTTTGGGGTGCAAAAGGTATTTAATCTGGCATAAGAGAAAAAGTTTCATTGGAAGATCTATAAACAGAGAAGGAATAGGATCTAGCAATGGAATTGGGCCAAGCAGTAATATATAGATCAACAATGTCAAACAATCCTAGAGGTTTTCTAACTTAGGAAGACCTCTCTCTAAAGTCTTAGAGAAGTTAATAGAAAATAATCTATTGTAACCTTTACCTTAAAGACCTCATTTCCTAAACGCTGACCCAAAATTATACTGCAAATACTAACAAAACATCAAACATGATACCGACGATTGTACTTCTTTAAAACACGAGGTTCAAGATTTAATTGACTTAGGCAAAATAACAGACCTTGAAACCAAAAAACTAAACACCTAAAATAACCCTCTACCTAACTACCGAAATGTCCCACCACCCAATCCAGGCATCCTAATGATCAACATTGGCTTAGTAGAGGAAACAAGTCCTCAATTCCTTTTTAATGTTATACCCAAACCACCAAAATCTAAACCAAAAGATTTGAATATAAGGGAACAACCTGTGAAGCTTAATGTAAATGTTCTGGACATTTGGAGCTCCAATGATGAAAAAGAGAGAGCAATTGATACGTGGAAAAATAATAAAGGGAAGACAACTCAATTAGTTGAGAATCTAGAAAAGGGAGAAGAGGAAGCAAAGACTGCTCAGTTAAAAAAAAAGAGTCAATTTAAAAGAAGAACTAGAGAAATATGAGGAAACTAAGGAAACTACTAAGACCAAAAGAGATGAGAAAACTCTTACCAGTATTTAAGAGCTATTTATGAACTCTCAAGCCCATCAAGATGCACTATTTATGGCTCTTGATCATAAGAAAATTCCCTCAATGCATACTCCTGAGCAAATGGTGGATTCATTGATAGAAAGCCCTCAGGGGGCAATTATGTTTACAAATGATGACCTACCTTTAAAAGAAAAGGACCACAGTAAAGCCTTATTCATTAAGGCTGAAGTGAAAGGAAAATTAACTTGTCGTGTCATGGTTGATAATGGATCTACTATCAATGTGTGCCCTTTAAAGATCTTAACAAAGTTGGGGTTTATAGTAGCTGATTTAAAACCATCTGATGTGATAATTAAAGCCTATGATAATACAAAGAGGCCTGTTGAGGAAACTTTCAAGGCTTTGGCTAAAATTAAACCTATCAAAGTTTGGGTCAACTTGCATGTCATTGATATTTCAGTCACCTTTGCCATTCTTCCGAGGAGGTCGTGGTTTCATCCTCTGGAGGGAGTACCTTCTACTATTCATCAAAAGATTAAGTTTCTATATAAGGGAAGAGTGGTCACTATAATGGCAAAAATTGAGTTTACTGTTGCGGTTTTGAAGTTAACCTCTACTGAAATCCTGGTCAGCCCAAGTTTTAAAGTTTGTATGATCTATAAGCATGAGCTGAATCTGAGGATTATGAGTATGATGAAGAGTATGAACTTTATGCCTGGAATGGGAATGGGGAAGAATCAATAGGGCTCGCCTGAGTTCGTTGAACCTAAAGTGCCAATTCTAAAGCATGGGGTAGGATATCCTACAGAGGATAAGTATGAGGAAGTGGGTGAAGCTAAGGAAAAGCCTGAGAAGAATAGAGTAAGAGCTAAGCTAAAAGAGAAGACACTCTAGGAAATCTTTATGGAGGAAGGCGCTAACTACCTCTATCAAGGAGCTCCTAATCCTTTGATGATTGCTGAAAAGTTCATCCCTAGGTTTGAAATCTTCACTGAACATATGAATGGGATTAAAAAATTTATTATAAAGGAGTTGATAATGGAAGAACTAGTACTGACTTCAAAATCAGATGGGAACATTCTGACAGTGGAGTTGAAGATGCTACTGACCAGGAAGAGGAATTCAACTTCAAATCTTTTATCCTTAATTCTATTATGGATGTTTTCTATAATGACATTGACATTTCTCTTTCTAGTTTGTTTAAAACTGATGGCATTTTCCTTTTCAAAGTTAATATGATGAAATCTGATTATGCTTACTTGTGCGATATTTTTGCTAATAGTTATTCTGTATGTAATAATCATTCATGCATATGTTTGATATTAATTTAGTGTAAACTGAATTATTTAACTTAGGCACATGTGATAACCCTAAAAGTATACTTATTGCTTCTAACTTAACTCCTAATGAAAGAGAAAAAATAAAAGAAACTTTAAAAGAAGATAAAAAGTATTCACTTGAGGCTATGAGGATATGCCTAGGATTGATAGAGAGATTGTAGAACACAGGATCCCCACGTATTCTCACTCCACATTAATAAAATAGAAGAAGAGGAGATTAATGCTAGAATGGGCTCTCTTGATCAAAGAAGAAGTAGAAAAGCAGTTAAAAGCAAAGTTCTTGGAAGTGGTAGATGACGCTTAGTGGCTAGCTAATATAGTTTTAGTTATTAAAAAGGACGGGAGAGTCAGGATGTACGTAGACTACAGGGATTTGAATAAGGCTTGTCCAAAGGATGATTTTTCCCTACCATATATTGAGACTTTGGTCAATGGTGTAGCTTCTAATATCATGTACTCCTTTATAGATGGCTTCTCAAGATACAACTAGATTATAATGGTCGTGATCGACAAGCAAAAGACTTCTTTCACCATGAAATGAGGTGTTTATTACTATACGATTATGCCTTTTGGGTTAAAAAATGTATGAGCCACTTATCAGAGGATGACTACCACCTTACTGTATGACATGATTCATAAGGAGATAAAGGTGTATGTGGATGACATGATGGTAAAGTCTCTAACTAGAGAAGGGCACTTCGATGCTCTAGACAAATTCCTGGTGAGAGTTGAAAAGTATAATATCAGGCTAAATCTGAAGAAATGTGTTTTTAGGGTAACCTTTAGAAAGCTGTTAGGGCATATTATCAGTCAGAAAGGCATAAAGGTGAATTCAGATAGAGTGAGAGCAATTAGAGAGGTGCCTGCATCGAAGAATGAGAAAGAAGTATGGGGATTCATTAGACGGTTATAATACCTCAGTAGGTTCATAGCCAAGTTGACCACCATGGTGAGCCGATCTTCAAGATCTTAAAAAAGAATTAGTCAATCCTCTGGGATGACAAGTGTCAGTAAGGCTTTGAAACTACTAAGCGGTATTTGATGAATCCCCCAATCTTGCAGCCATCGAGGCTAGATAAGCCCTTAGTTCTTTACTTGGCAATAGAGAAAGGTGCGATTAGCGTAATGTTAAATCAATAAAGGGAAAGAAAAGTTGAGCATGCCGTGTATTATCTGAGTAAGAAGCTTCTATCATATGAAGCTAATTAAAGTCTAGTAGAAAGAACTTGCTTGGTTGTAATTTGGGCAATAAAGAAGCTTCGACATTACTTTCAATCTTACAGAATCCAGACAGTCTTTAAGCATAACCCTCTTAGATATCTCCAGTAGACATCATCATTTACAAAGAAATTAACCAGATGGTTAGTCATGCTTACCGAGTTTGATATAGATTATGTGGCTAAGAAGGTCATAAAAAGAAGAACTGTGGCAGACTTTTTGGCTCAGAATCCAATAGATAATGGACAAGAATGGGAGTTGGATTCTCGGATGAGCAATTGGGGAAATAGAGATCTAGACATGAAAAATGTACTTTAATGGGGTAATCAATAGTAAAGGAGCAGGCATTGGTGTGATTCTGGTTTTACTAGAATAAGAAATGATTCTGATAACAAAGAGATTGGAATTCGAAGTCACCAATAATCAAGCTAAATATGAAGCCTACATCTTTAGTCTGGAAGCATTAAAAAATGTAGGGACATAAGAGGTTACAATGTATGGAGATTCGATGCTAGTGGTGAAACAGATCTCTAGAAAATGGGAAGTAAGAGAAGATAAACTAAGACCGTACTAGGATTATTCAACCATGATTCTATTATCTTTTAGCCAATGCAAATTCATGCATTTGCCACTGGAAGAGAATCAAATGGCAGATGCTTTGGCTACTTTAGCTTCAACATAAGAAGGAGGGAGATGGACAAAAGTGAAGCCTTTTATTCTGGTAAAATCCCAGACTCCTTATTACGATGAGATCATAATAATGTCAATCGACCCCACAGAAAAGCCTTAGTTTCATAATCTATAGCAGTATCTCAAGACAGGGTAACTCCTTGATGATGTCAATAGAAAAGCAAGGATATCACTAAATATGCTATCTCGATAGTTCATCAGTTATAATAGGATGTTGTACAAGAGAATGCCAATCAGAGTGCACTTGAGATGTGATGATAAAAATGAAGCATAGAAAATTATGGAAATAGTTCACGAGAGTGTGTATAGGTCACATATGAACGGAACAGTCATTGCTAAGAAGATAACTTGTTAGGGATATTTCTAGTTGACTATGGAAGCAAATTATATGAAGTATGTGAAGAAGTGCCATAATTGCCAAGTGTATGGTAATGTGAGCCATTTTCCTTTTATAGAACTTCAAGGATTGACTTCTCTATGGCCCTTCACTGTATGGGAATTGATATCATTAGGGAGATAAGGCTAAAGACACCTAACGGTCATCATTAAATTATAGTAGCAATCGACTACTTTTTTAAATGGGTTGAAGCAAAGTCGTTCATAATTATTGAGGCAAAATAGATAGCGAGGTTCATAAAAAAGAATATAATTTATAGATATGGCTTGCCTCATCATATCATTATAGATAACGGTGTCCAATTTAAAGTAGAAATAACCACTTTCTTGGAGGAATATAAGATTGAACATCATATATCATCTCCTTATAGACCACAAGCAAATGGGGCAGTAGAAGCAACAAATAAGAATGTGAAGAGAATCCTAGCCAAGATACTAGAACATTATAGGGTTATAGGACCACTGCCAGAATGTTAACGAGAGCTACTCCGTATTCTTTAGTGTATGGATGTAAAGTTGTGTTGCTTGTTGAGGTGGAGATTCGGTCATCGAGGGTTCTCCTGGAATCCAAAATCCCTGAGTATTAATGGGTTGAAAGCCAATTAATGTAGTTGACACTGCTAAATGAAAAGAGAACGAGAGCCATGTACCACTCCCAATTGTACTAGAAAAGGATAACCTGGGCTTATAACAAAAAGATTAAGCCAGAAAAAATAAAAAAAGTGACTTGGTCTTGAAACTCACTAGGCCAATAATAACTAATCTAGAGGAAGTTAAAGCCAAACTAGGAAGGTCCATATCGAGTAAATAAGATATTTTCCAAGGGCATTGTTGTTCTGTCTGATTTAGAGGGGAACAAGTTTAGAGAGCCCATTAACTAGGATAAGCTCAAGAAATACTTTATGTAAAGTCTCGCTAAGGAGAAAACCTCAAAAGGGACTACCTAAGCAAAAATTAAAGACAGAAAAATTAAAAGTCCTGTTAGATTGAAAATCTTAAAAGAGGCAGTCCAAGCAAAAGTAAAGAACATGTAAAAGGTAAGAAAGAGAGAAAAATAATTAATTGGAAAACTTATAAGGACAAGCCAATTAATGATAGAAGATATGTAAGAAGCAAAATATATAGTCACTTTTACCTAAATTAAATGGAATGGATTGTCTTTATTAGTGTTGAATATTGCATTAAATGCTTATTACATATTGTTTAACTGGAAAAGAAAATTCCATAAAAAAAAACAAATAAAGACTAAATTATATAAACTAAATTTTCCTCATTCTCTTTTGAACATCTTGGGCACTCAATGCCAACAATACTATTGTCCTTTTATTTCTTATGAATTCATCTATATATGTCTTTTGAAGTTGAATCCATACTTTATACTGGTCATTAATATACTGATTTCCATTGTATTTAATGAACCTCAAAATGAATCTACGGGGCCAAGTAATAATAAGATTATCAAGAAAATTCTAAGAAAGAGGTCCTCCCTCAAATTCATGCACTAGCTCTGCAATCCATTATTTTTGTCCATATTGTCTATAAAGCCTAGTGGGATTATAGAAAGCGATCGAATGGAGACTAGCCAGGGGAACACAATAAGTATAGGACCAAAGGGTTACATGCTGCAACCTCCACCAATGGCACATTCATTGAATTAAAGTGTCAGGAAATATGGACAGCCAGCTTTGAAGGTCTTTGAGAATAGGATGAACTCTTCTAGTACGATAATTTTTTGTCGAGTAATGTGCGATGTCTTTAGGAGGTTCAAGCAACCTCAACTTCTCATTAAACCATGTTTGTAGAATGATGAATGGGTAAAAATGGCAGAAAAGCAAAAAATAATAAAAATGAGAAGAAAGCTAACCTCCAGCAGTAAGGGACTCCTTGAGAATTGCCTAGCTTCATCGAAATTATTAAGCAAATGATGGTCTCTGCCAGAATAAGAGGGAAAGGATTGAACCCAACTTCCACTTGGTCCATAATACTAAGAATCTTTGAGTTATAGTTGCCAAAAGGTGAAACAAGCAGAAGTTGAGCATATAAGCAAAGGGTGATTATTTGAGGATAGTAAACCTCGTTCCTGTCTATAGTCACAGTAGTTTCAAGAAAAGACCTTATCACTTCATTACCAGAGACATGGCGAAGAGAAGACTAAGGAGAGATATTGAATAGTCTAGCCATTTGATATTGAATGAACTGCAAATCTGGGGTTTTAACCAAAGGAATTACAATCTGACAAGAAGAATCCAATTGAGAGCCCAAGATAGCGTTGAATTCTTCAGGCAGAGGGTATAATTCTACAGTGTTAAATCTGAAGACGTGTTTTTAAGAGTCCCAAAATTGAGCAAGAACATAAAGAAAAGAGAAATTGATCTTCCTAGCATGCATAGGTCGGAAGATAAATAGATGAAATGGCTCTAATCTAACCTATGATCTACCTTTTAAACTTTTTAGGATTGGCTGTAATTGCTTGAGGCTACTTTCTATCATCTTTTTAAGGTTGGGCGTGCTAAAAATGGAAAAATAGAGTTTTGGGGTGAGGGAGGCGAAATGTTATGTGTGGTTTTTATAGAAGAAATTAGGGCTATAAAAGGGAAACCTACAAAATTGAGGTGCTGAGGCGATATAAAGACATTTTAATATTGTTTTTTAGCACAAAAATGATGCCCTAATGAAGAGGTGACATGTCATCAAGAGGTAAAAAATTATAAAAGCATGCATACATATAGAAGTAGGAGATTTTGTTATCTTCCACTATTATGTCACATGCATCAAGGTCTCACCGAGCCTCGAACAATCAATACATATGCTCTCCTTAATCTTAAGGTACATGCATAATTTATGAGTTGTTACTACTAACCTTTTTGTCAAGATAGTTTGAAAGAAAAGATAGAAAAAATAGAATTTGAAAGTGAAAGCAAAAAGGTTATTAAAAAAAAATATTACCATTCCACATCTCGGGCATGCCTTGAAATTGATGTTGAAGAAGTTGAAGATTTTCTGATCGAAGCATCAGTAAGAACAAGCATACAGTCGGGTTTAAATCCCTAAAGTGCGCGTTAGAAAAAGGTGTCTAGTCGGGTTTGAATCCCCGAAGTGCGCATCAGAAGGAGGTGTCTAATCGGGTTTTAATTCCCAAAGTGCATCTTCCTTTTTAAGTAGGTGTCTGATCGGGTTTGAATCCCCTAAGTGCATATTAGAACGAGGTGTCTGATTAAGTTCGAATCCCTGAAGTGCATCTTCCTTTCTAAGTGGGTGTTTAGTCGAGTTTGAATCTCCAAAGTGCATCTTCTTTTGTTGAGTGAAGATTAGGCCATGTTCAAGATTCATGATAAATTTATAATGAGTAACTGATCAGGCCATGCTCGAGGAATACAGTTACGTTTTCATCTGTTTTACTAAGTGACTTCTCGAGCCAAGAAAACTTGAGAATCACGCCAATCTCTAATGAGTGGCTGATCGGGCCAAAAAAATCAGAGGATCATGGTCACATTTTCATCTCTTTTACTAAGTGACTTTCGAGCCAGGAAAACTCAAGAATCATGTCAAACTATAATGACTAACTGATTGGGCGATGCTCGAAGAATATGGTTACGTTTTCATCTTTTTTATTGAGTGACTTCTCGAGCCAGAAAAACTCGAGAATCACGCCAAACTCTAATGAGTGGCTAATCGGGCCAGAAAAACTTAAGGGTCATGGTCATATTTTCATCTCTTCTACTGAGTGACTTCTCGAATTAGAAAAACTCGAGAATCACACTAAATTTATACTAAGTAATTGATCGGGCCATGCTCAAAGAACATGGTTGCGTTTCATCTTTTTCTACTAAATAAAGATTGGACCATGCTCGAGAATCATGCCAAATTATAATGAGTGGTTGATCGACCTAAAAAAACCCGAGGATCACGGTCATGTTTTCATCTATTATACTGAGTGACTTCTTGAACTAGGAAAACTCGAGAATCACGCTAAATTTATAATAAGTAACTGATCAGGTCAAGCTCGATGAACATGATTATGTTTCATCTTTTTTTACTAAGTGAAGATTGGACCATGCTCAAGATTCATAATAAATTTATAATGAGTAGTTGATTAAGTTAGCTTAATCTGAGGATCACGACTACGTTTCTCTTCTACCTCCACTAAGTGAAGATTGGGTCATACTCAAAATTCACGACAAATTTATAATGAGTGGCTAATTAGGCTAGGAAAACCTTAGGATCACGATCACATTTCAGAGTTAAAGTTTGACCTCTTGGGTTTAAATTCCTGAAGCTGATGGCCTGAGCAAAGCTCGAAGGTCAGGTATGTTGTTTTTTTTCTTTCAATGTTATTTTGCTGTGCATGTGAATTTTTAAAAAATTGTCATTGCATTTGGTTTTTCAAAAAATCAGAGGGCAAACTGTAGACATCTGATTCGATATATATATATATATATATATATTTTTTTTTTTAGAAAAAAAAAGGTTGCCTAATGGAGACAGCTGGTGCATATGTCGTGGATATAGGTGAACCTTTTCAAAAATAAGGATTTGGAAAAAATTAGAAAAAAAAAAAAGAAGAACATAAAAGGAGAGGAGATTGAGAAGAAGAAAAGAAAGAGGGGGTGACTGAAAGAAAAAAAAGAGACAGAGAGGAAGGACGAGAAGAGACAGAGAGGGGAAGCAAGCTCGAGAGGAAAAAAAAGAGAAGGAAAAAAAAAAGCTACAAAAAAAAAAATGCAGAGATAAGAGGAGAAAGACTTGACACCACTGAGACTCATCGTCACTTTGAAACAAGTATGAGAGTAAACTATTTTAAAACGGATTTTATATATATTTGTTGGAGAATAATATTTTGTTTATTGCAGAAATTGTCTAAATGATTTTTAGTTATCAAATTTTTATCTCTATTAATATTTAGATTTTTATACTACAATTAATTTTTATTTATTTATTTACTATTATTTTTGCATGATGAAAAAGTTGTAATTATTTCTCCTCCTTCCTTTTTGTGTGTGCTCATTATTTATTTTATTTTACTTTTAATTGTATGATGGATTATAATCTCTAATCCTTTTCCCCATTCATTTGAAATGTATAATTATAAATTATTATTATTTATTTTGTATATAATGTGTGTCGGGCTATAAACATGAAATTAGACTAATGTGCACACTTGAATTTAATTGTAAAATTTAGAAATTGCTTTGGGAAAATTGTAATTTGCATGTAAATAAATAAATAATTAAAGATAATAAAACATAAATGGAGGTCAACTGCAAGGTTGAGTGGATATTTAAAAGTTCATATTCAGTTTCTGAATCTGAATATCTGATGACGACTATGAAAACTTTTGTAAAATCCAATTATTGTACAATGTGTCTTGATTTTTATTTAAGTGACGACTTCATATCTAATTAGATTTTATGACTTATTTTATATTTTCTAGTGGATCTTGAACCTATACAGTGTCGTAGTCGTCAAATACTTGAACGTTCGCCGAGCTCCGCCGCCTACAATTATATAATTGTATATTAAATTATATGTAGAAATATAAATTATGTAAAAATAAATATATAGTCTCCTACTTCATATAAAACTATTAAAAAATTTTAATATTTTAAAAAATTTAAAGTTTTTAAATTCAACATATTTTAAGAATTGGAAACTTATTTTTTGTTACACCTAAAACTCAAGAAATTATTTAGAATTTAAATCCAATTTGTTAAAAGAAAAAGTGAGTCATAATAAGTAATTTAATAAATAAAAATTTCATATCCTTTAATTATCACAAAAAAACTAATGTTATCATAATTAAAAAATTAAAAACAATATATATATACACACAGACGATCTGTCTATTACACAACTAGTTCAAATTAAAATTATATAAAAAAAAATTTCTCGAACAATTTGAATAAAACATTAATTAATAGTAAATTTTTTTATTAATTCCCTAAATGATAATCCCAAACAGGGTCTTAATAAGCAGTAAATTACAATGGTATAATCATCAAGCGTGCAGGGCAGGGGCACTTAGCCTGCTAGCCATGCGACCACACCGAACAAGAGGGCTCGTGTCGCGCCTCGTTCTAGCCACGTGTCTAACTGGCGGGAAAATTAAAACATGGAACAAAGTGACAAAGACTAAAATCAAATAATAACTCCTTCAAATTTAAATCCTTCGCTTGCACCACTGCCTTTACAGCTTCTCTTGCAATCTTCTTCCTTTCATTGCTCCTGTCTATAAATTACACACTGATCGCACCTCACCTATTACCTGTTCGATAAAATTCCTCACCGGCCTTTCAGTTTCATCCTAACATTTTCTTTTCTTAACCAGAGTTTCGAATTTAGACAATCGTATCATGTACGTGATTAAACGAGATGGGCGTCAGGAACCTGTTCATTTTGACAAGATCACTGCACGGTTGAAGAAACTGAGTTATGGGTTGAACAGTGAGTACTGTGACCCCGTTCTTGTTGCCCAGAAAGTATGTTCTGGGGTCTATACAGGTGTCACCGCTGCTCAGCTTGATGAGTTAGCTGCTGAGACAGCCGCTTCTATGACTGCTAATCACCCTGATTATGCGCTTGTAAGTTAGTTTTATGGGTTTGTGTCATTTTGTGGGGGGGGTGATATTGGTTTCATGTCAATTTTTATTGATAATGTATAATATGTGTGGTATGGTGCAGTTAGCTGCAAGAATTGCTGTTTCAAATTTGCACAAGAATACAAAGAAGTCATTTTCAGAAACGTAAGTGCCGAATTTATTTGTGTTCGTTTTTTTTTAATTGATTTTAGCGGCTTGTGCTTATAAGGAAGTGTTTTGGGATGGATGTGTTATGTAGGATCAAAATAATGTATAATCATGTTGATAAGAGATCAGGGAAAAAGGCTTCTCTTATTGCTGATGATGTTTATGAGACAATCATGAAGGTAATTTCACACAACAATTTATTTTTACGTTCCGTGCGTTTGTGTATATAAATATATATGCATGTTGTTTAGAACTGCCAGATTATGTTTTATTTTTAACATGTTACTCTGTAAATGCAGTCAATATGTTTTTTATGCCATCAGGATCCTCCAATAACTCTTCTCTTTTCTGTAAATGGGAATGAAGAATGATGCTTAGACAGAAAGTTTTTAGGCTTTAGGTTTTGTTCGATATCATGGAATGGATTTACTAATTTGTACTTGCCATCAGAATGCTACTCGTTTGGATAGTGAGATCATCTACGACAGAGATTTTGACTATGATTACTTTGGCTTCAAAACCCTTGAGAGGTCATACCTTTTGAAGGTTGATGGGAAGATAGTAGAAAGACCTCAACACATGTTGATGAGGGTTGCTCTTGGTATTCACAAAGATGACATTGAATCCGGTGTCAAAACATACCACTTAATGGCTCAGCGATGGTTCACACATGCTACCCCGACACTTTTCAATGCAGGAACCCCTCAGCCGCAAGTATGCTTATTGTTTCATTACCTTACATGATTTAAGTTGTTATGCTTGTCTTCTAAATGTTACTCATGTGGTCTTATTCTTTATTTCTTCCCCTTCCTCCCGCCATTCCTTGGCAGTTGAGTAGCTGCTTTCTTGTGTGCATGAAGGATGATAGCATTGAGGGCATATTTGATACTTTGAAGGAGTGTGCTGTTATTAGTAAATTAGCTGGAGGAATTGGTCTTTCTGTGCATAATATTCGTGCTACAGGAAGTTTTATTTGTGGGACAAATGGCACATCAAATGGGCTTGTTCCTATGCTTCGAGTGTTTAATGACACTGCTCGCTATGTTGATCAAGGGGGAGGCAAGAGGAAGGGTGCGATTACAATTCTGATACTCATTTGTAATGCCTATGATTGATATGCTAAAATAATATAATAATACCTGTGTAATCATGGCTAATTTTGTTTTCCTTAAGGTGCTTTTGCAATATACTTAGAGCCATGGCATGCAGATATCTTCGAGTTTCTATATCTTCGGAAAAACCATGGAAAGGTATTATAGACAGAAATTTTGATTAACGAGTTCAATTATTCTTCAAATTAGTAATATTATGTACTTAGAACAATAGTTACTAATCTCTCTTGTGAAGTTGAGCTTCATGAAAATTTTGGGAATATTTTTTTCTCTACTTTTTGTAATTTCTAAAATTTTCTTGCATGTTCTACTTTGTACTGTCTCTGTTTCTTTGCAGGAAGAACATCGAGCTAGAGATTTATTCTATGCTCTTTGGATTCCTGATCTCTTTATGGAAAGAGTCCGAGGTGATGGCAGCTGGTCTTTATTTTGCCCTAATGAAGCTCCTGGTTTGGCTGATTGTTGGGGTGAAGAATTTGAAAAATTGTACACTTCTTATGAAGCTGAGGTAGGATGCTCGCATTTCTACTAGTAGTTGTGATGATTGTTTCAAGTTTTAACCGATAGTAAAGTATTAGTCTGTGCAAGAGTAACCAGTAGATGATGTATTTTATGGGTATAGGATAGGGCAAAGAAGGTCATATCTGCTAGGAAACTCTGGCTTGAGATTTTAAATTCCCAGATTGAAACAGGAACTCCTTACATGCTTTTCAAGGTACTTTAGGAAAAATGGATATTTCATTGGTTCACATCTTTTTGGGTGATTTCTTAAAAAGAATGTCTCTCCAGGATTCTTGTAATCGGAAGAGCAACCAGCAAAATCTAGGCACTATAAAGTCCTCAAACCTGTGCACAGAGATTATTGAGTTTACAAGTCCAACAGAAACTGCAGTTTGCAATTTGGCATCCATTGCTCTACCACGATATGTCAGGGAAAACGTAGGACTTTTACAATCTCATTTGTTAACTCATTTATCTTTAATAATGCTGGTCATCAATTTTTACTTCCATTTTTTAGGGGGTGCCTATTGAATCGCATTCATCTAAACTGGTGGGAAGTATAGATTCAAAAAACCGATACTTTGATTTCGCAAAACTAGCTGAGGTATGTCACAAATGGATGTAAAAAAGACTTCAGTTTTGGATTTGGAGAGACAAGCAAGCAAGTGTGATGCCTTTAATAAATTATTGTGTTTAAAAGTTATAATTGCAGGACAATGGCTACCTGTGTCAGTGCCTGCAACTTTTAATAGAGAATTGAATTTATCATCTATCTTGAAAATTTGACTTGAACTTGTATAAAAATTGTTGCTCTGATAGGTTACTGCCGCAATTACTGCAAATCTAAACAAGATCATTGATATTAATTACTATCCAGTTGATACAGCAAGGAGATCAAATATACAACACAGGCCGATCGGTATTGGAGTTCAGGGTCTTGCTGATACTTTTATCCTGCTTGGCATGCCATTTGACTCACCAGAGGTATCAACTTACTTGGGTTGGATGTCATGCAGCTTTGATTTGTTGGGTTGGCCAGGCTGAATTTTTGGCTTTTTTTTTTTCAGTCCCAACAGCTGAACAAAGACATATTTGAGACCATCTACTACCAGGCACTGAAATCTTCTTCTGAACTGGCTGCAATAGACGGTCCTTATGAGACATATTATGGGAGCCCCATGAGCAAGGTATAATTATATGACATTTTAAAATTTCAGGAAATTATGCCAAAGGCATATGGTAAAGAGGGAATTCCATGGTGTCCTATTGTTGGGCTTAGATGTTATGATGCTGCTCCATCTGGTGCATCCATTGAACAAAAATCAGACCAATAGGACCCTGTAAACTTGTTGGGCAATGAGGTTGAGCCTTAGTGTTTGATTGAATGGTTCCAATCTGTCCATTAAAAAGTGCCCTGAGGGCTTTTTTTTATGTGATTAGTAAGGTGATCTGTAACACTTGAGAACTATCATTAATAAATGTTGTAATTTTTTAATTCACCCCTTATCATTTGATTTTCCTCCTATGTAGCATCATCTGAAGAAATGTGGATGACGTGAGTTTTTGCAATTTTACTTATCAAGTTCTGTTTAATGCATGACATATGCCTCATACCTGCAAAGAAAAGATATAATTGCAAAACATGAACAAAATATATTCAAGTTCTGTATCAACCTTTGTTCTTTACCTTTAGGGTGTTCTTCAAATGGACATGTGGGGTGTGATCCCATCTGATAGATGGGATTGGGATACCCTTAGGAAGATGATCTCAAAAAATGGAGTGAGAAATTCTCTTCTCGTAGCTCCTATGCCTACTGCTTCAACAAGCCAGATTCTTGGTTATAATGAGTGCTTTGAGCCTTATACATCCAATATCTATAGTCGCAGAGTCTTAAGGTTTGCATTTCTTTATCAAGTTGATGCTTTCATAGTGTCTGTGCTGCCATCTGACCCTTCTCTTTTGCAGTGGTGAATTTGTTGTGGTGAACAAACACCTCCTTCATGATTTAACAGAGATCGGTCTTTGGTCGCATGCTCTTAAACAGAAGATAATTTATGAGAATGGCTCTGTTGCCAAAATCCATGAGATTCCGGAGCAGCTTAAAGCTATCTACAAGTATGAATCTCTTTTCTTTTTGCATTTTGTTTCTTTAACTAATTTATGATTCCTTTTGGTTTGTGCTAAGTTGGAATTGCTGAAAAATATCAGGACTGTGTGGGAAATAAAGCAAAAGACACTGGTTGATATGGCTGTTAATCGCGGATGCTACATAGACCAGAGTCAGAGTCTGAATATTTACATGGACAAACCTGATCTGGGGAAATTAACTTCATTGCATTTCTATGCTTGGTCTAAGGTATCAATTTATATGTGATGCTTGAAGTATCAGTCTCACTGTATATTCTTTACAGCACACATTTGATTTCTGCATTTTGCGTATCCAATGATGATTTTGATATTTCAAAGAACAAAAGGTTTTGGTGCTAATTTTACCATTTTGCTGTAAAATTCAGGTCATTAGCCTATTCTTCATTGCATGAAATGCACATGATGCTTAGAGTAGTCTTTACTTTGTCCTTGGGGGCATATCTCCATCTTTTCATTGGCATACTTTTATATCTACCAACTAAAATATTAAATATTTTAAAGGATTAGTTAAACATTTTTTCTCTATTCCATGCTGAGATTATTCCTCGATAATCACAATAGTTGTGTCCATATTATTGATTTTCTATTCTTTTTTCTGGTGCAGGGTCTGAAAACTGGGATGTACTATTTAAGAACACTTGCTGCAGCTGATGCAATCAAGTTCACAGTTGATGCATCTTTTCTCAACCATGTAAGGGAACTTCTTTTTATTATCACATTAAGCCATATTCAGACAAATAAATATTCCATGTTTATTTTGGAGTTTTAAAGGTATACACAAATCAATTTCAAGAATAGTGCTATGCCAGAGATGCACAAAGCTGCAGTAAAAAATTTGACAGTTTTTCAGTAATAGCCTGTTATGTATAGTTTTCTTTTGAGACAATGGTTACAAAATTCCAACTCAAATTATCTGCTACGGGAGAATGATGTGCTTTTTTTTATTCGTATTAAAAAACAAATGATTGGGCTGCATTCACATGGTAAAACCTCATTCATTTTGTGGTGAAACAGGAAAATGTTAATAGGACGAATGATGATGATGTGGCACAAATGGTTTGCTCACTGAAGAATAGAGAAGAGTGCATGGCTTGTGGCAGTTAAAGTCCAAATGTGAGATTGTATTTTGGCATCCATCACCTACAAGATGGAATTGAAGGGCTTTAAACTGTCTGAAAGCAATGTTCTGTAAGTGTACACCTGATCCATCATGCAACTAACTCTTTTAGAGAGTCTAGCCATTTTGTAATGGATAATGTAAATCTGGGTGTTATGAACTGCATGAAAAAAATACGTATATACATGTATGCAAGTTCATAGTCACTGTTCTTTTTGTATCAAAGAAAATGAACCATTGGTTGTAGTGTTCTGTAGATATAGTGGTTTGCTTTACAATGGTGCATAATGTTATGCACAGCTGGCCTTTAACCACTTCACTGTGCCTGTCCATAATGACCATGTGTTTGTTCATGTGCTTGATAGTTTGTGATGATACTAATTGATGAGCCTTCGGTCATTTCTAATTGATTGCCCTAAAAAGCAGTTCTAGACAACCTTTATATTAGATTGTAATTAATACTGGAATTTCTAGGGGTTGGTTGGGCTTTCCTTTGAAGGGTTGGGAGACCCTAGGTGTCTCTAATGTTAAAGTACTTGATTCTTAATTGGAGTTGCTGGTTTATTTCGTAATCATTGAAGATCTAGGAACGAAAGGTTGACTGGCATGGTATCAAACTTTTGGTTTGCTTGGCTCTTGGGCTTTGCTTTCAGCACCTTCTTTTCTGGTTTGGCTTTGGACTTCTAAGTTAGACTTCTTGGGTTACAAATGTCGATGGGCCTGATATCTGGGGAAGCTTTTTTCTTTTTTTTTCTTTTTTTTTTGAACAACAATATCTGGGGAAGGTTGATGAGAATTTTGGTGCTTGATATGCTTTTTTTCCCCTCTAGTAGGTTATGTTCTAGGGATCAATGCTTAAAATTTTTGAAGTGCCATGTTTGAAAGGGCCGAATTTGTATCATATTATTACTCTTAATCAGGCTGCCTGTCTTTTTATAATGTTTTCTATTTTTATGGAATGGTTCATTTCTGTAGCGTATTGCTCATTTTGCATAAGCTTTCAACAGCTTGCAATTTGTGACTTGACTGAGCTGTGGTTTCACTACCATTCTTTGTTGCTTCTCAATGACTTTTCATACCATGTGGAAAATAGTTTACTAATACTTGATGCCCGCCAAATTTGGAAATGCTTTGATGAAAACAGTGTTCGGATATTCATATGCTAAATAGAATGCTGTATCAATTGATGTTGATTTGCATTTCTGCATAAGCAATGCTGTTAAGTACTGGACTAGGACGAAGTATATTATATATATATATATATATATTTTTTGTCTACTTTCAATTTGAAGTCTAATGTGGGGGAAGGGTATGTATCTATCACTTAAAAGCTAATGATAGACAATTTTAACTATTGGTATGTACAGTTCTTAAGCAACTTATATGTCTTCTTGTGTTACTCATTTGATGGAATGACATCCTTCTGTTTTGGCTTTATCCAGTTGGCATGCTCATATCTGGTCTGTTTCTGTATGAAGCATACTATGATGCACGAACATTTCAATTAGTACGTGTTTATGTGTCTTCATTTTTCCATATATGTGCTACCTAGACACTTTAGTCAGAAGGTAGACACTTTAACTAAAAGCCATTTCTCTGTGTCTGTATTTTCATTTTCCGTGTCCTTGTATCCATGTCTGTGCTACATATGAAGCACATTCTGGTTATTGTAATTATTGGATGGTGCTTTCATATCTGCTGGAATGATATCAAATTGTGGGGAATGACTTTGATGGTGATAGCAAGTAGTGAATAGATACCCACATGCGCCGTCATTAGTAAACTGGCAATAGAGTGTAGCTAGTCACTATGTGATTATATATATATAGATTTCCTGTAGGGCCATTCTTTCATTGTCAAAAATGATTTGGGTGATGATATGAGAATCATTTGAAAAGATTTGGTTTATCATAATTTGAAAGGGATGTTTGCACAACGAATGGATATAGTTGTGCTTTGCAGTAGTTGTGGAATGTTCGTTTGCACAATGACAAATCCTTCAATTGTAGGCGGGTGAAACTTGATTCCTAGACTCTTCAGAATCAGGCAACTTTACCAGCTACAGAATCTACGACATGCTACTTGGGTGCTTAGGTGAGATTTTAATTGGACAATACCTCAATGCATGGATATTCTCTCCTTAGAAAAATCAAAGCTAATTATGTGTGATTTCTTTCTTGGTCTATGATTTTCGTTGACTGTTGAAGCCATTTAGATTAAGCCAGTTGCTTAAAGATATGGATTTTTTTTTTAAAAAAAAAAACAAACTAAAGAAACTGTATGCTTCGGAGATCAATCATAATTACAGGTAGATCTATATAAAAATGTCAGTCTGAAAAGAATATTGCTGGACAATAGGATAAGATAGCAATCTTTTGACCTGAGAAACACACGTTTGATTCACAACTTTCCAAGTCAAATTCTCTATTTCAAAGGGTCATCTTTTAATAGATACTTCTTTTTAAAGGTCATGTTTTCTATTTCAGGCCATTAATGATCTTTCAAGTCCCACTTCCTATGATGCTTCTAGTTCTCATACATCCCTACATGTACTTTTTCTGAGTGATACTGCTTTTTTTCTTTCATATTATTATTGATTGTTAGTTTCTGTCCTGTTAATGTAGGTAGAGAAGCAAATCCAGTTTTTCACTTGTATAGACATCTAGCATAGCAGTAGTATTCAGGACAGACTGTTTTCATTGTGTAGTATTGTACTTAATGTATATACGTTTTTTATGTTTATATGCTTTTTTTTTTTTTATTTCGTTCAATTTTTTTTTTTCTTTCCAAGAAAAACTGGGTTTTTTGGCCTCAACGAAGCTGGTCTAAATGCACTGAATTGGGACCAGAAAATGGAATCTGTGATATCAATAAACAGAATTATTTGTAGCATGGAATTTGCTTGGATGTTATTTTCTGCAAACGAAAGCATGTGCGTCATCATGGTACTATTTCGAACGATGGAGGAACTTCTGCAACCAATTTGCACTTTATTTGGATGATTATGTAGATAGTCTAGAAAGTATTAATTACCTGCTAAAACAATGTTTCAGAGTTTGCAAAACATGCTTGGATTGGACTAGTTTGGCATGATACCAACTATAGTTAGGATTTTTTTTTTTTTTTACCCTTACAATGAATAGGGGTACTTGAAAAGAGCCATTGTCCTCTCTAATGAATAGGTTAAAATTTTTTGAGTAGATTAATATTGCTTTTATTACCAGGTTAACAAAAATTAAGTAATCCAATGATATAACTCTTTTTCGGATATCTATAAATTAAAAGTTTGATATTTGAGACTTTATATTAGGGTTCTTGGTCAAAAGAAACAAGTTGTAAAGAACTTTTTGTAACTCACTTTTCTCGTAATCAATCTGCATTCAATTCTAAGGTTGGACTTTTTAAGGCATTACAAATTGATGTTTACCTGTTGATTTTTACATCTTTCTTTGTCGTTTTTATTTAGATTTAATTATTTTCTTAAGAAGCCAATCGATTTTTGAAAAACTACAGGCATTTTGTATTATCATTTGTGGTTTTTAGTTGAGTAATTAGAATTTTTTTTTTTATCACCAGAGACACTTTCTTTTAACTCTAAAATGGAGATTCTCTCTGTCAAATTTTTGCTCTTCTTGTCGTCTTAATTTAAGTGAGCTTTAAATACGGTGAGTTATAAAAAAGAATAATAATATATGCTGGTTTTAATTTTTTTTATATTGTTTTTGGAATTAATATATGTGTTATAATACTTGATAATATAATTAAAAAAAAAAAAAAAAGCAATAAAAACTAAGAATTTGAATTGCGGCTAACCAATAAATAGAAGTGTAATTAAAATCAGAATGTTTGTCCAAGTGGGTGCTTATTTTTTCAAGCAATCATAATTTTTGTTATGAACTTTGGGCCATAACTCGGCACATCAAAGCAGCTTTTGAGGACCCAATTTATTTGGAAACCGAGTAGAAATGGTGGTGGTGACTGCAGTTCATATATTTTGCCGCAACTGTTGCATCTTAGTGCTGCTTTCAAACAATTCGTTGCTCGTGGCCACATTTGCTTCTGAATGGGCACTGTGTCATTTTGGTATTGTGTAAAAGTGATTTCCCTCGACATTTTAAGAACTTTTCAAGGTGTTCAGTACACAAAAGAATTAACTATGCTTATGAAATATAGTTAGCTTCGATGAGGAAATAGTTAAGTGGTAACTTTTTTCCGAGGATATCATGACATGTAAGATTCGATTACTGTGATTATCAATTTAAAAGGAAATGGTTATTATTTATTATGTTATCCATTAAAATTTAAATTATATAAGCTCTCTATTAATAAAAAAAAATTAGTTGTTAGCGGTTAATAATTGCACATAAGTAATTAAAGCAATAACATTTAACTATCAAACCAACTGGGGCTGAAATTCAACCTTAAAATTTATAAAATGACCCAAATAATACTGAAATAAAACTTATTATTTATATTCAAAGTAGACATATATTATCAACCAAATGCAAGTTAGTCAATAATTCAATGGAGGAATTTCTGTGGTTCCCAGAAAGATCCATGTGAAACACTATGTACAAGTTTGAAAATCATTAAAAAACCAATTTAGTTCTAAACCTTTTTTGAAAAAGGAAAGTTTGAAAACTGAAAAACAAATTACAAGAAGGATGATGTTGTGGGTTTCCTTTTATAAAATGAACCTCTCTGATAATAATTCAACTATTAATAAAAAAACAAGACTCTAAAAATGCCCACGAGGTGATTTTTCTATATTAGTCAAGGCGTCAGGAGTAAAATAATTTAAGTACTGAATTTGAGTATTTTTATCGTGGGTTACTTACGTAAATTATAATATTTAACTACTAACTGATATAACAGGAAATATTTTGTTTAAACAAATACGTTAGCTTCAAATCGTGGTAGTAATATTAAATTAGTTATTAATAAATTTTTATTATTTTTATAATTTTATCTGCATCGAATGAAAATATTTAGAGTCTAATAAATTATGAATACTTATGAATTGGATGAAAAAAAATTATATTTGAAATAAATACTGTTAAATTAAAAATTATTATGTGTTTAATGAATAAAAAAAATACTTAAAATGTGTTGGGATGAAAATATTTGATTTGAAATCTTTAATTTCAAATATAAGGATTTCAAATAAGATATAGTTACATATTATTTTAAATTTTCATTAAATAAGCTATTAAATTTATTATGAATTTGTTTCAAATTTGTATGGATGTAAATTCATAAAATTTTTAAACAAAAAATTTAATTAAAATTTAAATTGATACTCAAATTCATTAAATCCAAATATAGAATATAAAAGTGAAATTGACAGAGAAAGTAATTTCATTTGTCACTCTTCATGCGCATGATCTTTAATTTCTTAATTAAAAGAAAAGGGCTGCCAAATAAGTACGGAATTTTGGACTTAATTTGCTAATGCATTATGGTTTATTTTCTAAAGCAAAAATTCATTACACACAAAACAAAGTTCAGTGTTACAATTTTTCTTTTTTTTTTTTAGCAACTTTTGGAAATAGAATTTTGGCCATCATTTATATATATATATGTTAATTTTTCAAAATATGAGAAATAAATATATATATAAACATTGAATCGGCAGAATTTTGTTAGGCCAAGAGAGCCACCTACCCAACAAGCAAGACCCTTTTTCCCCATTTCTGTCTGGTGTTGATTTTTCCTTTTTTTTTTTTTATTTGTTTCTTCTTTAATTTCATTATAATAAGATTTGATTGTTAATTTTGTTCCTTAATTAAGAAAGCTTCAGACTCAGATTCTTTAAACGAAAAAAAATATTATATCTCTAAGCATGACAGGCATAAATTAAATTCCAAAAAAAAAAAAGAAATAAAGTTAGGCGTGACAATGTATTTATTTAACAATTAATTTAACTTTTGCTGGAAATTAAAGTTGGAAGACTGTGGAAAGCCATGAAAAAGAACACACTTTTTTTTTTTGTCGAAGAAACAAGAAAACAAAATTCTCACACTGTTTTTGTCCTTTGCTTGGCACAGTGGAAATGATTTGATAGGGAAAAAAAGACAAATAATTAATAAGAAAAATATAGTAATTAAATAGAATACTACAAATTTTGCTGATGCAAACTATAATCACTTACCACTTTAATTTTTGGCTCCATTCAACAGTCAGCGGTCCTTAATTTCTCCAAGTTCATCAATGTTTAACTTTTTTTTAAAATATTAATATTTATTAAATTGAAAAAAAAATTATATTTTTATACCATTTATGTATTCATTTTGAAGATATTTTGGATCTATTTGATGTTTGTTTGAAGGAAAATTCAAAATATCGGCTCAATTTTTAAGTCTGATATATTATTCAATTTTATTTTCAAACGTGACTCGATCAGCTCCACAAAAGGTGGATGACAATGAAATTAAGAAAGATGATTCTTCTTTTTCAATTACAGAAGCAAAATAATGTTTGAAGCTTTCTGTTTTTGATAATTTGATTTTTGTTCCTCTTATCAGGGTGGTGCTGTATTTCTCTAATGAAATCTGCATTAAAAAAAGAATTTTGAATTTTATTTTTTATAATACCTATTTAATTGGAATTTTGAAATAAGTAAAGTATATACAATTATCAAATACTAATAAATAAATAACGGAGAATTCGAAAAGCATACCAACAATCCCTCCAATATATAATGTCTATTTGTGAATTAAGTTTAATCTGAATAATATTTTTATAATTGTATTTAATAAAAGAAGCAAGAAAAATTATGTTGTGTTAAAACCTAAAAGTTTTAATTTATCTATAATTGCTAAAAGTAAACACATGACTATGAAGAATAAATAATGAAATAAATAGCAGTCAGTGTGTCAATAAAGTACATCTAAGAAAGAAAGATTCAACTAAATGCATGTGCAACATTTAATAATAATTAATAGAACTTTGAGCATATATTAAAATTTTTTTTAAATAGCATGGACATACTATTTTTATTGAATCTATTAACAAAAATGGCTGAACACATGCTTTGATTTTTTTGACCATTACAAATTAAGAGTGGGAGATTTGAATCTATATTTTTGAATGATATCACTAGGCCAGCATTATTGACGCACATTTTGATATTTGAACATTCACTAATTGATTAGTTAAATATTTATTTAAAATTGAATTTCATTGTTAGAGAGTTTAATTTGTAATTTTTATCAATTTTAAACAAGTTAGGCACTTTTGAATATAATATTTTCCAAAATTTTTAGAGCCCAATTTTTTTTGTTTGGAAAAAAATAACAAAAACACAAAATTTAATATTTGATAAATAAAAATAAATGTTATAAAATATTCAATTAATCAATTAATAAACGTTTAGATATTAAAATATTCATTTGGCTAAAAAATTTTCCATCAAAATGTATGAAAATTGACGGAATGGGAGCCATCGATAACGTAGAATTTAGGGTTGAAATTGTGACACCATAGTATTAATTCGTGGCTTTGTACTACATTATTCTTTAAGGTCTCTGCAGTCACAATTCAAGAACATTTCAATAAATAAATAAACAAAAGTAAAATTGAAAAAAATATTTATATAAACGTTTTAAACAAAAATTCAAAAACATTTTCAAGATTTTTAATTATTGTTAAACAAGTCTACGAGTTTTAAAAATATTGATCTACGTACACATATGTGAACTTATAAATAAGGTTAAACTCATATAATATAAAATTGCTTTATATTATATGGACTCAACCTCATTTATAGGTCCATATGTGTATACATGAGTCAAATGACTTTTAAGGCCTGCAAGTTTCTTAACATGATATCAAAGCGGGGTTGGCCCAATTTTTTAATTTTTAATTGTTTATCTGGATTTTTAGTCTCAATGACCCGATCCGGTGTTGTCATTGCCTTTCAATTAGGTTTCAAATTTCAATTGCATTTAAGGGTAAGTATTGAAAAATTTCACATTGAAAAAATATAGTTAAATGAAGTGATTTATAAGTGTTATAAATTGAATATTAACACAAACCAATTAATTTTATATTATATAAATTTAATTCTATTTATAAATTTACATATGTATACATGAGCCACACTGACTCTGGAGGCTGCAAATTTCTTAACAGGTACCGAATTCATTGACATTATTATTGATTGAAGGAATAAAAAAAAAAAATAAGCCGACAATTTTGAAACAAAGCATTCGACAAAAACTAGGTTTGGAAATAACTATAAAAAAAAAAAACAAAGAAATCACCACATAATTATATAATAGAATGTATCTATCTGGTTCGAAATTATTCTTAGCATTAGAGAAAAAAAAAGTGCGCGTGCGTATTTATTTATATATTCTTCAATTAAAATTTAATTTAATGCTAAATATTTTTTATATTATTGATGGGTGTTTTAATGTTAAGGAAAAAATTATAAACTTCTCAGCGAAAAAGTATCCAATTACATAACATTTTTGGTACCTTTTTAAATATAATAGATAATATTTTTTATTTTTATAAATTATACGAGTCATTCTTCTTTATGCATATGTATATTTATGTAAATAGAGTTAAATACTACCAAATTAACTATTATCTAATTATAACCATTAATATATATTACATGTATAAATACATATAAAAATTAATTAATTATTATAATTAAATAAGAATTAATCTAATAGTCTTTATTTTCATTAGCTGAATTATACTGTTACAATAATTTTTTTATTTTATAAATCTGTATTTACTATAATTTTTTTTACTATACCAATAACATTTGGAATTAGTTAATAAGAGTTATTTTTATTTTAACAACTTTTTAAATTTTAGTAATTATATTAAATTAACTGTTTGTGATCCTATCTAGATGAACTAAATTAAAAGTACAAAGAGTTGAATTAAAAAAAAAAAAAAAAGGGAAATGGAGTCAATGATAAGCTCAAATGCAACTACCCATCAAGAAAAGAAGAAAATATATGAAACTTAATCTGTAATGAAATATAAGTTTTGTCTTAATTTGCCGAAATATCTGCAGGGGATTTGTAGTTATCAAGAAACAGAATTGAAGATGAAATTAATTAATTTCACGATCATGAATTGAACTTATTATATACATATATAATAAAATACATTTCTCTTGTTATATATATGAGATCTTTGATGGGCCCAATGATGAGATAGGCGTTTTTGGCCTTAAGCATGTTAGTATCTTATAATGCTTCATCACTTCCCAAATTGATATTTTCTATTTCTATATTAAAAAAATAAAAATAAAAATAAAAAAGCTATATCTATCCTTATTTTCTCACTTTTCGACCCATATTTTCTATTTTTCCTTTTGCTTTTAGTTCACATCATTTGTCATCACGTAACAAAAAGAAAAAAAAAAATATCCCTTTGCTTGTTGCCTCTCTACATAATGGTCTACACTTCTCAATTTTAAAATGGTTGATAATTATTTGAAATTAGTTCATGATATTTTTAATGCCCATTATATGAGAAAAAGTAACAAAAATCCATGATAGCTTTTTGAAAGATTTTTTAATAAATTCAATGAAAATATTTTTAAAAATTTATATATTTAGTTCAAAATTATTATTTTGGATTTTATATTATGAGAAATTTCAAAAAAAAAAAAATTGTTGAGTGACAAATTGTAATATGAATGGCTAACTTTTAAGAATTCTAATATAAAACTTTTTTAAAAATGTACTATGCCAAAAAAAAATATTTTTTTAAATATTGGATTTGTTTTGAATCTGTGATATTTATTACCAACATTTATTAATTTAAATGGTAAAAAAATTGAATTATATTAAAGATTTTTACCACTCTTACGAGGTCCATCCTTGTGACTTTCAAATATCAAAAGTAATTATAAAAAATATGATATTCATTTTAAATATTTTACATTTAAGTTAATTTACAAAATTTAAAAACTATTTTTTAATATTATAATTTTCTACACTAAATAGAAAGATCTCCGAACTCCGAAATAAATAAGGAACGTCTATTTCAAATTTAAAAGTTAATACCTTTTCCATTTCTCTTAAATTTTGGCAAAAAATTCTTCTATTAATTGCATTCTTTCAAGTAGGTATCAAAATGGTTTCTCATGAGTAGTTTAAATGAAAAAAAGAATGGACATCCTGCTGAGGAAACCAATGATCGAATCCCTACCATCTTATCTCCTCCCGTTGCGATGTTGAAATTTAACTACTTAATCTAGTTGTTAAAAAAAAGGTTAGGTATCAAAATGTAATATCATATATATATATATATATATATATATATATGAGAAAATGTAACTCTAAAATTAAACAATAATAGTAGTAACTTCAAAGATTTACTTTCTCCACTAGAATTTCTAATTTTAGAGTCATACCTTCTACTCTAGTGGTGTGTTTTGTTTATGGAGAAGAGGGTACATCAACTTTGACCCGGGATGGTCCATCACCAATTATGCATTATTTCAATGCTCCAATAGCTCTTTTATGAGCAATATTGTGCAAATAATTGACAATGATAGGTCGGTTATATGATGCATTGAACTTGCACACTAGAACAAAAAAGATCGGCTATCTATATCCATCACTATAACTGGACTATCCATGGACATTAAGTCATTGAAAACTTGACACTTTTTTTCTGTTTATTTCCTTTTCTTTTCACTTTATTTTGCTTTTAATTAATGTGAGTTTGTGTTATGCATGCTTATAGAACCATCATTATTTATTTGATCAAATTAATCCTTGCTTCTTTACTTTATCACTTTTTGTTGTAGTTTGATTCATATGCCTCGATCAAAATTTATCGAGTATATATAATTATTTTATAAATTATTATTTTTTAATAGTTGCTTCAAATATCTGATAAATATAAAAGTTCTGGGTAGGTTCGATCTTTTCTTTTTACGTTAAATTTAAATTCAAAATATTTATTTCAAAGATTTTAAACTTTTTCCTATCTGACCCAATAAATATTAGTTATAAATTATTATATTTAATTAGTAGTCTCATGGTTAAGTATAGTTCAAAAGTTTCTTTTTTGAGATTTTTTTTTTCCTGCAGAAGTTTGAAATAGAATACCGCAATTCACTCAACACATTGAAATTAGAATGCAAGTTACATAAAATAATATCCTTTTGTTATTCTTTTGGCAATTGGAGAAACACATGTGCTTTTTTTTTTCTTCAAATGATAACATCACTTTCAAAGATTTAAGTCCAAGATCATTCTTGACCCTTCTGTAATTTCGAGGTCCCATTTTTTAGGTATTGTGTGGGGGAAGAAATAGTTGTTAGAAACTGACTGCAAATTTGCAAACTTGTTTCAGTCTTTCAGCTAACGAAAAAGCAAAAAGAAGTAAGAACTTCAGTAAGTGTCAAATGCCATTGAAATCCGAAAATAATGGATGAACTTCCCATTGCACTCCTATGGTCCATACTTCTTCTTAATTAAGTGCCCACTTAATTAGGATTGCATTAATGACTTGTTAGTGATTTTTAATTGTATTATTGAGCTAATCGATGGCATAATTCTCCTATAGAACTTTAAAGATTTTTTTTTTTAAGATATTAGTTGAAAAGTCTAGATTTGTTTACCCATTTGAACTATTACTCAAAATCAACTATTAAAAAGTTGTTATCACTTAAGTTAAGTTTTAGATTCAATATTTAGTGAATATAATTATATTAAATTAGTTGTTAAAAATTTTTTACCATTCTTATAATGTTATCCAGATTAAATCAGATTAATTAAAATTCAGTGAATTTTAAATATGAATGATTTAAACATAAAAATATTTATTTTACATTTAATATTTTAAAATAAAAAATAGGTAAGGTTTAAAAATTTTTGAAGTATCATAAATTGAATTGCAATATGAAGCACAATATTTATGCGAGAGTTCTATGTTCACAAAATAAAATTACCATTTGATAAAGTTACGATAGTCTTCTCTTTCCAAAGCTCTATTGATAAATAGTTTAGTTCATTTAATCTTTCTAATAATAATAATCATCATCATCACTCTGAATCTGGACTGATTATTCAACATTATAAATGACATTCTTTTTTAATTTTTCTATCATTTTCTTAATTGTGGCTTCTTTCAGTAATTAAGATTCAACAAATTTTTTTGTCTTATTACAAGAAGAATCAAATTAAATAGCACCTAATTAAGTCTAAAGAAGTTATTTCAAAAAAAAATAAAAATCATTTCAAACCTTAAAAAAAAGTAAGTGAAAGTAAAATAAAGAAATGATTAGATTAGCTAAACTATGCTAAGTAGTAAGTTCAATTAATAATCACAAACAGTAAGTTCATGCATCTGGATAATTAACCATCATCATCATCGTCACTCATGCCTTAAGCAAGATTTACATAATTACTGTTTAAAGTAATTTCTTATTAATAGAAAGGACATACAATCTAAATATTAATGGATTAAACAATATAAAATAATTTTTTTTTTTAAATCATGTAGAAATTAATTACATAAACTGCTAATAGCAAAAATTCAATATATATGATATCCCATATATATATATCTGTTTAATTAAAGTCTTTATTTTTTATACAGATTACTCGAAAAAGAAAGGCAACTAGAGATATTCAGAAAAATGTTCTTTATGCAGAAACCTCCCAAAATAAAAAGGAACATTCTCCTAATTAGTCTAGGATTCTTATCCAAAGAGAAATTTTACTTCTTTCAGTTTTAAGTATCACTATCACTATAAATATGATCTCATATCCTTTATTTTCATTCATTCTATTCTCTTGTGTTCTTATTGTTCTCCCTCTCTCTCTAAATTCCCTCTATACACTTCTGACTTAGGCATCAAAGGGTTGTGGGGATCTTCCCCACCTTTCACCTTATCTTTCATTGACCACTTGCAGAGTTCCAACTCAAGAGTTCCGGAAAGCAAGTTATCAAGTGACGCCATCTGTGGGGACTCTTAGAAAAAGTCATCTATGCATCTATTGAATCGAGACGTCGACATCATAACTTCTAACCCGTCACCAATCTCGACTCCTAACACTCACACCAACCTCTCCATCCTCATTCCTCTAATCACTCTGACAACACCTCTCCTAATGACGGTTCTTCCAGCCACATTCCCGTATGTCGGACCTTTATCTGGTAATACGTACATTCCTTTTAGAAACACCCAGGGATGGCCGGATCCCGGCATCGACTTCTTGTATTATGCCCCCTTACAACATCATCACCGACCTATACCTTTCGTACCTTTTTCAAATCTAACAGAAACACCAGCCATAACTACGCCTAACCTAAACATTATAACACAAACACTCAACCTCACCCTAATAAGCAAAGATGCAATGATACAAAACATTCAAGTCCAGATAGTCTTAATGCAGCAATAATTGAACACTTTGATTCAAGGTGGCAACCCTGGACCAGCTAATATAGAAAATACCACACCCCCAGAATTGCCCGAAGGGAGCAAAGGGAAAGATAAAGCTCTAAAAGAAGAATTTAGCTCCACAATTTTGACTCTCGAAGATTCAAAATTAACCCGAAAGGTTAAAGAGGTTATACATAAAGCCCACATGAGACCGAGGAAGGAAGATGAATGTATTATGGAAGGCAGAACGCCCTTTATAAAGAGGATAATCCAGATAGAAATCCCAACTAAGTTTAGGATGCCACAATTAGATCAATATAATGGAACTAGAGATCCCGTCAACCACATATCCTCGTTTAGAATAAGAATGTTGCTCTAGAACATAAATGATGGCATCATGTGTAGAGTTTTCCCAAGCACTCTCACGAAGAATGCTCAAAAATGGTTTCACCAGCTTCCTGAGAACTCAATCACTTTTTTTGAAGACCTGACAGAGAAGTTCCAGACCAGGTTCGTTACTAACATTCCTCCAGCCAAAAACATCAATAACCTCTGAATGTGCCGACAAGAAGTTGATGAATTACTAAGAAGCTGCCTAGATCAGTTCAACAAAGTGGCTATGCAAATAGAAAATCTTGTAGACGAAGTTACTATCAAAGCCCTCAAGAATGGCATAAGACTTGGAAAACTCAAAGACAAGATAATGACAAAAGAACATGGCACTTTCGCGGAGGTGATGGCCATGGCAGTTAAAATGATAAAAAAAGATAAAGACAGAAGGATGCGAAGGGAGGAGGAAAAAGCACCAGTTAGAGAAGAGAGGTCAAGGCCTAGAAGAGTAAGCTTCCCACAAAAAAATTTTAGAAACTCGGTGGAAAATTTTAAAAAGGAAGTTGATAGATACACACCTTTAAATACCTCTAGATCCAGGATCCTCATATGGGTCAGATAGAATGGGGTGGGAATTACCCCAGCTAAAAGAATAAGCCCAAATCAGAGAGCCACGTAAAATAGAGGGCACTATGGCCAATATCACAGGGATTATGGGCACGACACTAAGGCCTGCCTAGAATTAAAAAATGACATAGAAAAATTAGTCCAAAACAGCAAACTCGACAATTTCACTGACACATCCAGAGGGACCATGAATCTAGACGTACAAGGATAAGACAGACCATAACCAAAAAAGGCTCGGACCGAACCAACCGAAGTCATTAACATAATAATCGCAGGAGAAAACACTGAGAAAAGACCTAAAAGAAGCAGGGGAGAAGGACTAGCCCACAAGAAGAGAGAGGTCATCATGTTTGATTCTGAGGATGGGGAGCATGTTCGACACCTACACAATGATGCCCTGGTGGTAAGTGCATACATCAATAACTATCTGGTAAAGAGGTTACTGATCGACAACAGGAGCACCATTAACGCACTGTCTTGGAATGCTTATAAAGTGATGAGAGGTTCCATCACTAACCTAAAAGATATCCAGAATCCCATTACAAGCTTCTGCGGAGGAACCATACCCCGATGGGAATTATAGAGCTAAGTCTAGAATTCAAAAACTGGGACATTGAAGAAATGAAAATAATTAAAGCCTTATTCAATATAGTGGATCTCCCATTAGCATATAATGACATCATAAGATGGCCAACACTCTATGAAACCGATTCAGTCACAAGTATTCGACACTTGACCATGAAGATTCCAATCAAGGGCAGAACTCTTACAATCCGTGGAGATCGGTATATGGCCAAACAATGCTACCAGATGACAATCAAACCTCAAATAGAAGCATTCCCCCTAAAGACCTAGGAGATAAAGAAGCAAGGAGCCGGACCTAAACTGGTCAATGACATTTAAACATTACAAATTGCTAATGGGAAGACGGTAAAGATCGATAATGAACTTGACTCTGAAACCAAGCAAGGAATAAGTGAAGTCCTCACCAAGCACAAGGATACCACCAGATACTAATGAAGGAAGAAGACTAAGAGAAAACATCCTTCATCACCCATGAAGGTCTTTACTGCTTTAAGATAATGCCCTTTGGGTTAAAGAATATTGGAGCCACATATCACAGGATGATGAACCATGTACTCCGAGACCAGATTAGGAGAAATGTGGAAGTATATATGGATGACATTATTATTAAAAGCAAGCATGCAGATCAATAACCCGCGGATTTAGATCGGGTCCTTCAATTGCTGAACGAGTCTAGAATCAAGCTAAATCTAAAAAAATGCATCTTCGGAGTCAAGGTAGGAAAATTCTTAAGGTTCATGATATCCCACAGAGGTATTGAGGCTAAATCGAAAAAGATAGAAGTCATTCTCAACATGAAAGCTCCAAAAATCATCCATAAACTACAAAAGCTAAATGGCAGAATCACGACTTTGGGGTGTTTCATCTCTTGCTCGGCCAAACGATGCCTACCATTATTCCGAGCTTTAAAAAATTCCATCAAAATTATTTGGATAGAAGATTGCCAGACAGCTTTTGAAAATATTAAAAAATTCATATCCTCCCCACCTCTGCTCAGCAGGCCGATCCCGGAAGAAACACTGTACTTATACCTTTCGGTGGGCCCATAATGTATAGCCTCAGTACTAGTGAGGGAGGAAGAGGGTCGGCAAAGCCTAGTGTATTATGTCAATAAAATACTTTCAGGATCAGAGATTCGATACCCAATGCTGGATAAACTGGCCATGGCCATTATTCATGCATCCTGGAAGCTCAGGCAATACTTTCAGACTTATCCCATTGTTGTAAGAACCAACTTTTCCTTAAAAAAAATATTGCAAAGACTTGAGACTTTGGGCAGATTGGCTCAATAGTCAGTATTACTTGGAGAATTCGACATTGACTATGAGTCTTGTCAATAGGTGAAAGCTCAAGCATTAGCAGATTTTGTTCAAGAGATGACACCAGAAGATCTTACTATCACCAGAGCACCAGAGTGAAAGCTTTATGTGGATGGGGCATCCTCCATGCAAGGATCCAGTGCCAGGATCATCCTCAAAGGACCACATAAAGTTCTTATTAGATATGCAGTTCAGATAAAGTATAATGCCACTAATAACGTTGCGAAGTATGAGGCACTCATTATAGGATTAAAGTTAGCTACTGAAGTCAAAGTCGAGCATCTTAAGATACACTTGGACTCTTAATTGGTAGTAAATTAGGTCCAAGGGACATTCCAGATTAAGGATTTGAGCATCACCAGATATGTTGGGAAAGTCATGTAACTCCTGAAGAAGATTGAGCAAAATGGGGGACAATGGGAAATAATGCAGATACCTTAAAACAAAAACTCAGAAGCCGATCTCTTGGCCAAATCAGCAACCAAAGATAGTCAGGCGTTCAAAGACATGGAGCTCACCGAAGCACTAATGAAACCCAATACTGAAGATCCAGATATCTTAGAGATATGTGAAAGCCCGGAGTAGATAAAGCTGATCATCCAATATCTCACAAATGGAACACTCCCAGAAGATAAATTAAAAGCCAGGAAGCTAAAGAAGAAGGCAGCCCACTACTCTATACTTCACGGAGAAATCTATAGAAGATCCCTCTCACACCTGTGGTCTAAATGTGTATCCCTAGAAGAAGGAAAGTACATACTCAAGGAAATCCATAAAGGCATTTGTGGAGCCCATGAGTCACATTACACATTAACCAGGAGAGCACTACTGCAAGGATACTACTGGCCCACCATGTCCAAAGACGCTCAGAAGCTAACTCAGGAATGACATAAGTGCCAACAGTTTGCCCATCTCTACTATAAGCCCTCCAACCCTCAACATCTGATCGACAGCCCCTGGCCCTTCGCATTGTGAGGAATGGACATCCTAGGTCCCTTCTCAACCTCCACATCACAAAAGAAGTTCTTAATTATGGCTATAGACCATTTCACTAAGTGGGTAGAGGTGGAAGCTGTACCGACTATCACAGAAGCCCGGATCCAACACTTCTTCTGGAGAAAAATCATTTACAGGTTCAAAATACCATACTGATCATGGACAATGGGAAATAATTTGATAATGAGAATCAAAAGGTTCTGCTCTGACCTTGGAATAAAGCTTTATTTCACCTCGGTAGCTCACCCGCAGACGAACAGAAGTCGCCAATGGGATTATCATGTAAGTACTGAAGAAAAGGCTCGACGAAAAGAAGGGAAACTGGGTCAAAGAACTGAACAATATTATCTGGGCTTATAGGACCACTCCCAAATCTTCCATGGAGGAAACGTCATTCAGACTAACCTATGGTATGGACGTAATGATACCAGTAGAAATCAGATCCCTAAGTTACAAGGTCAGTAGAGAATTAGACCAGGACATTAACAGTGTCAATACCTGAATATGCCTGGATCTACTGGAAGAAAGGCGGGGAACGGGCGTCCACTGTAGTAGATGCACATAGGTGGAAGGTAACACAATATCACTCCTGGCGTATGCACCCAAGACAGTATAAGGTTGGAGACTAGGTACTCAGAAGGGCGAATATTAGCAAAGGCAATTCTGGCACCGACAAACTTGGACCCAATTAGGAAGGCCCCTATCAGGTTATAGAGTGAACATCTAAAGGGGCATACAAAATAAAATATAGACAAGGCAAGGAACTACAACGCTATTGGAACTCAGATTGCCTTCAAAAATATTACTAATAAATGTACTTAAAATACTATTGAATAAAGTATTTTTATTCATTAAAGCAAAATCATATTACAAAAGTCAAATCTCTAGTGTACCAAATGTACATCTAACGGTTCAAACTCGAAGACAAGAGGGGGAACAACATTGATAGCACTAATAGGCGTTGGAGGCTCAAAAGATGAACCTTCAATTAATTTAGAAATATTTCTCACATGGAGGGCAGAGGCCTTGTTCTGAGCATCCTCTTTGGCAACAATCCTAGCCAAGTCAACTGGCATTATTTGGTCTAGGTTAGCCAAGTTCAGCTCCAGATTCTGGGAAAGCAGGACCCTCTTACATTCAGACCTATAGGCCTTGAGAAACTCTCCTACCGTGCTCTAATAGGATCTTTTGTCATTCTTCCGGGATTTCTCAATCTCACCCAGCCTTCTCTCTAGATCTACAATCTAGGAGTCCTGCTCCTCGATCCTTTTTGTTAGTTGAGCTTGATTGTGTTCCAGCTCGACCACCTTCTTCTGACTCGCCTCTGTTTCAAACTTGGCCTTAGCATATTTGGTTTGGTAAAGCTCCAGTGCCGCCTTGGTATTGTCCAACTTCTTCTTGAAGTCGATCACTATAGTCCTAACCTCCGTCTCCTTAAGGCTATACTAGCTCTTTAAGAAAAAATACTGGTCCTTCACCAGCAGCAAAGCTTGGGTCATCTGCGAATAAAGAAACTCGTGTAATTACCTTGAAACCTAAATAAAAAAAGTTAGACAAGTGTTTGACACTTACTTCTAATGAATGCCCGATCATGAAGCTAAAAAGCTCCTCACGACCCTCCTCTATCCAGTGTTGCATATCAGCCAGTAACCTCAAAGACTCAACATACTGATCCCTGACTTAGGCATTCAAGACACTCAGCGGTTTCATCTTGTTCACGATCCAAGTCTTCATATCCGGACACCCAGAAAGCTTTGGACGTTGGACGAATATCTCCTCATCCAGTTCCTCTACATCGTAGTCTCTCTCTATGAGCTGCCTCTTTCACCTCTCGACCTTCTTAGTTTAAGAAGACCCAGCCACAATTTTCCCCTTTAGAGTCTTGGCAACTTCATATGGGATTGCAAGCACTAAAAGCTCGGATGAGGAGGGGGTGATCTAAGACTTCTCTTGCCTCTCTGGCTTGTCAGCTACAAGTCGAATTCTATACACAAAGGCAAAAAAGTCAGCCATCTACAAATAAAAAGGTAAAAATATAAGTAAAAAAGATACCTTTTAACGACCAAAATATACTAGTAGATTGTACACGATCTGGGAAGACCTTCCACAAGTATCTTCTAGATGCATCTTCGGTTGACCGAGCATCGGCCAGGGCGTTGAGATGAAGCCTCAAGACCATCTCTGTATCCTGGCCTGATAGTTTCAGTGGTCATTTCACTCTATGACACTCATCATACCACATGCATCAAACATCCACAAAGTCTGATTGGTGCTCGATAAAAAAAAACTTATGCCTCCACTTCTTGCGAAGATTCGAAAGCTTCACAAATAGGTTGTGGTTGGGGATGGCCGATAAGGAGAACATTAGCTCCCTCTTCTTCCTCATCAGATTATACAAATATCGTAGGACGTCTAAGTCCAGATCCCTACCCTCCCCGTGCATCAATTGAATAAACCCGATCAGAATCTGATAACTATTGGGATGAAGTTGACTGGGTGCTATGTTATACCTACTTAGAAATGTTTTGACAAATGGATTTAGAGGGAAATTTAGACCCCCTCCAATTGGTAAAAATACATAATTAACTTCTTTAAGCCTAGCATGGGAGTATGAGCTCTAAATTTCCTATCCATGGTACGTAGGGTGAAATTGAAAGGAATACAAAAACGCCTCTGGTACTACCCTAACAACTTCTCATCTATTCTAGAAATGAACAGATCAGAGCTAACCTATTCCCTTGGTGCCATGAGTTTATCTAAGTAATGAAATAAAAGAAGAATGTAGGAAGGAATAAAGGGATCACCTGGTTACAAAATGAAGAGGTCGTTGCAGGAAAAGCTTGATGGCAATAGCAACGAGGAAGCAAAGAAGATCAAAGAAACCAACAAGATAGCAAAGAGCAAAAATGCATCACATTGAAGAAATAGAGATACTCATAGAGCAACAGAGGGCTCTAAAACAAACCATTAACTACCCTCATAAAAATTTTGATTTCTCCCACATTATTAAGGGTAAACAAGGAAATGGAAAAACTCATTAATCAAGTTGTCATTATTATGGCAGTTGAAATGTCTCATCTTCTGACACATGAACAGACAAGACGATTATGCAATTCAAATTTCAAGATAACGGGAGCATTGAAATGACCTAGTGAACGTACACCGCTGACAGCTTTCCCTTCACAACAAGCATCACAATCTCCAATATCTAAGTCCAGTAACTGAAGCTGGCTCCCTCAAGTCGCTTCTATAGTACCGAGGGTTGGCATCTGATCCACACTTTCAAGGCACCAAGACTATACGGCACTTGGGTCGTGCTTCTAATGCACCAAGGTTAAGTCCAGTGACTGAAGCTGGCACCCTCAGGTCGCTTCTATAGTACTGAGGTTCTGAGCATGTAAGTCTCACGTCCTTGCACTGAGCATCTAAGCCTCAAGCATCCAAGTCCAGTGACTGAAGCTGGCATCCTCAGGTCGCTTCTATAGTACTGAGGTTCGGCACTTGGGCTGCGCTTTTAATGCACTGAACATCAGAACTATAGTGACGACTAGTTCCATCACGTTGTCTCCACACTGATGGGTTAATCCATTACATATTCTTTTTTTGCAGGTTTTATGCACTTAAATTCTAGCTGGCACTTTAACCACATCCTTAACATGATAATTTCAAGACTCGGTACTGAGTTTTATCTTTTCTTGTGATTGAGGTTGGCCGCCTTAGTTCACTTTTCCACATTAGATGTCATTAAGTCATCTCTCCCCAAGCGGACGAGTGACGTTGTTGTCCCTTTCGGACTCAGATACATCGGATATAATATCCAAACACACTCGTGAGGGGGACTCTTGATACCCCATATATATATTCCTGTTTAATGAAGGTCTTTATTTCCTAGATAGGTTACTTGAAAAGGGAAGGCAACCAGAGACATTAAGGAAAAAGTTCTTTATGCAGAAACCCCCCGAAATAAAAAGAAACATTCTCCTAATTGGTTTAGGATTCCTATCAAAAAATGAATCTTACTCCTTTCAGGTTTAAGTATCACTATCACTATAAATAGGATTTCATATCCCTTATTCTCATTTATTCTATTATCTTGTGTTCTTATTGTTTTCCTTCTCTCTCTATATTCTCCCTATACACTTCTGACTTAGACATCGAAGGGTTTATGGAAATCTTTCCCACCTCTTATCTTACCCTTCATTGACCATTTACAGAATTCCAACTTAAGAGTTTTGGAAAGCAAATTATCAATATACATCTTATGATATCCTTAATCATAAATGACTATTACACCTCTATTCCACTGACTCCTAAAAGTAATGTTTAGTTATTCTCAATTAACATAAAATCTAGAAAGGGGAATTTTCTTTTGGAAAGTAATTCTCGAGATTTTGATGGAAAATTCTCTCTCTCTCTTTTTTTTTTCTTTTAATCTTCTTATGTGACCTTCTAAAGAATCTTTGTTTGATGGTATTCATATTACAGTCTTAACTACAAAAAGTTTTCAAAGAAATATGCAAATTTAATTTGTATTCTATTTCCTTTACTCGGATCGAATCCTTCGTTTTTTTTTTTTTTTTACAATGAAAAAAATGTTTAATCATATAGATCACTTTTTTTTTTAGTCTAGAACACTTTTTTTCCTTATAAAATGTAAATAAGTTTAAATAATAAGTATAGAAAAAAATTAATTATTGAAAATTTTTTGTTATCTCATAAAGAATTACTTTCTCTATTGATGTGATATTCATTCATAGTGACCAGACATGTCATTCTATTAAACTAAATTAATTAAAATTTAATATTTTTTAGATTTCAGTGATTTAAATTTATCTAAAAGAAAAAAAAAATACAGTAATAAATTAACATTCAAAAATAATTTTACATGCAAACAAAAATAGTTCTTAAAATGTAAATAAATTTGGTATATTATAATTTTTAAATAAAATCACTATTAGAATTGATTTTTTCTTTAATACGAAAGACTCATATAATTAAGTTGTTAAAGAATTGAACAGTCTAAAAGTTTAAGTTTGTAATATTTGTGATTTTTCAGCGATAAAATGCAAATTATTAAATTTAAGATATTGTGGTTAAAATGTATCTAATTTGATTGATAGATATGCCTCGGATAAAAAAAGAAAATGTAAGTTCTCATTTTCAACTTGGAAAGGAATTGAAAGAATGATAAAAATTTATTTTAAAAATTTTAAAATAATTATATACCTATATTCAAATTTGAAATCTCCAATTAAACTGAAAAAATTTCCCGCTAACTCATCTATCTCCTATTTAGTTCATATCTCATTTTGTAAGTAGTAGAGTCATACAAACATTATTTCAAAAAAGGCAAACCATGTTCAAAGATATTTTACCTTACATCAATAAAATCACTGGACTAAGCTTTTTCCTTTGGTTGCTTTTATTATTATTATTATTATTTTAAATTCTTAATTTATATGAAAAATATAATTTTAAATTAAATTAATTAGAATTTAATAGATTTTCAATATCGGTGATTTAGACAAAATAATTATAATTTCAGTAAAAATAAGCTAATTATGCAACATTAATATTAATTTTTAACAATTGTGATTTTTATAATAAAAATTAAGCTAGTCACGCTGTATTAATATTAACAGTTAACCATTATAACTTTTTCAAGGGTAAACTAATAGTGCAATATCAGTGAAAAATTCAATCAAATGGCTAAAAAATCATTCAATTTCCCCACTAACATACATAAGGGCATGCAAATTAATTCAAAGATTTCAATAAAATTATTTGATTTCTGATGAGACGTTATTAAAACCCTACTTGATGATGGAACTATATTACAACATGTAAAAAAGAATCAAGTTGCATTCCATGTGATTGTGAGTGGGATTCCGACTTTATATTTATGCACCAAAACAAAAACATTCTCAAAATTTATAATATTTTTAGTCATTTTTGTGGGATTGGCATGAATCCACGTTTTGGGCATCTTCTAACTTTTTTCTCGGCTTAATTGTTTGCTCTATTTTCAAGAAATACATGAACTTTGAACCTGCCCTTCTTTTGCTTTTTCAAACCAGCCTACAACTACCACTAAAACTTGAGGGAAAAAAAAAATTCTTGTTAAATTTTTAATATATATATATATATATATATACTAAAAATTTTATTTATTAAATATGACAAGTACATCTTGTAATAAATAAGTGATGTAAAAAAATGATATAATAAAAAAATACAAATTCTTACTTAAATAGTGATAATTTGTACTAATATTTTCCAATTACATTAATACAGCTATTTTAACGTGCCATTCCAAAAACATGTTTCATTTGATGGTTCAATTGATCTATTATATTAAATAAAAGTGATTTTCATAATATTACTAAAAATTACTGTTGAAAAAGCTTAAAAAAACTATATATATAAGTTAGATTTGTACAAGTATTACTCGTAACTGGAAAATGTATCTCCTTTAGTGTAAAAGAAATATATTCGTCAATATATTATTTTTCTTCTTGGTCAAAACCACAACTATTTAAAACCCATTAACTTTAATTGATTCAGTTTTAATAATTAACATAAAATTAATTAAATTTTACTCAAAAAAAAAAGACATTTTTAGTGGTTAAAACAAATTTTGAAATGCAAATCACGAGCCCAAAAAAAATCTAAATTAATTAATTATCCTATTTTAATTTATTATTAAAATGCAAATCACGAGTTAAAAAAGGACGTATGTATTTTAGTGGTTGTGGCTGTGCAAATTGTGAAAGGAGATAAGGAGAAAATTGCATTTGACACATACATGCATAGATTATAATTAAATAATTTTGACTACTCTCTCTTTTTATCAAAATTTTAGTGGTCTTAGTCAATTTAAAAGTTAAAACGCAATCTTTAGATTACGCGTCAATTTTATCCAAAATTTTGCTTCATTTCCTTACATCAACTTTGTCAACCATGTTTAGCATAATAATTAATCTCTTGTTCCTTCCAAAAAAAAAAAAATACAATAGTTAATTTCTTAGTGCATTATTGAAAAATTCAGAATCAAATTTTCAAATTTATTATATCATTGTTACCATTACTTTGAGCTATATTTTACTTTTATATTAAAATTTTAATTTTTTTTTTTTAGTCTCAAAAATTCTATTTTTATTTCAAATTGAAGTATTTTAAATATATCCAATTAAATTTAACATACGTGGCAGCCGGAATAAACATATTTTTAATATATTTACTTTGTAAATATCCCATTAAATAGTTTAATCATCTTATTGTCTACATAAAACAAAATTTGCTTATAACCCCCATAAAATAAAATTTTAACAAAATTTATTTTATGGAACCCATAAGATAATTAGATTATTTAATAAGATATTTATATGGTGAATATGTTAAAAATATACTTATTTAGATTGTTATATATACTAAATTTAATCGGATATATTTGAGTTACTTAAATTTGGAACAAAAATAGAATTTTTGAGATAAAAAGAAAAAAATTAAAAATTTAATATTAAAGTGAAACATGATCCAAAATTATGATATTAACGATGAACTAAATTCTAAATTTTCTCATAAGGGTAAAAAAAAGTATATTATATTTTATTTATATTGAACATATTATATTTTATGAATAAATAAATAAAAATAATATGTATTTTAAATATTTTAATATTTATAAAATAAAATCAATAAATATTTTATATATTATAGTATTTGATAATGGCATATATACAGAAAATGGGTATTGTTTTCTTTAATTTTTTTTAAAAAAGAAAGTAGATTGATTTTTCTCTAAAAAAGTGGAATGTTCAACTTTGCTTTTTACGTTCAAGGATTTCGAGCTGATTATGCATAGTATTATATTTTCTTGAATGCTCTAACTCAATACATATGAATTTATTTAATTTAGTTAAAATAAAATAAAATTTTATGATATTCACTAATTTATCCCATGATAGTATTAAAATTATTGAATTAAATTAGTAAAATAATAATTTTATTATTATTATTTTAAATTTTAAAAAATAAAATTAATTTTAACTGTACCGTTAATTAATTTATAAAAATAATATTTATCTTTATATTGTCCTTTTCATGCTTTTACGAAAAGTATACATATTTTTGTTATATTATTTATTACTCTATTCAAATCATTTGAAGTTTCTATAACGAAAAAAATCATTGAATTACTCAATAACTATTAATTAAAAATAAAAAACAAAAGATTGAAATTTCCAGGTTGCAATTTATTCAGTTTAAATATTTGGTCCATACGGTGGTCAGATCATTTAGTATGTATTTGTATTATCATTTTTTTGCTTATTTTAAAGCATTATCATCAAAATATGTTCAATTTAATTTTTTAACAAATTGCAACTTTTTTTAACTCAAAGTGTATTGTATTTTATTTTTATATTGAAATTTTAATAAAGCATTTTAATTTAAATTCTGAATTTCTTATAAATATTTATTTATATAAAGTATTAAATTTATTATTTAACATAAAAAATATAAAATTTATATAAATAAAATAATGCTATACAAAATTTAATTATTTTTGTAAACAATATCACTTATTTGCACCCATAAAATTATTAGCATTAACAGAAACAAGACGTTACAATTTACAAATGTAAAATATGGAATATAGAGGCAAAAATATAAAATATGGAATATAGAGGGTCCATTTGTAGGTCACTAACGAGGGGCCTACCCTACACAAACAGGTCGAAATTCGGTAAAGCTGTACCTACTGAATGCCCACGTGTGCCTTAGAGAGTTGAGAATGGTCCACGTTGACATTTATTTTATATTATAGTTAAGTTTTCAATTTAGCGGTGAAATATTACCATAAATTTATATGTAAAAATAATTTACGGTATGTAATAATACGTTTAATTTTTTTTTTTGAAATCATGATACATTTAAAATTTTAACAGTTTAGTCGTTTAAATATTTTTCTAAAATCTTTTAACTATTTTTATAATTTTATTCAAATCAAAGTGAATTTGTAAAAATTTAGTGATAATTGGAACCCTATAATACTAATAATTTAAATAAAAAAATTTAACAGATTAAATTTTTAATAGTCAGTTTATAGTCTCAGTTAAAAAAAACTTACATATTTTATAGATAAATTTGACTGTTACTATCATTACAAAGAAAAAGAAACTTTTTTTTTTTTTTAGATAAAATTGCAAGATGGGTCCTTTTAGCAAAATCTGTGGATGCCACATCAACCTTAATCGCAGAGGATAAAAAAGGACAATATGCACCGAACCACATAAAAATGAATAAAAAATATAAAGGGAAACTGTGAAATAAAAGTTGAGCTAATTGTACCACTTGAGGCTGAGGGTTGAGATGAGACCAAACTTAAAGCCAAATTGCCAACAAATATGGGTTGCGTTAAAAGCTGAAACAATTTGTTCGTTCTTACCGCCAAACTTCCTCTATTTAGGGTACCCTCATTTTCTCTATGACTTGCCTCTTGTAATTCAACTATTTATGCATTTTTCTTTTCTAATTACTACATATCAATAATAATTTAGATTACATTTTATTGTAATTATGTCGTCTCATAGTTTATTTTATTTTCAATTAATAATAAAGTTATATTACTTAAATATTGTTAATTAATAATATAATAAAAAAAATTTCATTAAATTACATAAAAAAAGAAATTTTATTTTCCATAAATAGTTCAAACGGTAAAAAGTATAGATATTTAGATGTAGAAAGTATACTCATTCCTTCTTGCTCTTCCTACTGTAATGAAGAATTAATCATTTCAATCAGTTAAAAAAAGATTTAAGTAAATTTTATAAATTGGTAATGATAGAACTTAAAAATTACATCTTATGATTTCCTTACACTATACATGGCTACTGTAGAGGAAGGGGGGAAGAATCTCTATAGGGAAAGGAAGGGAAATAAAGCCAAGAGGAGGAAATAAAAACTATAGATTTTAATATGTTTGATAACTTAAAAGTAACTAATAAAGGGAAAAAAGAAAAATGTTTGAAAAGAAAAGAAAATTTAAAATTACAATATATTTAGGATTTGAAATATTTTACATTCTAATTTGGGGTGTAAATAATTTCATCTTTTATAAAGAGACATTTGGTTTATACTCCATAATCAGATTTGGAATTAGAATAAGAATGAAAAAATAAATGAAATTTTGAAGATGGTATTTGGTTTTTTAGAAAATGGTAATGAGAATGATAATCAAATATCATATAACAACTAAAATTTCTTTCATGAAAAAAATATTTTTGTAATTATTTTTTATATATAAACAGTTAACATCAAAATTATTTTTATATATTAAAAATTAATATGATAATTATGTATTGTATTATATTTTTTAAATTATTTATTTATAAAAATATTATTATAATTTTTAAAAACTTATTTATTTTTAATAAATTTTTTTATTCAAACGTTGAATTCATATTTTCATTAATTTTTTTATTTATAATTTTTTAAAAGTAAATATTATATTTAAATATTTTATCATTTTATAATTTATTTGATTGGTTTTAATGGGAATTAAATGTTATTTCTTAAGAATAAAAAGAAAATGATGATCTCTATTGATGGAAAATCACATTCTCATTCTCATGTCAAATTTATCCAACCAAATACAAGGAATCGAAATTGTCCATTTCAATTTCGATTATCATTTTTTACCAATTAAATGGTCCTTAAGAGGAATGAAGGAGAGCAATTTCCTTCAATTCTCTTCCCTTTCTATTAATTTTTAGTAGTCAAATAATATAAAATTCAATTTTCTTTCTATTCCTTCCTCTTCCATTTATATTTCTCAATTCATACTTTTTAATATAATATAAAAGGTAAGAATTAAAAGTATTGAGTCAATTTTATATGGACAATTAAAGAATTAAAATTACTGAGTCAATTTTATACAGACAATAAATTTAAATTTATGGTTATCTGTATAAAATTGACTGAGTACTTTTAATTCCTTAACCTTTTATATATATATATATATATATATATATATATATATATATATATAAAGGGGAGGGAACATGTAAAATTACGAAATAATATTCGTTTATTATTATATAAAAATTGAATAATTTAATCATTTACTACTAAAAATTAAATTAAATTAAATTAATTAAAATATAATTTTAATATGATTTAAAGTCTATTTTTTATTTTAATTAGGTTAATTTCTATTTTATCTCTAATAAAAATAAAATTAACTAAATATAATTCTAATTTAATTGAAAGTATGTTTCTTATTTTAATTAGGTTAACTTCTATCTTATCTCTAATAAAAATTATAATTTAATTGAAAGTATATTTTTTATTATAATTAGGTTAACTTCTATTTTATATCTAATAAAAAATAATTTAATTAAATATAATTGAAAGTATATATTTTATTTTATCTGTAACAAAATTAAATTAAATTAATATGTAATTCTAATTTAATTAAAAGTATATTTTTATAGTCTAATTAGATTGACTTCTATTTTAACTCTAATAAAAATAAAATTAATTAACATATAATTATAATTTAATTAAAAGTATGGTTCTTAGTTTAATTATATAATTTGTTTGAAAGTATATTATCTATAATAAAAGTAGTATAATTATCATTTTTATATATTTTTATAAAATTTAACAAAAAAGAGTTAAAATTAAATTAATTAATTAATATTTATCAATTAATTATTATATTATTTTAACTTAAAAAATTACATTAAATTAATTTTTGAGTAAATAAAATTATTAATATTAAAAATATTGAAAAAATAAAGTGTTATAACTCAAATACAAAGTTATTAAAATTGTAATAAATTATAAGTTTAATGTATTATAATATTTAAATTGTTATATAAAGAAAATATAACTTTTATTTTTATTTTTTATTAAAAAATAATTAATAATTTTTTATTATTTTATGATTAATTATAACTATAATATATTTTTTTTATATGAAATTAGTTATAGAATTTAGAAAAATTATTTATAGAAAATATTGAATAAATATTATATAATTATTTAAATAAAAAATTTATAAAAGTTGTAATAAATTATAACTATATTAAGTTAATATTAAAGTGCTAAATAAATAACATTATTACTATTTTTAAAATTTTATTTAATAATAATAATTTATTTAATATAGTTTACGAGTTTAATAAAAATTTTATTTATGTATGAAATATATATATATATATATCAAAGTTAGATAATTCAATTTTTAGAAGAAAAAATTCATTTTTTTCTTTTTCTTTAATTTATTTTCATAACTATTAAGAATGATTGAATTCCATATGGTGCACGTTAAATCAGAGACGTGCTTTGACCATACTGATAGACGTGTGTGCGCGTGTATATATATGCAGATAGCACCACCCACACCAGTTAAATGGCTTTGAATGAAAAAATAAAAAAATAAAAAATATTTGTGTTATTTTAATCAAATCTAAATAATTATAGAGACTTATTATTTGTGTATACTGTATTAAATTTATGTTTTCTTTGCTGCAATAATACATAAATATAATTTATATCTTAATTAAATAATTTCAAAAATAGTGGAAAAAAAAAACATGTATTAGCAATTGAATTGAATAGTAGAGCATAAGAAAAGTAAAAAAAAAAGAAGCTGTTTTCGGGACTAATTCAAAATAGAATTTTATTTTTTTAGGACTGAAACACTCGATTTTGTGTAGACTTCACCATCATTTAATGATTCATATAAATAACATCAGAAATCATTTTCTCTTGAAATTACCACAAGCAATGAACGATTTGTCCACAATCTCATGACCCATGTAATGGGGCTTTTGTTCACACACTTTTTATTGGCTCCAGTACAGACCATTAATGGTGTGCTAGTTTTATGGTGAAAAAAAAGATGAATTCTGATCATTCATATTCCTGCTGAATTACAATAACACTATACCAAATAAATACGAGATTTTGTTTACACACTTGAAGAAAAATTAAAGCAAAGTCAAATTAGAATATCATTTGATCATATAACTAATAATTACAGAAAAAACTAAGCACTTAAGCAGTCATTTTTTAATACAAATATCTAATCTTTTATCTCACCTAACTATCCATTAGTGCACTGTCTAAATGTTCATACATAATCAAGATTTACGGTTCAGTTAATCAGCTGATTAGCCCAGATACTAGGTAATTGTGGGCTATTATTTAACTCAAACCCAACAAGATAAAGAGCTATGCCTCTGTCGGCTTATATTAAAAAACTAAAAATAAAAAGAAAGAAAATTCCAAACAGGATTCTCTCTGTTTTTAGATTAAATCACCGACATGGTGCCACTGTTAATGCCATTTTCATGGTGTGAACATTTTGCATAAAACACCTTTAACGTGATAATTAAGACACAAAAAATACAAAAACCCTTTTTATTATTTTTACACTTTTAATTAATTAACTATAAAAGGTAAAATGTTACTATTTGATCGTATTTATCATGAAAGTAGGAGAGGAGGGTGTTAAGTAAAGAAAGAGTCTGCACTATTTTAATGGCGGCTGATCAATTTTGAATACTCTTGTTACCATATATATAAAACCCTCATATCCTTCTTTACATCTTCGAAAAGGGTACAAGGAAAAGAAAACGAATTTGTCTGTTTTTTTTTTCTTGTGAATTTCTTTGGTTTCATACACAGGAAAAAGAAGCTTTGTGTAGTTATTTTTTGTATAATTTTCATGTGCTTGTTAAACCTGAAGGTGGCGAATCAAAGAAGTTCAGACGAGTGTACGAGGTACCCTCCAGCTACTACAGATAGCGGGAATGATGACGATGGTAATAATAATAATCAACAATCGTTTTTGTTGAGTCAGCAACCTTCTGGACAAATGTTTCCTGGCTATGGAAGTACAAGAGAGATGTCTGCAATGGTTACAGCTCTTACTCATGTAGTTTCAGGACAACGAGCTCCTGCTACTGCTTCTGCAGGCGGCAGTGGTAGTGATTGGGGATATGGTAGTGGAGTTGGTGGTTTAGAGGGTGTAATAACTTCAAGAAGTTTTGGACTTGGTTCTTCTTCTTCTTCTTCTTCTCCTCCTACTAATCTATCAGCTTATTCTTCGTCTTCTATGGCTTCTGCTTCGAGTTTTTGGATTGGACAAAAAAGAGGGCGAGAAGAAGAAGTTGCAACAACTCAATTGATTGACCCTATTCCTAGGGTTTATAGAGCGTTTGGTGATTTCAGAAGTTCTCAAGGCGATTCATCTTCATCGGGTGCAACTGGTAAGTTCTCGTTAAAAAAAAAAACTTGCTTTAATTTGCTATATTCTGTTGATCAATCACTAATCCCTAAACAAAATCCCATCTTTGTTACATAATTAGCTATAGGGTTATTCTAAGACAAAATCTCATCTCCATCACATCTTTATCCATTTCCACCTCTTAGCACAGTCAAATTTTTTCATGTTTATATTGATTATTATTATTATTATTATTTTGCATGTATTAGATAAGAAGAGGTTATTAAAATAAAGTTGCTTGTATCATCCAAATCAAAATCCTGAAAATTTTGTCAGCTTTATGAAATTCATATATATTTTCCATTGCATAATCTTGAAAGGAGCAATAGAACAGTACTGTTACTGCACCACCGCCCATTGTTTGAGACTTTCAGCATCTCAATCTCTTAGCTTTTAAAGCAAATACATATTAATTTCTTTGATCATAACCTATCTTTTTTTCTTTTGTGTACCCTTTACAATAACAGAAGAAACAACTCCTCCTCCTCCTTCAATTATAATCTCCTCCACCACCACCACCACAGCACCACCAATATCGCCAACTGATCAAACAGTATCCCGCGAAGAAGCAGGCAGCGGCAGCGGAGAGCGAAGAAGAAGATACAGAGGAGTAAGACAAAGGCCATGGGGTAAATGGGCAGCTGAAATACGTGATCCCCATAAAGCAGCAAGAGTTTGGCTTGGTACATTCGACACAGCAGAAGCAGCAGCACGAGCATACGATGAAGCTGCTTTAAGATTCAGAGGAAACAGAGCTAAACTTAACTTTCCTGAAAATGTCAGATTACTGCCACCTCCAGCACAACCCATTCCAGTTTCTCAAATCCCCATTTCTCGTCAACCACTGCCACCTCCACCACCGCAGCAGCTGCCACAGCCACAACAGCCATTGTTTCACTTTCAAAATGAGAACATGATGAGAGATTACTGGGAGTACTCTCAGTTACTACAGAGCACTGGGGAGTTTCATGGAGTTCAACCTTCAAGTTTACTTGAACAGATGTTCTATAATCAGCAATTGGCTTCTTTACAATCAAATATTTCACTACCTTCTTCATTATCATCTTCATCTCACTCGTTTGCAGTAGCTTCATCTTCTGGATTATCAACGTTGACATCACTGTCATCATCTTCATCACCATCATCTGGATCCTCTGCTTCATTTCCTCTGCTTTTGGCTGGTCATCATCATCAACAACAACAAATGGGCTATTTTCGGTCACCACCCCAAAATCAGAACCAGAACCCGAACCAGCCTAGTGGTTCTGATTTTCCAGTGCCGCCGTGGTCAGATTCTACGCATTATCCTTCTTCTACCAGTCAATAATCTTTCATTAATTACACATTTATTTGTTTTTTCTTGTTCTTCTATTTTTAAAAAGTCTAGAATATTTTTCCTGTTTTTAGGTTTTTTTTTTCTTGTTTTTACGTTTTCCATTTTTCTATTTGCATGTAACGTTGGGCTATTTTTTTTTAATTGTTGTTTTTTTTTTTTTCAAATATTGGTGTTATAAAGGGAAAGAAGCAAAAATCACAGTATAAAGTTTAGAGCATAGAACATTTTGGAATTCATAGCAAATTGTTTCTTCTCAAACATTTAATTTTTTTATACATATAGATTCGACATTTTTCTTATATTCGGACATTTAAAAGAAAAGTAAACTCATGAACTCTATCAATATATTGATTCAGACGGGTTAGGCTCAAACATTTGATGTTAGTAGGTCGCAATTTTTTTTTATTGTTATTATTATTCTTACTATTAATTATGGATGAGGGAAAATTATTATCATTAATTTGAATTTTGGAACTGTCTTCAATATATTAATTCAAATTTAACATGAATGGTAGATGATATCGTTTTTAGTTTATTAATTTAAGTTTAAATTGAAAAATAATTATTTTTTTTATTTTGTTATTTTGAGTTTAAATTTTATAATTAATTTATAAATTTATTTTTAGAATTATAAAAAGAGTTGAGAAATGGATTTTTTTTTTTTTTTTTTTTTCCACTTGGTATGGAGAAGTGAATTTGGTTGAAGGAAAGGAATATGTGCCAAGTTGCTTACACACTAGATAGATGATTGAATGAATGACGTATCATCATGTGTGTTTTGTACTTCACATCACAGCCAAATCTTTTAATAAAGAATGACTTTAATTTTTTTTTTTTTATATATATAAATTTAATCATCCTAATCTATGGATAATTACCCTTAATGTTTATGAGCATATTTATGAAATCCTTGATTTATGTTTCTTTTTACCATTTTAGCTTATTATTATTATTATTATGTGGCTGCGGCTCTCTTATGAGTAATCTATTCTAATAATGCAAGAGCAATTTGAGTAGACTTAAACCCAACCCATTTGATTTTTGAGAATTTGAAGCAGCGGTTGCATGTGGGAATAAACCTCTTAGGTGCTTGAATTTTCTATTATTTATATAATTGGAAGTGGAATTATAATTAGGTGGGTCAGTCAAAGATGGGTATTCAAGAATTTTCTCCAACTTAAATGTTCAAAATAATTATAAAATAATTAGTTGTTTTGATGGGGAAGCTAAACCATTTAATTAATTTGTATTTAATTGTTGCTTTTTGATTAAACTAAGAGTTCTTGAAAATGCTTGATAATATCCTAAGGTCAGTGCCTTTTGTTAGCAATTTCTATACATAAGGGTTCTTGGTGTCGTTGATTTAGGCAGAAGTAAAAAACATTGAATTGAGGAAGCTGACTTTATGGTTTTGTTAACTGTAACAAAGAAGACAAGTTCTTGAAGCATATTTGTCAAAAATTCCTATTAAAAGTAAGACTTCTATTATTCTGTCTTATTAATAAAATAAAACAAAATAATAAAAATATTATAGACAACTAATTTTGAACATTGACATTGTCAAAATAATAATAATAATAACAATAATAATAAATTTCATTTTTTTTATTGCTTGTACCAAAAATACATGTATAAAGAAATAAGAATTGTTTACCTATATAATTAGACTTTCAAAATAGTTATCTATTAATATTATTATTATGCCCGTGAGAGAATAATCATGTGGTAACTTTTCTTTAAGGAAAAAAATTACTTACTATTCTATTTCATCTATATTTAGGTCATATGATCTTTTTATTAATAAAAAATTAAAAAAATAAATTTATTTTTTATTATATAATTTACAGTTTGTTAAATTTACAATGAATTAGTAGATAATATAAATATTTTATATTTTATATTTAAAAAATAAAAATACTGAACTAAAAAATATTTTATACATTATAACTGAAGTTATAAAATTTAACTGTTAAATATAATTTAATAAATTAATAAAAAAATACATGTTGAATTTTAATTATCAATAGGTGTTTTTTCTTTTAAAATATAAATTAAATTGTTTAATTTTTCATTATAAAGAGAAGAGTAAGTTACGAACTCCCGACAAATGCTTATTTCTTTAAATGTGTACATATATTCATATGTTACAACACATTTTCTTCGCAAGATATAACTATCACAAAATTCTTATTGATTTGCAATGTGATGATATCTTAAAAACAGGTGTCGTATGATTATTGGTGTGCCGGAAATTATGTTCATTCTTGAAACACAAAAAACGTGCTAAAAATTGTTGAATTAGGTTTCTTTTTTCTTTCATTTTAGTGTTCATATTATTATTTGCCAAAATTCTTCATTTCATTGTCTCATGTCCCATGTCCCAATACATTAATAAAAAGGTTCCATATTTTTTTTTGTTTATAGTCCTTAAAATAAGACCCACCTTTGACCATATCTCACTTATTCTTTTCATCCATTTTATACATAAACTGTAAAAAAAAAAAAAAAAAAAAAGAATGGCTTTGATTTATTTGCACTAAATTTAAGAGTGGACTTTGAAATGCATAAAGAAAAATTACATTTTTATTTTTTACTGCTAAAATGTTTCTTTTATCTTGTTGTTTCAACTCGTATGGTAAATATATTAAAAAAGTTTTACACATATATATAGATAAAAAATTTTCTAAAATTAAATTTTAGATACGTGTTTAATTTTTCAAAAAATAAATTAATAAATATATAAATGTTGTAGAATTAAGATTGAATTACTTAGTTTGTTATATAACTAAACTTGAAATATCAAATTAAAATTTAAATGTCTTTACTTTGTTTTAATAGTATTTAATTAGAAGAAAAATATTTTATAGTAGAATGATTTTAAAAGAATTTAGAGAAAGTTTAGAGAGAATTTGAAAAATTATAATATTAAAAGAATTTGAAAAATAATTTATCTTTTTCTCTATCTTCTCATTAATGAATTTCAATATTTTTATATAAAGATTTTCTTTTCACAATTTGAGAACTATTCTCTCATAAACAATATATTATTCATTCACAAGCAATATATTGTTCATTCACATTCATAATACTCCCCCTTGAATAACAATATTTTGCAACTAAGAATATGCCTCATTTAAAACCTTGTTAATTAAAAAAACCCAGTAAAAAAAAATATTAGCAAAAGAAAAAGAGTACATCATTTTTATTACGCTTTTATGGCACTACCTTGTTAAAACCTTACTAAATAAAATCCAGTGGAAAAAACTTTAGCTTAAGGAAAAAGAGTACAGTGCATGATTTTCCCCCCCTTAAGTTGATATGTATAATTTTCCTTCACATAGTATGCAGATGTAGTATTCCAATATCGTGAATGTGTTTTCTAAAGATTGTAGTTGGAAGTGCTTTTATGAAAAGATCAGCTGAATTCTTGCTAAATTGAATATACTTGATATTTATATGATTGTCTTTTATTAGCTCGTGAGTGTATGAAAAGAATCTTGGAGATATATGTTTGGTTCTATCACTTTTGATATATCTTTCCCTTAATTGTGTAGTGCATGCTACATTATCTTCATACAAAATTGTTGGACTTTTGTTGATCGAAAAACCATAAGATTCTTCAATATGATATGTCATTGATCTAATACACACACACTCTCTACTTGCTTCATGTAGTGCAATAATTTCAGAATGATTTGAAGAAGTAGCGACAGGTGTTTGTTTCTGGGAACGCTAAGAAATTACAGTTTTGTTATTTGTGAACACATAGCCTGTTTGAGATTTCACTTTATGAGGATAAGATAAATGCCCTGCATCTGCATAACCAATCAATTCTTGTTTTGATTGTTAGAATAAAATAAACCCAAATCAACATTTCCTCGAAGGTATCGAAGTATATGTTTGATCCTTTTTCAATGCCTTTTTGTTCGAGCTGAACTAAACCTTGCTAATAAATTGACTGCAAAAGAAATGTCAGGTCTAGTACAATTAGCAAGATACATTAGAGCTCCAATGGCACTGAGATATGGAAATTTAGAATCAAGAATTTCTTCATTTTCTTCACAGGGTCGAAATGGATCAGTCTCAATATTGAGTGATCTGACAACCATTGGAGTACTTAAAGGATTTTCTTTATCCATATTAAAGCATTTCAAGATCTTTTCTGTGTAATTTGATTGATGCACGAATTTTTCCATTGTGCATTTGCTCAATTTGTAAACCAAGGCAATACTTGGTTTTTCCAAGATCTTTCATTTCAAATTCTTCCTTTAAGTATACTGTTGCTTCATGGATCTTATTTTCTATTCTAATGATATTTAAATCATCAACATATACAGCTATAATCACAAATCCAGATATTGTTTTCTTAATAAAAATGCGATGGGCAGATAATATTACTCACATATCCTTTATTAATCAAATAATCGCTTAAATGATTATACCACATGCGTCTAGACTATTTTAACCCATATAAAGATCTCTACAGTTTCATCGAATACATTTCTTTGGGTTTTGTACTTAATGCTTTAGGCATTTTAAATCCTTCAGGGATTTTTATATAAATGTCACTATCAAGTGATTCGTACAAATAAACAGTTACAACATCCATAAGATGCATTTCTAATTTCTTAGAAACTACTAGGCTAATCAGATACCTGAATGTAATTGCATCCATAATAGAAGAATACATTTCATCATAATCAATTCCTGGCCTTTGTGAAAAACCTTGAGCTACAAGTCTAGCTTTGTACCTTATTATTTCATTTTTCTCATTTCTCTTTCATACAAATACCCATTTATATCATACAGGTTTCACAGTTTTAGGCATAAGAATAATTGGCCTAAAAATAATTCGCTTGTTTAGTGAGTTTAATTCAGCCTGCATAACATCTTTTCATTTTATCCAATCATGCCTATTTTGACATTCCATGACTGATTTTGGTTCAGGATCATCTTTGTCATTTATGATTTCACATGCAACAGTATATGAAAATATTTCATCAATACTTTTCATCTCATTTCTATTCAACAGTTTTCTTGTATTGGTATAATTTATCGAGATTTCTTGATTAATATCATTTATACCTTCCATTTGGGGACTTTCTTTATTTTCTATTTCTTCAGGGATATTTTCCTTACTATCAATATGATTATCCACTCCTTTTCTCTTTCGCGGATTTTTATCCTTAGAACCAATTGGTCTTCTACACTTTTGGCATGTTTTAGACTCATGAGTGTCTTTACTCTCAGGTTTTATTTCTGGAATTTCAATACGAGTAAGAGCATTGGCTGCTAGTATATATGATTTAGTCACTCTTTTTGTATCAGTAAATGCATCTAGCAATTGATTTGCAATTGCTTGTAAGTGCACAATCTTTTGCACTTCTAATTCGCATTATTTTGTGTGAGGATCTAGATGCAATAATGATGGTTCATTCCAAGAAATATCGTTTTTCCCTTCTTTCTCCTTTTTTTCTAATGTTGGGAAAATAACCTCATTAAATTGGCAATCAGCAAAACGTGTTGTAAAAATATCACCAGTTAAAGGTTCAAGATATCTAATAATCGAGGGTGTTTCAAACCCAACAAAAATTCTCAATCTTCATTGAGGTCCCATTTTTTTGCACTGAGGTGAAGCAATGGGTACATATATTGCACAATTAAAAATTCTAAAATGGGAAATATTTGGCTCTTGACTAAATGCCAATTGTAGTGGGGAGTATTTATGATATGCATTAGGTTTGATTCAAATTAATGAAGCAGTATGTAGGATTTCATGACCCCAAACTGAAATGGGAAGCTTTGTTCTCATTATTAATGGTCTAACAATAAGCTGAAGGCGTTTAATCAATGATTTAGCTAAACCATTTTGAGTATGTAAATGGGCAACATGATGCTCAACAATGATCCCAGTAGACATACAATAATCATTGAATACTTGAGATGTAAATTCACCAGCATTATCAAGTCTTAATCTCTTGATTGTATAATCAGGAAATTGTGCTCGTAATTTAATAATTTCAACTAGCAACCTTGCAAATGCAACATTATGAGTTAACAATAGACAAACATATGACCATCTACTAGATGCATCAATTAATACCATAAAATATCTGAATGGTCCACATGGTGGGTGAATTGGCCCACATATATCACCTTGAATTCTTTCAAGAAACATAGGTGATTCATTCTGAATTTTAGATGGTGAAGTCCTTAAGATTAATTTTTTGAGAGAACAAGTTGTACATGACATTTCATTTAATTGAGAAATTCTTTGCCCTTTTAATGGATACCTATGTAAATTCTCAATTATCCTTCACATCATTACTGATCCAGGATGACCTAATCTGTCATGCCATAAATTTATTATTGAAGGATCATAAGATTTTTCTTTTACTGCCATATATTATTCAATTACATGTATATACGTGTAATGCAATCCAGTAGGGAGTTTTGACAGTCTTTCCAATACTTGTATTTTTTCTGATTCATAGGAAACTATATTTAAATATTTATTACTATTTATAGTAATGGATTGGGTATCACACCCATTTTGATATATGTCATCAAAACTCAATAAATTTTTTGTTGATTTTAATGAAAACAAAGCTTCATCAATTATAAATTTTGTTCCATTTGGTAACATAAATTTAGCTTTGCCAATTCCTTCAATTAGATCTACAGGACCTGATATTATTTTTATAACTGCCTTTGTGGGCTTTATTTCAGAGAAATAATCTCTATTTTTCAAGATAGTATGTGTAGTACCACTATCTAGTATACAGAGATCTTCAATATTGCCTTTATATTGAGTACAATCCATAGTAAACTTCAAAATAGATAAACACATAATTAATCAATTAAGGTAAAAATATAAAATAATTGTAAAGTAGGACATTTTATTAATTTAAAAATAACATACATAACAATAACATATTCTTTAGAATTGAAAATAAAATAGGTAATAATAACATACTTAAAATTATAGTTGCCTTAATTTTCATTGTCAGTAAAATTATCAGTAAAATCAGAAACATCTAGATGAGTTGTATCATTAACAGGAGTATGATGCTCATTGAAGTTTATTTTCTTTTTTTTGTCTTTCAATGATGCCTTATAAAGTTGGTAAAGATGTGGTAGTGTACGACAAACTCATGCCCAGTGTCCTTTACTGCCACATCTGAAACACACAGTTTTAGACTTATGTTGGGACCTTTCTTGAACACCACTGATGACTGATTTTAACTTCTTTTAAGGTTGAGTTTGAGTTTGTTGTGGAGTATTATTATATTTGTTTCCATGACCACGTCCAAAGAATTGACCTCTTCCACGTCCACGACCTCTACCTCTCCCACATCCATGGCTATTGTAATTTTTATGTCTGGAATAATTTATAGCATTTGCTTCTAGAAATGCTACTGAGCCAGTGGGACGAGACTGATGATTTTTCAACAAGAGTTCATTATTTTTCTCAGCTACCAGTAGGCATGAAATTAGTTCAGAATATTTTTTAAATCTCTGCATCCTATATTGTTATTGCAGTGTAACATTTGATGCATTAAATGTGGAGTAAGTTTTCTCTAGCATATCCTCGTCTATGACTGTTTGTCCACAGAATTTTAATTGTGATACTATTATGAACATTGCAAAATTATAGTCACTCACTTTTTTGAAATCTTGAAAGCGTAAAACTCTCCATTCATCAGTGACTACTGGTAGTATTACATCTCTTTGATGATCATGTCTATCTTTTAGATCATTCCAAAGAACACTTGATCTTTGACAGTCAAATATTCACATTTTAATCCTTCATCAAGATGACGACGGAGAAAAATTATAGATTTGGCCTTATCTTGCAATGAGGTGTTATTATTTTCTTTTATGGTATCAATTAACCACATTGATTGAATATGCATTTTTACATCTAGAATCCAAGACATATAATTTTTTCCCGTGATGTCAAGAGTAGCGAACTCAAGCTTTGCTAGGTTTGTCATTATGTTAACTAATAAAAAAAATATAACTCAATTAGAATTCATAAATTTGATGACTATTAAAAAAAATCAAACATAATCAGAATTTACTAATTAATTATATCATAAATGAATATTGCAAGAAATAATAGCGGTACAAAAAATGATACAATAATACTTAAATTTATATCAAATAGAAAATCATCTTCTATATAAATTATTCCAAAAACTATTATAATAGTCATGATCAAAACACAAATATAAATATACCAAATCATGTTTACAATTTAGAGTAAAGAAAGAAAAAGAAAGTGTATGAATTTGTGTGAATAAATAAAATTTATAGTTTGTCTATTTATAATGAAAAATATAGTTATTTGTTACTGTTGGTAATAAAAATATAGCCGTTAGATTTTTTTTTAATATAATATATTGAGAAATAAATTATATAAAGTAAAATTAATAAATAATGTTGATATGATTATTTATAGTAAGTGAGTTAACATAACGATATGTATAAATATGAGGCAAAATCGCTCATTAATATAAAATGAATTATAGCCTTCCATTAACATAAATAATAAAAAAAAAATATGCATAAATATAAATTGGTATGGGATAGCCATCCATAAGGTTAGAACAATTTCTAGCAATTTTTGCATCAATGGTGTAGTTAGTTAAAAAAAAATAAAAAATAACAATTGATATAAAGTTAGATAGATTGAAGAAATAAATATAAATATGAATAAATATAAATTAGTAGGAGGCATAGTCATCCATGATAATATATAATCAAATAATATATTCATAAATATTAAATATTAAGAAATATGTATCTTATTGTTTTGATCTAGAACTTTTCGTGCTGATAATGTGTTGTTGAATTAAAATTGAATTACTCAGTTTGCTATAGAACTAAACTTAAAATACCAAATTAAAATTTAAATGTCTTTACTTTGTTTTAGTAGTATTTAATCAAAAGAAAATTATTTTATAATAAAATGATTTTAAAAGAATTTAGAAAGAATTTGGAGAATTATAATATTGAATGAATTTTGAGAATAATTTATTTTTTTCTCTATCTTTTCCTTAAAAAATTTCAATCTCTTTATATAGAGATTTTCTTTTCACTATTTAAGAACTGTTCTCTCATAAGTAATATATTGTTCATTCACATTCATAATAATAAATAATTAATCTAAATATTATATAAATGTCTATTAAATTATTAAATATACAAAATTAAAAATGTTTTTTATTTTTGTATCTGAGCACTCGATATCCGATATTTTATAGGAATTGATTAATTCGAATTCGACATGGGAAGGATTTCGAAGGGCTGCAAAAGTCTACCTCAAGATTTTTAAAATAATTGTGTACTCAAAACTCAAACTCAAAACTTCTGGTTAAGCTGGAATAGTTTTAAATCAATTTATCTATACCCTCTTAGATAAAAAAAAAATATCTCTTTCTTACCTACAATATATAGGTTACCTTTTACCCTTTATTTGTTTTTTGAAAAAAAGGATAAATTTGTATAAGGTAATAACAAATTTTTATTTATTAAACTAATTAAATTTTCTAAATTATATGAGTAGTTTATATTTATAAAATATTTAAGATACCACTAATATAAATAAATAGTGATATCCAAACAAATTTATTTAAGTAATAAAAAAATATTGTAATTTCTTATTTGTATTAGAATAAAATTTGAACTATCAAAATTAAAACTTAAAATTAGATAAAATATCGTACAAAAATGTAATCATTAAATTAAATTAAATTTTTATATTTAACCAATTTAAAATTATTTAAATTTTATTTATTTTTCATGATGTTCTTATTATAAATGAAAATTTATAATACAATTATAAATTTATCTAAACTATATATAGGTTATTTGTATAAAAAAAACATAACTTTAAACACTTTTTATAGTTTAATTATAATATTTTAATTTTGATAAATTAAAATATATATTTTCAAAACTTTACAATTCAAATCACTGAGTAAATATTTGGTAAAAATTATTAACATTTCAGCCAATATGTGAATTATGTCGTTAACTCTAGATATTTGGTTGCTTAACATGTCAACAAATTTTCACCAAAAAGTTATTAATGTTTCAGCCAATATGTGAATTATTCGATCAACTCTAGATATTTGGTTATTTAACACGTAAATAAATTTTCACCAAATATTTAGTTGGTAATTAAATTACAAAATTTTAAAAATTTATATTTTAAATTATCAAAACTGAAATATTGTAATTAAACTGGAAAGAGCACTTAAAATTATGTTTTTTTAATGCAAACAACCCTTATATATATGTATATATGTTTTTCTCTATTTTTTAGAACAGGATATATATGCTTTCTTATCTATGTAAGTAGTAATTTTTTTAACACAAATCTATTGAGATATAGATAAAAATAAAAATTAAGGGACCGTATTAAAAGTGACATAATAATAATTATAAAAAAAATAGAAATAAAAATTAAAAAGATAAAGGATGTGAAAATGCGTGCAAAAGAGCAGTAGACGTGTACGGGTTGGTGATCTATAGCCTGTTCGGTAACTAACAGACAAAGCTTAATAGATGACACGTGTTACTTTATGAGGGCTAGGAAATACATGTACGGTAAATTATTGAGTTTGAAATAAAAAAAAAAAAAAGAAACACAGCTCTTACGTGGCAATGTGCTGATGTTCAAAGGTGTGACTGTGAGTGGTTGTTCACCTAATCCCATAGAAGTGATTTTGAGTGCCTTTAAATAATTGCGAGTGGCAATAAATTTAATTTTTTTAAATAAAGAAATTCTTTAATTCAATTATATGATTTTAAATTATAAATTTTTTTAATAAAGTTACATTTTAAACTAAAAGTAAATAAAAACAATAAAGAAAATTAAAATTTTTTTACATCAATGTCAAACACAGTCCGCAAAATGAATCTAAAATCAATACGCCATGTTTAGTTTTTTATTTCTTTTTTTAATATGATGATTCTAACATCTAGTAATCAAAATTTTTTATTATTCCGAAATTTAAATTAAATAAATCTATAAAAGAAATAAAAAATTTTCACCATTAATTTTTTTATATGACTTAATATTTTATTTAAGAGGTCGTTTGATTTATATTCTAAAATTAAAATTAGAATTAATTTTATTTATATATAAAAATATACTAAATAATAATTATTATGAATTTTTATATTTTATTTTATTATTTAAAAAATATTATATTTCATAAATTTTAATAATATATGATAATATTTAAAATTTTAACTAATTTATAATTAATCTAATTTGATTTAATGGGAATGAAAAATTATTTCTTATCACTAGAAGCGAAATGAATAATTCTCATTGATGAGGGAATTTATTTTCACTCCCTTGTAAAATTTTAAATAATCAAACATTAGGATCAAAATCATTTATTTTGATTCTGATTTCCACCTTTATTTTTTATGAAACAAATGATTCGTAAGAGAATTAAAGCTAATTTTAGTATAATTATATTATTGTTATTATTATTGTTTTTGAATAACATTTTTATATATGGGTTTGGGGTGGGGATTTAAACTCTCTCCTCTACATATGTCCCATTCTACATACAAAGTGAATAACCGTCTTGGCCAAAGTAGGCTATTATTATTAGTATTATTATTGGTACGACAGGAAAGCCAAACCATATAATTGAAACAAGAGAAAATTTAATAATTACGGTCTGGCTGCTGTAATTAAGAATATAACTTATCAAGAAAACGTATCATACTCACTATTATAACTCAGTTAATCCATGGAATTATTGATCCCTCTCTCACACACACAAACCCGAACACAAAGGTGCCTAATATTCTACTTGTTTTACTTTATATTTCCTTTCACAAAAAGAGATTTAGCACCATGATATATTTATGATCCAGCAAGCACCACATTTTATCAAAAAATAATAATAGCATCAAAGGTTTGGTTTATGTCCTGTTAATACAAGACATGACATTGAGTGACTAGTTTTATAGGTAAGAAAAATGGGCAAAAAAGAAATGAAAAAGGTAGGTAAACTAAATATAGTGTATAGAGTATGCTACTTTTTAAGTAATTATGGTAAAAGGGTTACGACAAATGCTCATGGATTAGTGGAACTATTAAATTAAATATTATTAATTATATCTATACATATAATTTGTGTCTAATGGAAATGACTTGAACCAAACCATTATTGATTGTTTTACACGATGATTGATGAAGGATGAAAGAAGGGTTGCCCTTGCTTGCACATGCAATGAGCTTATTATGATGGCTATTGACATTATGATATATATACATGTATACGTAGCCATCTAGCTAACTCTATAGCTCTCTCTAATTAAATTGAATGAATGGTCCTAAACTGGGTTGAACTAAGGTCTTCTTTTTCTTTAGTCTTAGGGATTGTTACATTGCCATTATGTGACACATTGAGTCAACCCTAATCGCCTATCCACACAGTGAACACTAATAATGTATTTGGTTAAAATGAAATTTATATGTAATTTATTTGTAAATTTAAGTGAATGTGTTTAATTTAAATAAAATTTTGTAAAATTCATTTCTAATTATAACTTTTTATTTTTGTAAAATTGCTTTATACTAAATTTATTATTATTGATAAAATGTGTTTGGTTTAAATGAATTTGCAATTCATTTGTAAATGAATTATATTTAAAATTCATTTGGAAATGAAATTAACTCCTTCTGAGTGTGTTTGAATGCAAATATTTGATTTGAAATTTTAAATTTCAAATATTGAAATTTTAAATATAAGGATTTCAAATAACATGTAGTTATATGCCATTTTAAATTCTCATTAAATGAGCTATTAAATTCATTGTGGATTTGTTTGAAATCCTCATAAATACAAATCCATGTATGAAAAGAGTCATAAAGGGGAGGTGAATAGGACTATCAAATAAAAATAAGAAATTAAAAGAATTCTTTGTAAGAATTGAATGGAAATTGAGAAGGAAGAATGAAGAATACAAAAATTTAAAGAGTTTGAATTCAATAACAATTCTATGTCTCCACCTAATTTATCTTCAAGTTAGAATTTTCAATCACCCACAATCTTATTCACAAGAATGAGATTACATAAGAGTTTTATAGCTCATTCTTCCAACCTTACAACTTGAGTTTTCAAGGCTCACTCAAAAACCAAATCTCAAGTGTTTCAATGGGCAACACTTAAACTAATTCCTTTAGAAATAAATCTCACTTCCCTTCTAATCAAATCCCAAGATTTAAGATGGAAATAAATTATATTTCTAACACACAACAAACTCTCATAAGAGTTGTACAAACAAAGAAATGTTTAAGAGAATTTGAGAGCTCAATTGAATACTTAAAAAAAGAATGAATGATAAACAAGTTTCTTAATTTCCATTAAGCTCTTGAGGTGGTTATATAGATAAACAATCAAAAATATAGTTGTTGGAGGTGAAAATAATGTGTCCAACGCCTATATTTTGAATTCAATGTTTATAATTTTGAATTATTGAAGGTGATGTTGTCAGATAGTTATACATGGATTGAAACCATAATTTGCTACTAAATATGTTAGATTTTGCACACACTTTCTTCATAAAAGTCATAGATATTTAACTTAGTTTTTCATATCATTTTGAATCACCTCAATTGGACTTTTGTAGCTTAAGATATGTCCAAAATACTAAGAGTTATGCAATCTAAAATGCAGACTATTGTTAGACAGTTGTGTATAAGTTAAACTCATAATGTTATATTGAGACGTTTGAATTTGTCCAAACTTTCTTCATCAAAGTTGTAGATATTTGACTTAAATTTCTATATCATTTTAAATCACTTTAATTGGACTTCTTTAGCTCAAGATATGTTCAAAATACTAAGAGCTGTGCAACTTGAAATGGTAGTTGCATATGTTGATTTCGACTTAATATTTTCATACCTAAATGAACTCGGATTTTGACAAGCAAACCTAATTTAGAAAGCTCAAAATGTCTACTTTAAATGTGAAGAAGATAATTTTCTTATTATGAAGCTCTAAGGATGTCAAAAGCCTCCTTAAATCTCAAAGGTCGAATCAGCCCAAGATAATCATATTTCATTTTAACTTCCAATGGAGTCCTAACTTATACACACTTAAATAAACAAATTAAATGCTCAAAATTAAGTTTTTTAAGATCAAAATTAAGATTGATTATTGCTAAGGTGACGTAGTGGAAGGGCGGATAAAATAATTAAATATTGTTGAATCGCGCATGACTGTCAATAAACAATCTTCTATAGAAATTTAGGCTATAGGCATCAAAATTTCAAGAAATTTTGGAAGAATAAAAGAGAATATAAATTATCATAAAACTGCTGTCCAACAAAAACAAAAAAAATTTAAATAGAAAAACTTCAAAAAAACCCTAAACAAAAAATAGAAAAATAACAAAATTGTCCGTTTAAGGGCCTAAATGATAGAGATTAGCCAAAAAGTGATGGATCTCACGAGTAGCTCGTGACTTGGAATCGTTGGCCCGTTTTCACATGAATTAGGCTTTTGAATCGCCCAAATCCAATACTTAAAACTTGGCCAAAATTATGAAATTGCCACTACCGTAATTTGTCCAATTTTTGCATAAATTGGAGGGCTTATTCCTCTATGCTGTCTGCATCATAAGGTCAACAATGCATTTTTCAAATAAGAGATTTCATTGAAATCCAAATTTATGTTCAAATCTCTTGCATCCAAACATAATATAATGGAATTGAATCAAATAACGGGTAATTCTACTTTTCATTATGTTGACACTAATTTAATTTTTTTTATTAATAGATTAAATGATTTAATAATTGATGGAGTGTATGATAAAAATAAATTTTCTTTTTTAACTTAAATAAAAATTAATTTAATAAATTAATAATAATAGAATTCAAACATTAACCATACACCTCATAATATTATTATAGAGAAGATCTAGAAATATTAAATGGAGAGAGAGCATTATTTTGTATTAAGCTATCATAAGCAATATATACAAGGAGTATAGAGAGATACAAATAAGTATACACAACTAACTAACAAAAAGTTGTTTACAAATATATATTTCTAGTATCCCCCAACTCCATAAACTGAAGGGTATTGATGAAAAAGCTGAAGCTTATCCCTAATCGAAGCAAAAGCTAATTTTGATAGAGGCTTGATCATAATGTTTTTCATCTAATGATTAAATGAAATAGAGCCAACACTCAACTATTTTACAACCACCTATTCTCTAACAAATGAAAATCAACTTCAACATGTCTTGTTCTAATAGTAAAAGCGGCATTTATAGAGGAAATAAAAATTGCTTGTAAATTATCACACAAATATAAGGAGCTTTAACCACTCGAATGCCTGATTTATGGTGAAGCTTTGACAACCAACAAAGCTCAATGGATACATTTGCAATGGTTTTAAATTCTGACTTAGTTGAAGATCTGGCAGTAGTTGACTATTTTTTAGAGTTCTAGCCAATGAAATTGTTGCCCATGTAAATTAGAAAACTACATGTTGATCTGCGATCATCAAGACTACTAGCCCACTTGGCATAAAAAAATGTTAACAAATTAAAAGATATCGATTTTTAGAGCAAAAAACCAGTAGCTATTATGCCTTTTAAATATTGAAGTGGTCTTTTTAAAGCTTAAAGATGTAATTGAGTTGATGAATGCATGAATTGTATAAGCTTGTTAATAGCAAATGATAAATCAGGTCTTGTAAAGATAATATTTTGTAAAGATCCACAACATTGACTACGATTTGTAGCATCATGAGAAGATAAGAATTCGAAACCATATTTGTAAAAAGATACCTTGTACCATTAGGGTGGAAATTGGTTTACAAGAAGTTATGCCCATAGACTACAAAATACCATTAGTATACCTTTGTTGCGATAATAGAAGTCCATTTTCATGAGAAAGAAACTCTATATCCATAAAGACATTTAATGGTCTAAGATCATGTAGTAAAAAGACATTACATAATTTATCAATAACTGATTGAAAAAATGAAGTGATGCTTCCTATAATGACTATATCATCGACATAAACAAAAATAAATCATGAGGTATTGCCATTATTATAAATGAAAAGGGAAGAGTCAACATGAAAACCTGTAAAACCAATCGAAAGGAGAAAATCATTAAGCCTTTGAAACCAAGCTGGAGGTGCTTGCTTGAGGCTATATAAGAACTTTCTCAATTTTCAAACATAATGAGGAAAGCTTTTATTAATAAACCCTCTAGATTGAGCCATGTATACTATTCCATTCAATTCACCATGTAGAAAGACATTGTTAATATCCAACTATTTGATATCCCAATTGCATGATATAGTAATATAAAGAATCAATCAAATTGTTGTTGGTTTTATAACAGGACTAAAGGTATTAGTATAGTCCAAACCGTGCTCTTATGTATAGCCTTTAGCGACTAGACAAACTTTAAACCTCTCCATACTGCCATTGGCATGTCATTTAATTTTGTACACCTATTGGTTTCCAACAACATTTGCATTTGATGGTGGAGGGACAAGTTCTTTAGTGTTAATATGATATAAAGCTTTCATTTCATTCTACCTAGCTTCTTACCATTCTTTATATCGAATGGCTTGAGAAAATGGTTGGTTTGGTGTTTAGGACAATATGAACTAAATGAGCAGATTTTTGGATTTTTGCTAATATAGAGAGGGTTAAAGTTGCATAAAATTTTTAAATTTATTAAATTGATTATAATTAAATTAAATTCTAACAAAATGGTCAAAATTTTCAAATGAATTCCATAACTTTTAATCTATATTTTCAAATGATTAAAATATTTCTCATTATTTTTATTTCTAAAAGTATCTTTTAATTTGAAAAAGTATTTTTTGACCAAAATTAAAATTAAGTTGAATGTTATATTTATACTAAACACAATATAATAAAATATGGAGTTCATTTGAAAATAATTGTATAAACTATTCATTTGAACCAAATAAACTTTATTAATAAAATTTGTTTTAAAAATGAATTTTATTTGAAATTCACTTGCAAATAAATTGAACCAAATATAATGTTATATCAGTTTCATAATCTCCTTTAGATAATTGGTTTGAGGCTAATTGAATAATTATAGGCGGCGGGGTTTAGCGCGCGCCCAAGTGTTTGGCGACCATGGTACTATGCGGGCTCAAGGCCCATTAGGAAATATGATATAGGTCTTGAGCCTATTTAGAGATGGAGTCGCCGTTCGGATAAAAACCAGGATACACTGTATAGCAACTGGATCCCACGGAGGTTCCCAAAAGCCTTCATCAGAGATCGGGTTCGAAAATTAGGTATGAGCATTTGAATGCTCACCTAACCTTGCAGTTGGCCTCCATTTTTGTTTTATGTTTTATTACTGTTTAATTATTTAGTTATTTCTTCACTACCAAACGTAATAAAATTGCCTTCAAATAATTGCTAAATTTTATAATCAAGTCCGAGTGTGCACATTAGTCCGATTTTATGCCGTTAAGTCCCAACATTCAACAACAATAAAATAAATAATAATTTACAACTATACATTCAAAATCAAATGGGAAAGGGATTAAGGATTAAAATACTTTTAGGCTAAATAATAGAATAATATACAGAAAATAACACAAAACATATACCGAAAGTAAATCGATAAAAAATATAAAAGCGGTAATGTACAAGGTATAAATAATAATGATGACTACTCAATGATGGAAATCATCAAGTGATTCCTGCGAACAACACATAATTAGTCCTTCCTTTAAAAAAAATGAAATAATAAACCAAACATATTTTGATATTTACAAAGAGTCTTTATAAAAGGGGTTATTTACATTATGAACTAAAGAAAGCATCAAACAATCAAGATGAACGTCATCATGTAATGAAATAACCATGTTTAAGGTAGAAAGAATGCATGTCAAAGCGGAATCATGACGAGCATTAAAAAAACATAACAGAAAATAGAACCTGCCAATGTGGCGGTTGCGTCATTGATGAGGCGACGCCTCATCAACAAGGATCCCTATATCTCCGAGTTAAAAAGGGAATAAAACACACACACACACACAAAAGGAAGACTTCCTAGAGGCCTACCAATGGGGTGATCATCTTATTGATAAGAGGTGCCACCTGGTCAGAAGGCTGAAACCGACTCTCACACACTTAGACTTCTACTCTAAGTAACAAAACATGCATATACACACTCTATAATCATCAAAATACAAATACATGCAAAAGTATTCAAAGATCACATCAATAAAGCGGGATATTGAGCAAGATAAACTAGAAGTACCTAAAATATACTAATGACTTAATTACACATAAGTAAGAACACACAAAATGATGAACATGTCAAGTTTAAGTGCAGGTTTTATACCAAAATGAGAGGCCCTCAGAGATGTTTTGATTAAGATCCTTGCTAGGATGTGATTTCTACCTTTGACACAAGTTTCTTTCTTCTTCTCTTATAGAGATGTGGACTCTTTTTCTTCAATCTCTCCTTCTTCCTTTCAGGATGTTTTTTTTTCTCTTTTTTCTTTCTTCTTTTTTTAGAGCTCTTCCCTTTTCTTTGTTCCACCAACCTCCCTTTCTTTTCTCTCTCTTTTTCCTTTTATTCCCTAGCCTTCCCATGCCCCTAAGCCCTCTAGCTCATTATGAGCCTCCATAGCCTTTTTCCCTTCCCTAAAAATCTTTTTCTCATGCAAGAAAAAGGTCTGGAGGGTGGGGCCTGCACCACTTGGCCGTCATGATTGCAACTGCATTAAATACAGCTGCAAGTGGGTTGCCATAGAGGCAGTGCCTCATCAATGAGGCGATCACCTCTGTGATGAGGGGATCACCTCATTGGACTGCTAAAGAGGTGATCACTTCATTGCACTAAGGCGATGCCCCTTCGGCTCGGGCCTGCGTTGGGCTAGGCGGGCTTAGGCAAAATTTGGATAGTTGGGCTAGGTTTTGGGCTTTTTTAGGCTTTAGGTTTTCAAGTCCACTTTCCATTAGAGATTCAGGCTTCATTCTCATGTCCAAGATTCACATTCTCATCATTGGGCTTGACAACGAACCGATAAAACTGAGTGCCCCTAATTCGTCCCCTAACACAGGCCGACTGAATTGGGTGTCTACAGTTTGCCCCCTGATTTTTTTAAAAATCAAATGCATGCAATGATCATTTTTCAAAAAAATCACATGCACAACAACAAACAAACAACAAGATGAGCAACGTACCTAACTCCGAGTCTCACCTGAGAGATGAATCCTTCAATTCTAAAACGTGACCATTATCCTCGGGTTCTCCTGGCTTGATCAGCCACTCATTAATATTTGATAGAGATATTTGAAGACTGTTGACCTCAGGTTTTCCTGGCCCGATTCTCATAACTTTGAAACTCGATTCTCGTGTTTTCCTGGCTCGGTCCTCACAATACTGAAACTTGATCCTCGGGTTTTCCTGGCCCAATTCTCATTGGGGATGTGGTTTTCAGATTTTCCTGGTCCGATTATCACTCCTTCAGGGACATAGACTTTTGGGTTTTCCTGGCCTAATTGTCATTCACTTTCGACTTCGGGGATACCACCTGAACAGTCATCTCGATCTTTGAGCTTTGAGGATTCAAACCCTAACAACTCTGTCTTTGAGCTTCAGGGATTCAAACCTGAACAACTCTGTCTTTGAGCTTCAGGGATTCAAACCCGAATAACCCTCTATTTGGATGGTGTGGGTTTTCGTGGTCCATACCTCCGATTTCTGCCTTCTTAATATACGGTAGTAATTTTCATCTCATTTTTTTTTTAGGGAAAACCCTACACCCTTGCTTGCTATAAAAAATAACTTTTTCCTTTTATCCTTACTCTCTTTTACTTTTTGTCACCTTTCTCTTTTTCTCTTTCCTCCCCTTACACTTCCTGTACTCCTTGCATCTTTCCTCCTTTTACAGTCAATGGAGAATGAGAGAACACCCCCTGTGCCTAAGTGGGATCACATCCCGCCTCCTGTTAGTACTTCTAGGAGCTCGAGATTGACCCACGGAGACTCGATTCCTCTTCTGGCAAACTTAGGGTCCCACATATGCTCGTCTGCATCATGAGAGGTTAGTACCCTATAATTTCCTAAAAAATTACGTTGGGTCAATAATTAATCATATATAATTACAATCCCAAGGCATTATTTAATTAAATAAACATGAAATTCATGTTTTGATTACCAACAATTAAGAATTGTGCCTGTCCATGCCTCACAGAGGTGATCGCCTCTTCGATGAGGCAATCGTCTCATTGATGAGGCGATCGCCTCATCGATGAGATGATTAGCTTCTGTGAAGAGGCGATAGCCTATCGCCCTTTCATAGAGCCAATCGCCTATTCAATGAGGCAATCGCCTCTACGATGAGGCAATCACTTCATCAATATGGCGAACCGCGTTGTTTAAATGTTCGTTCATTCTGAATTTCTTTTTGAAACTCTAAAATGCATAAATTTCACTTCCCTATCTCTTTGTTTGTAGCATGACGCTCAGACATTCAAGGGTACCAGGAATTTCCATGGAGCCCGAGTCTTTTACAATGGATTGACTAATGAGCAGAGGGATTGGATTCAGGAGATAGGGTTTAAGGACTTCGTGCTCTTGCTTCCATCTGAGCAGGGGTGCACGGACTATCAGTCGTTGTACGCTCTGATGGAGAGGTGGCTTGATACAACTCACACTTTCCACCTCCCGTTCTGTGAGCTTACTCTAGACCCAATGTCGTTTGCCACCATTATGAGGATTGCCTGCGTTGGGGATCCCGTTCCCTTTGATGTGAGTCTACACCAGCTGTCTCTGGATAAGGCTACATACATCGAGCAACTTTTGGGATGACTCCTGACATGAAGGGGACTCATACCCTTAAGTTAGACTTGATCAGGAGTTTTTACACTCGGGAGTGGGCTGCAACGATGATTACTCCCTGTGAGATTGACCAGGTGGTGAGGGCCTTCTTGCTCTATCTACTCGGTACCACCTTCTTCGCTGACATTTCCAGCTCCATCGGGCTGATGTTCCTGCTGGCTCTTCGGGATCTTGACCAGATTTCCATATTTGATTGGGGTAGCTCTGGCATACTTGTACCGGAGTATGGATGAGGTGGTCCGAGGGGCTAGGAGATTCTGCGGCTTTTGGCATGCTGTTTTGGTACGACATGATCTTTTTTTTTTATCTTGCCCCATTACTTACATCAGTTTTCTCAACTTCTCCTGTTTTATTTTTTCCAGGTCTGGGCTCTGGAGCTAGAGCTGCTTGTGGGTGTCACACGAGTGGGGGACCACTTCCTGGCCCTTGGCAGGTGGGGCGCCAACCGCATTGTGAAGAGGCACCTTGCGCGAGTTCACATCCACCGACAACACCTGAACTCTCTAACACAGGATACGGTACCTATAAAGCATAACCTTTCTTATTAGTAAATTATGCATACTCAACTCACTTACATATTGACATCTCCTTTTTTGTAGATTCGGAGTGACTCGTGGGGGTCTGAGGACACTTGGACCATTGAGATGACTCGCTTCAGGGCCTTAGTCGGCAAAAGGGCACTCCTCTGTGGCCCTAGGTATTGAGCTTGGTATTTGGGGGAGCGGGTCCTGAACTAGAGGGCAGGTGTTAGAGCTAGGCGAGTCCCCAGGTCTCCTCCTAACAGTTTACTTTGGGCTCATAAGCTGGAGGGCGACGACCTCGCTTAGGCTGTTACGGGCTTACCAGCTGTAGATCACACAGTTCGTGTGAAGAGCCAGTATGCAGAGTTCATCCGCACCCACCTTCTGCTGACAGTCCCCTTCCAGGTCACTTCTACCTCTCAGGATATCCCTGTCGGCTTCCCTTTTCTTGTAAATTGACTGTATTTTCAACATGTTTCTCCTGTATTTGTCTTCAGGCTACACCTACTATACCTGTGGCCCTGGTTAGATCTCGAGTGTGGGAGAGAGAGCCCTTGAGGCGTCGACTGGATCTGGGCAAGGAGGAGACTTCTACGGCTAGGGAGCAAGCTAGACTGACCACTGCCCCCGGTTTTGAGTTTATCCCAGGCAGCTTCATTCACATTCTTGACCCTTTAGCCTGATGTTGGGTTCCTCCTGGGGAGTTATCACGTTAGTTCTTGACCTTGGACGAGGACCTAACCCTTGCATGCACCCCTGGTGGTGCTACTCATGTAAGTTCTTTTCCTGACCTGCTTTCATTATGATTCTCAAACTAAACGTTAGTCCCAACATTTATTTCAATAATGCAGATTCCGCCGGAGCAGGGCCTATATATGTATTGCATGATAGAGGCCCAGAGAGACTACATGCTGGAGATCACCTAATAGTAAAGGGTAATAACCTCTTTATTTTCTACATGTATGTATGCTTGCATGGTTTACTAACCTGCGTTTTGTCTTAATAGGATCGGGATGAGGCTAACAGGGTGAGGATCGCCACTCTCGAGTGTCAAATTGATGAGGATGACGAGGAGGACGACAGGAGTGGTAGCGATGCTGGAGGAGAGGTTGATGCAGAGGGCTCCAGGTCAGATGCTTGATGTACCGAGGTTAAAACTTGTGTAGTCTGTGAATAGTGAACATATGTTTTCTCCTGTTATTGATTTATTGACAGACAGATTGTTTATAGAACTTGCTATTCTCCCCTATTAAATTTATTTATTTTTCATTCTTTACATGTGAGCTAGTTCCACTAATTACATATGTATCTTCCCCACTATATTCTGACTTACAACTGTTTAGCCTGCGTGATTCAAAGAAGTGCAATGACCCATACTGCTAATGAGGCAATCGCCTCATCGAACCCTGGTGAAGAGGCAATCGCCTCTTGCCACTAAGGCGGTGCCTTATTGATGAGGTGATCGACTCATTGATGAGGCGATCACCTCAGCAGCAGGCGGTCCTACCCCTATAAAACCCACATTCTTGTGTTTGACCTAATTCTCAAGTTTCCTTCATCCCTAACCTCCTGTTTCTCTCTCTAGGAACCTTTAAAAAGCTATAAAGATTACAAAACAAAGTCTGAGGCCCCTACAATCAATTTTAAAAGGTTTAGACAATAAATCTTGGGCCAGGTTAGAGCTGTTTCACCTTCTGGTCTTCAAATCACTCCACGCTAGGAGAATCAATTTCCCTTTTCTCCATGCCATGGTTCAATTTGGGATCCCCATAAACACATTTTTTTATTCAACACAATAGAAATATGTCCCCTATCGGAGGAATTCGAGGCAATTCTCAGCCATCGTACGAACTCTACTTGCTGACTTGCGATTCCTGTCCTTGAAAACCCAGATTCTCACTTCATTCAGCAACAAATGGCACGTATGTTCAACCTTCCACCTTGGTCTTCTTTTCATTGTATCTCCAATTCAAAAATCAACTAGAGCCCTTCCTTGAGGTCACCATGAATGTGGACAAAGAAGAAACTTATTGGCCCCGCATGTTAGCCCTCTGTTTGTATGCTCAATTTTTACTGGTTTCTCCCTCAAGGTACTGCGATACGAAGATCCTTTCCATCCTCAATCAAGTGGAGCCAGGGTTCAATCCCTTCCCTCTCATTTTAGTAGAAAATGTCATTAGATTGGATGACTTCACAAAGATGCGATGATTCTCAAGAAGCCCATTCCTATTGGAGGTAAGTTTCCCGTTGTCCCTTCCTTCACTTCCAACTGTTATACTGTCTATATCTAATCATTTTCAATCTCATAGATGTGGTTTTATAAAAATTTAGGCTTGATCAAACCTCCTCAAGACATTAGGCGTTACTAAGCCAAGTATTATCGAATAAGGAAACTACATCCCATCCCTGCAGACATTCATGGCCGGCTATCAACATTCCCTGATACACTGATATGCTAGATGTGCTCCTGGTGGGGATTGCAGAATGTAACTATTTAGTCTTACACATACTGTGTCCCAATTGCCGGTCTCCATTTTGCCACTTTCTACAATCCAGCCCACCTCTGCCGCCAATATGGTCATAAACAATTGATTATGGAGCCTGTTCACTAGTTTGAGCCAGGGCCGCTTTCTCAAAATTTTTTGGGTCACCTGGTGGCAACTTGGCCTCAAAGAGTCATTGAAAGAAATTTAAGCTACGACGGTGATCAGACTACCGATGATCGTTACAAAGCATGGGTTTGTTTGCAACAGATAAAAAGAGAGGAATTTATTAAATATAAAAGGACAAGAGAATTACAAATGTTAAGTTCACAGGGTAGGCAACAAAAGGAGAGAAAACAAAATTAGGTCATAAAATGAAGTCGTCATTTCCCCTTTTGTTAGAAGCAATTCCCTTTTTGAACTAGTTAAACGGCTTATAATGGACACATTATACAATGTTTAACGATAATTAAAGCAATCTATTTCATTTCATTTAAGCATAAAAATACATATACATCTCACTTATGGTACATCTTATGTTATTAGTTGGCTTGCCCTTGCAAGTTTTCCAACTAATCATTTTGTGCCTCTCTCTCTCCTTTTACATGTCCTTAACTTTTGCCTGGACCGCCTCTTTTCAGGTTTTTAATCCAGCAAGACCTTTTTCTTTTTTCCTTTTTTAGTCTCTAACTTTTGCCTAAATAACCTCTTTTCAAGGTTTCTCCCTAGCGAGACTTTTTACAGAAAGTATTTCTTGAGCTTGTTTAGGTTGATGGGTTCTTTGAACTCATTTCCCTCCATGTCAGACAAAATGGCAGTGCCTTTTGAAAATAACTTTTTAACCAAATACGGTCCCTCCTAGTTATTCTTAAACTTTCCTCGAGGGTCAATCATGACTGATCTTATAAGTTTTAACACCAAATCCCCTTCTCGAATCTTGCCTGGCTTGATCTTCTTATTGTAGGCATGGGCTATTCCTTTCTGATATAGCTGAGAATGACACATAGTCTTTATCCTCTTTTCATCCAACAATGTCAACTGAGCCAACTGACTTTTAACCCACTGATACTTAAGGAGTTTAGATTCCAAAGGGACTCTCAATGACCTTATCTCAACCTCTACTGGTAAAACAGCCTCACACTCATAAACCAAAAATTACAGAGTGGCTCTTATCAAACTTCTAGCAGTAGTTTGATACCTCCACAATGCAAATTGTAAGTATTCAGCCTAATCTCGATAATTTTCCAGCATCTTGGCCATGATCATTTTTACATTTTTATTTGCTTCTTCCACCACCCCATTTGCCTGTGGCCTATATAGAGATGACCTGTGGTGCTCAATCTTATAGTCTTTCAATAATATGGTTGTTTCTGCCAGAAATTGAATGCCATTGTCTGTAACTATGTGGTGCGGCAATCCGTATCTGCAGATTATGTTCTTTTCGATGAACTTCGACATCTGCTTTGACCCCACGGTAGCATAGGATTCATCCTCAACCCATTTGGAGAAGTAGTCGATAGCCACAATGATATACTGATGGCCATTAGTTGCTTTTGGCCTTACCTCCCCTATGATGTCAATCCCCCATATAGCAAACGACCAAGGAGAAGTCATTCCTTGAAGCTCCATAGACAGTAGGTGGCTAACATCACCATATGTTTGGCAATTGTGACATTTCTTCACAAATCCAATACAATCTGCTTCCATGGTGAGCCAAAAGTACCCCTGTCAGGCTATTTTCTTTGCCAAGACGGTTCCATTCATGTGTGGCCCACACACCCCTTCATGAATCGCTTCCATAAGCTTTCGGCCTTCATCCTTATCAATGCACCTGAGGTGTACCCCGGCTGACATTCTTTTGTATAACATCCCATTATGGCTTATGAACTATCGAGACAACATTTGTAAGGATATCCTTTCTTTCTTATCAGCGTCATCTAGAAATTGCCCAGTTTCTAGATACCTTTGTAAATTATAGAACCAAGGTTTCTCAATGGCGTCAACTGGCATTACTCCCACCTCTTCGTAACAAGGGGCTTGAGACTTCATGAGAATTAAGGGCCTGGCCTCTGGTTGTTTCCCACTTTCCCACATGGAGGCTAGTATGGCTAGGGCATTAGCTACCTGGTTTCCTTCCCTTAGCAAATGGACAAATTTACACTGAGTGAAGGAGCATAGGATGGTGGCCAAATATTCCCAGTACAGTCGTAATCTGTCTTCTTTTATCTCCCATTCTTTGGTGGCTTATTTTATAACTAGCATGGAATCCCCATAGATAGTGACATTTTCTAGCCCTGCGCTACGCAATGCTTCTAAACCAAAAATGCAGGCTTCATATTTTGCTTGGTTATTGATTGCTTCAAACTTAAGTCTTTTTTCCATCGGGATCATTTCTCCTTCTGGTGTAACCAAAATTACCCTTATTCTGGCCCCTTTATTGTTGACAGCTCCGTCAAAGTACATCTCCCAGCCTTATATCCCTATCGCCCCCAGATGTTCATCGGGAAACTCCAACTCCCACTCTTGGTTGTCATTTACTGGGCTTTATGCGAAGAAGTCCGCTACTGCTCTTCCCTTCACTACCTTTTTAGCTGTATACTTTATGTCAAACTCTGTGAGTAAAATGAGCCACCTAGCCAATTTTCTTGTAAAAGACGGTGTTTGTTGGAGGTACTTAAGTGGATCATGTTTAGAAACTGCCTGCACTTTGTAAGACTGAAAGTAGTGTCAAAGCTTTTTCGTTGCCTCACTGCTAAGCATGTTTTCTCCACCAAGCTGTAAGAAGTTTCGTAGGGCAAAAGTTTCTTACTCAAGTAATACACAACATGCTCAACTTTCCTTTCACCTTCTTGTGCCAACATTGCCCCTATTGCGTCCTTCTCAATTTCCAGATACAGGATCAAGACTATACTCGATCTCGGCAGCTACAAAATAGGAGGATTCATTAGATAATCCTTTATAGCTTCAAAGGCTTGTTGACATCTTTCATTCCACGCAACAGGTTAGTCTTTCTTTAAAAGCTTAAAGATGGGATTACAGATGGCCATTAACTTGGCTATAAATTTACTGATATACTATAAATGCCCTAGAAACCCTCAGATCTCTTTTTCATTCTTTGGTGCAGGTATATCCCTGATTGCTTTGATCTTATCTGGATCGATCTTTATTCCTTTCTGGCTAACAATGTGTCCCAACAGTTTCCTAGATGTAACCCCAAAAACACACTTTTTCAGGTTCAGTTTGAGATTATACTTTTATGCTCTAGCTAGAAACTTGTCTAACGCTTCGAAATGCCCTTCCCTGGTTACAAACTTCACCATCATATCATCCATATACACTTCTACCTCTTTATGGATCATGTCGTGCAGCAAGGCAGTCGCCATCCTCTGATAAGTGGCCCTTGCATTCTTCAACCCAAAAGGCATCACTTGGTAATAGTACATGCCCCATTTGATGATGAAAGATGTCTTCAATTTATTTGTTACTGCCATCATGATCTAATTGTACCCTAAAAATCCATTCATAAAAGAGTACCTTACATTGGAAGCTGCACTATCAATTAATGTATCGATATGTGGTAGCTGGAAGTCATCCTTGGGGCAGGCTTTATTCAAATCTCAGTAGTCCACACACACTCTGACCCTTCCATCCTTCTTAGGAGCTGGAACTATATTTGCTAACCATTGAGTGTCCTTCTAGGAACTTTGCCTTCAGCTGCTTTTTTACCTCTTCCTTAACTAAGAGAGCTCATTCTGGCGTTAACCTCATTTGCTTCTGCTTTATTGGCGCTATGTGGGGATCCTATGTTCTGAGATCTCCTTGTCGATTCCAGGCATATCTTCATAACCCCAAGCAAATACTTTCTGTCTCTTTTTTAAGATTTCTTTCATTTTTCCTCTCTCACCATGAGTTAAACCAGAATCAAGCAATATATTTTTAGGATTATCGTCTATGCCTAAATTAAATGATTCAGTTTTCATGGAATTAATGTCAAACATATGCATGAAATGATCATCACAAAAAGAATAACCATTAGGAAACACATCACATAAATAAGCAAATTTAGACTTCATTGCATTCACTTTTGAAAAGAAAAGATCATTAGTTTCAAACAGAGAAGCAAGAGAAACATCAAAGTCATTATAAAAGGTATCTATGATAGAATCGAGGATAAAGGTTTCAAAATTAAATTCTTTGCTTTGATCATCAACGCCTTTCTACTCCAAAGTAGCTTCATCTTCTTTAAACTCCTCTTCAGTCAGTACCAGCTCCTCAGTAGGGGCTTTTTCAAAGATGACTTCCCCGATTTTGTTCATAAATTCAGTAAAAATCTTGAACCCTGGGATAACTTCCCCAGCCACTAGGAGAGGTTCTGGAGTCCCGCTGTATGGGTGCCTGATGCCTTCCTTTACAAAGATTTTCCACAGAGTTTTCTTTCTCGCCATGGTCACCTTTTCCTTTTCTTCAGATTGGTCCCATGTACTTATCTTTTTCCCAGCTCCGTCAGTCTCTTTGAACCCTAACCTGTGCTTCAAAATAGGTACTTTGTTTCCCATAAACTCTGAAGGTCCGCTCTGATTTTTTTCCAATCCCATGCCGAGTAAAAATTTCATATTGCGCATCATTCTCAGAACCTTTTCATCCATCTCATCCTCATAGATCACACAAACTTCAAAACTAGGGCTAAGGGAAATCTCCTTAGGGATCAACTTCAGTGCAGCTATGGCGACTTCAGTTTCAGCTGAGATGGTGACAACCCTTCCTTCATATGGAAATTTAATATTTTGATGAACAATGGATGGAATGCCACCCAGAGGCTGAAACCATGGCCTCCCCAATAAAATGGCAAATGTTACTGGGATATCAATCACATGTAAGTTAACCTAGTCTTCTATAGAAACTGTCTTAACCAATGCCCTGAAAGTTCCTTCCACAGATCTCTTGGTGTCATCATAAGCCTTAATAACTACCTTAGAAGGCTTTAGGTCAGCCACCATCAACCCTAGCTTCAGCAAAATCTTCAACGGACACACATTGATGGCAGAACCGTTATCAACCATCACACAGCAAGTCATCTTCCCTTTTACCTTAGCTTTGATAAACTGAGCTTTGTGGTGATCCCTCCTTTCCTGAGGTAAATCATCATTGAAAAATGTTATCATCCCTTGAGGAGTTTCCATTAGTGACTGGACCATCTGCTCTGGAGTGGAATTAGTGAAAATCTTTCTCTGATCTAGTGCTGGACTAGGGCTTCCCTGTGATCCCTAGAATGCATGAGCAATTCCCAGACACTGGCAATGGTCTCTTTGCTTTGTTCTATCTCCCTTTCCTTCTCCTTACTTTCTGCCTTTTCAGGCCTAACCTTGGCAACCTCGGTTTCCTTTTTCCTTTCTTCGACCTTCCCCACAGCCTAACTTGGCTCACACCCCTCGTTGTCCCATAGGTCATCTTATTCTCTACTTTCATCATCAAAACTCCGTATGTCCAAGACTTGTACTTGTAACTCCATAGATTGTTTGCTTAGTTTTAGGTTTTCAAGTTTGGTTTGTTGGGAATTATGAGAGACATTAATGAAGGAGTTTAGGACTTGCTCTTCTGTTAGGCCAGAGTTGACCATTAGAATGGGTGGGTTTAGAGGTGGTACATTTTGATAATTGGGTAATGGGTTGGTTTGTGTGTTCGGTTTTCTATTTTCTGGGTCGGTAATTTTGCTCGAGTCTATTAGATCTTGGATTTCATGCTTTAACTGGGCACAGCTGTCTGTGTTATGCCCAATGGTCTGAAGAAATTTATAGAAAAGCTTTGGGTTGGCTCCAAGCAAGGGTTGTTATGAAGGTAAAGATCGTATCAGGCTCTTGTCAATGAGCTTATCAAAGACTTTGAATATAGGACGTCCTAGATTTGAAAATCTTTGAGGCTGTCTAACTGCACTGACTTGTACATTACTGCTCGGTGGTCGAATAGCATGAATCTAAACGTTACTGCTTGAGCTAGCCCCCTCTTTGCCCTCAGATCCTATCCCAAAGAATTTCTTCTCTTGAGCCAAATCTGACTCTTTATGGACCCCCAAATTTGTATAATTCTTTAAAGTTCTTGAATCCCAGATCCCTCAATTTCCTAGACAGTGCTGGAACACACCCTTCTATTGCTAGGATCAACTGGTCGGACTCAGCAAACCTATGCCTCATCAAGGACAACTTTCCCCTCCAACGAGTTAGGTAATCAGTAAAAGGCTCATTAAAGTTCTATTTAGTATTCTGCAGATCTCTCAAGGACACCTCTAGTTGAACATTAAGACCATATTGCTTGACAAAAGCAGCGCACAGTTCTTTCCAATCTGACTGAACATGTGGTTCCAAGGTGTAATACCATCGAATCGGTGCTCCCTTCAATGAAATAGGGAACTTCTTGATAATTTGGCTCTCAGTTAACTCAGTAGCCTTCATGTATGTTACATACTGCTTCAAATGCAAATGGGGATCCTCGGCACCAGTATACTTCTTCATGTCTAGGAATTTAAACTTACGAGGTAGCGGTTCATCACCCTTTTCCAGATTCTGATCATAATCTAGAGGAGCGACCATACCCTTCTCCTTCATCATCACCTGTATCTGGTTCATCACTTTGGTCATATTCTTAGCCCGCTCAGTCTGACCCACATCCTCGGCTAGGATGACATTTCTTTAATTCATTGGATTGGCCAACACTATCACATCATCTTCTTCCCTTCCTCTAATCGGTATTTTCTCATCGAGATCCACCATATCAATTGGCGGTGCATTAAGTGGCTGTGTTGGCTGACTTTCTCTGATAAGCTTAGTAATCTCCCCCATTATTTCTCTCATCATAGCCTGAGTTTCTGTCATTACTTCTTCTTTCAATCGTGCCCCAAATGCTTCTAGATCGAATCCTCCTGCCATTCCTATTTTTGAATTTCTGACTAAATGACCTGAACTAGCTCGGACCCACCCTACTGAGCTTGAAGGATCTATAGTATTGTAAAACAATAGGTTAGAATGATGCATGACGTGTATGCATAATATACAAGTCCATTTTATTTAGAAATTTGAGAAACAAAAGGTCACACACAAAATATATACAAGGTCAAATCATGAAACTTAAACATGAAAACTTTCGCCCTTATTCCTCCCACACACGTATTCAATGGCGAGTATCTTGTCCTAGGATTTTTGGCCTAAGTTTTAATTATTAGCGGGGGATAATAAAACTGACGTATGCAAGATAACCCTCAAAATGATTCAGACAAGTAATGGGTCCTTTAAATAAAGCTCGAGTCCATTTCCTATGATCCAATATCCTTAGCACCATAAACTTACTTGTCAAGGCCCATTTGAAATGGGTTATGAGTAGGCATGAGAGGCCTTTATTGACTAGCTTATTTATAATGGGCTTTGGTTGGACATGAGGACCCATTTTATTTTGGACTGCTGATAGGCTCAAGATTTATTTTAAGGGCCCATTATATGGCATAATACACATGCATGTGGGAAAATTCCTAAGGATAGTTGCTAGGTCATACATGGGCTTGAGTCTTGGGTAAAAAGGCTTCAGCTCCCACAACGATATACATCCATATACGTCTCCCCACTTAAGGGTCAAATAACATGGATTAGTACATGTCGTGAGTGACAATAATCAAATATTCCACCACCAAGTTTAAGTGAAACGTAGGTAGCGAAATACTGACTATTGTCGGGTTAATTAGGGACTGAAGTGCTCATTGTGTGAAAAATGTGTAGAGAATGCATAAATGTAGGAAGAAATAAGAAAATAATTAAAAATGATAAGACACAAAACATTGGAATCAATTTCTCTATCCCCAGTGGAGTGGCCACTGTAGGCGGTGGGGTTTAGCGCACGCCCAAGTGTTTGGCGACCATGACATTGTGCTGGCTCGAGGCCCACTAGGAAATACGATATAGGTCTTGAGCCTATTCGGAGATAAAGTCACCACCCGGATAAAAAATGGGACACACTGTACAACAACTGGATCTCACGGAGGTTCCCAAAAGTCGTTATCAGAGATCGGGTTTGGAAACTGGGTATAAGCGTTTGAATGCTCACCCAACCTTGTGGTTGGCCTCTGTTTGTGTTTTGCATTTTATTACGGTTTAATTATTTAGTTATTTCTTCACTACCACACGCAATAAAATTGCCTTCGGATAATTGCCAAATTTTATAATCAAGTCCGAGTTTGCACATTAGTCCGATTTCATGTCTTTAAGTCTCAACATTCAAAAATAATAAAATAAATAATAATTTACAACCATACATTCAAAATCAAATGGGAAAGGGATTAAGGATTACAATGCTTTTAGGCAAAATAATAGAATAATATACAGAAAATAAACTAAACATATACCGAAAGTAAACCGATAAATAACATAAAAATGGTAATGTACAAGGGATAACTAATAATGATGACTACTCAATGATGGAAATCATCAAGTGATTCTTGAGAACAACACATAATTAGTCCTTCCTTTTAAAAAAAATGAAATAATAAACCTAACATATTTCGATATTTACAAAGAGTCTCTATAAAAGGGGTTCTTTACATTATGAACTAAAGAAAGCATCAAACAATTAATATGAACGTCATCATGCAATGAAATAACCATGTTTAAGGTCGAAAGAATGCATGTCAAAGCGGAATCACGATGAGTATTAAAAAAACAGAATAGAAAACAGACTAAACCTGCCAATGTGGCGGTCGCCTCATTGAGATGAGGCAATGCCTCATCAACAGGGTTCCCTATATCTCCGAGTCAAAAAGGGCATAAAACACACACACAAAAGGAAGACTTCCTAGAGGCTTGCCAATGGGGCAATCACCTCATTAACAAGAGGCGACGCCTCTGTGAAGAGGTGCCGCCTGGTCAGAAGGCTGAAACCGACTCTCACACGCTTAGACTTCTACTCTAAGTAACAAAACATGCATATACACACTCTATAATCATCAAACTATAACTACATGCAAAAGTATTCAAACATCATATTAATAAAGTGGGATATTGAGCAAGATAAACTAGAAGTACCTAAAATATACTAATGACTTAGTTACACATAAGCAAGAACACATAAAATGATGAACATGTCAAGTTTAAGTGCAGGTTTTATACCAAAATGAGAGGCCCTCAGAGATGTTTTGATTGAGATCCTTGCTAGGATGTGATATCTACCTTTGACACAAGTTTCTTCCTTCTTCTCTTATAGAGATGTAGACTCTTTTGCTTTAATCTCTCCTTATTCCTTTCAGGATGTTTTTTTTTCTTTTTTTTTCAGAGCTCTTCCCCTTTCTTTTTTCTACCAACCTCCCTTTATTTTCTCTCTCTTTTTCCTTTTATTCCCTAGCCTTCCCATGCCTCTAAGCCCTTTAGCTCATCATGATCCTCCATAGCCTTTTTCCTTTCTCCAAAAATCTTTTTCTCACGTAAGAAACAGGTATGGAGGGTAGGGCTCGCACCACTTGGCTGTCATGATTGCAACTGCATTAAATGCAGTTGCAAGTGGGATGCCATAGAGGCGGCGCCTCATCGATGAGGCAATCGCCTCTGTGATGAGGCGATTGCCTCATTGGCAGCTACCAAAGAGGCGATCGCCTCATTACACTGAGGCGATGCCCCTTCGGCCCGGGCCTGCATTGGGCCAAGTGGGCTTGAATCAAATTTGAATAGTTGGGTTAGGTTTTGGGCTTTTTTAGGTTTTAGGTTTTCAAGTCTATTTTCCATTAGATATTCAAACTTCATTCTCATGTTCACGATTCACATTCTCATTATTGAACTTGACAACGAATCGATCAAACCGAGCACTCTTAATTTGTCTTCTAACACGGATCGACCGAATCGGATATCTACATTAATAGTAAATGGTTCTTGTATAAGGTCAGAACTTTTGATTAGCACTTGCTTCCAGCAATTAATGTGTTAAGATAAGCAAGAATAATACATACTTATATCGATAAAATATATTTTTTTCATGAATAGCATATAACATGGATATAATTATAGTCAAAAGAGAAGATAATGAGTTAAAAAAATGTTGGTGAATATCTAGTATATATCATGCAGTCCCATCTGATATAATAATATCAAGAAACGTCCAATATATTCTGTTACTGGATTTCTCTATTCTGTATATATACAGTGTTGGAATCAAATTCATATCATTATATCTGAATTATGTCAAGGAAGTTAATGGAAAAAGTTAACACTATCGGCCAAAACCATTATCAAATACAGCAGTTGATGATGAAATTTAATATCCGAAATAATAGTATGCTATCTTCAAAATGTGCATGCATTTGAATAATTACTTAAATTTGTACTTTATATCAACTGATTGTGACTATTTAATGATATATTTAACGTAAAATATGGTGAATATAATTATATTAAATTAATTATTAAAAATTTTTATTAAAAATTTTAAATATTATTTAATTGAAAGGTGAAATTAAATATCTGAAAATAATTAACAAAATAATAGATTAATTAATTAATTAATTATACAATATGATTTTTTGAATAGCATGACAGGTTGTTCAATTATAATCGGTTTGGTTAGTGAGTTGGTGGTATAATTATTTACTTTTATTATTTTTATAAATTTTATTTTAAATTGACTTAAATTAATTAAAATTTATGAAATTTTAAATATTAATTATTTCTAAAAGATATTTTATACGAATTGAATCCAACGATTCAACCATGCATTAATTAAAAACAATTAATTGCCCATGGTATCCTGCACGTTATGTTACAGGAAAGAAAATGTTCCGACTGGGACATTACAGTAGAATATTGAAAAAGGTCGCAATTAACATAATTGATAACATGACCACAATTTTAAAGTTATTATGATTATCTTTGTTTTTCTTTTCGGTGTATGCATGAAACTACGCACTGTAAGTAGAATAAAATAAGCTTAAATTCAATATAAAAAAAAAAAAATACTTAGTATTGACTCCATTTCCTTCTTATTTATAAATAAATTTAAAAAAAGAAAAAAAATTAGAAGCAAGTATTTGAGGTAAATTTTTACATGTGATTTTCTATTTAACAAATTCAGGTACGTAAATTTACCATTAACAATTTCATATATACCATGTTATAAATGTTAATATGGTACTGTCATCTATTACACTTCTTTTTCTTCAGTGAAAACTCTATATTTGCTAAAGCAAACTTAATCATCAGTAGCCATAGCTAAGAAAAAAAAGAGAAAAGTTTAAGAATGAATTGATGAGAACTCATCAATCTAATAATGGATTTAATTATTAAAAAATATATGTGATAGTTTGAATATTAGAACATTACAAGTATCGGTCTTGAAATTGTGAGATCTCCATCCACAACAACATTGAAACAGATCTCTAGCTATAAATTGTTATAGATGGAGATAAATCCTTAGTCTGGACTATTAAAATTACTGCTTTTTTACAGCAGCTGCACAAAAATATTATACAAATAAAGGAATAAAATAAAGCCAAAATAAAAGATAATAATATGAAATTAATATATAAAAATAAAATATTTGGTATTTGGATGGTAAAAAAAACCATTCAAAATCATTAAAAAAATATGGAAGACAGATAAACAATGAGGGAGAAGAATAGAGAAGAACTCAAAGATATATTTGTTATTTGAGGAAGAGAGACCATGATTAAAACATTTAATAAAAATATTATACCATTCAATTATTTAATTTTGTATTAATATATTTTTTTAGATGATATAACTTTGATATGACAATTTTCACATGATATGAATTTGACAGAGCAATAATGTGATATTACGCGTCCTTTTACCGTATCACATTGACTAAAGAAAACATAGCTGGTTGATCCTCATTAAGATTTTTTTTTTTTTGAAAAAAGCAAACTTTTTACTGAGCTTTTTTTTTTTTCAAATTACACCCTACACCGACTTTAACATAATTATTGTCAAATATACATTTATTTTTTAGTTGTGCCTTTTCATATTTTTAATAACAAGATTTTTTTTTTCAATTTCACGTCTCTTCTTTTTTATTTTATTTTATTTTTAAATTTATATTTAAATCATATCCCATAAAAAGAAAGATAATTACGCTTCATTCTGCTATACTCCATTATCATCAATGTTTTTTCTTCTTTTTTTAATTTTATTTTTAAATTTATATTTTTGATGTTATGGGTATTAACAGATTTTATCAATTCATAAGTTCTTTTTAATTTGATGAGTGATTCTTAAATTTGGATTTATATTTATTTTTTCTCATTTTGTTTTTGAATTTGTGTTTTTAGTGCTATGGGTATTGATAGATTTTTTTTCCTCATTTTATTTTTGGATTTGCTTTTCTAGTGTTATAGATATTTAAAATTTTTTGTCAATTCATAGCATGGACACTTTTAGTTTGATTGGCCCGAAACAAAAGCTCAATGAGGAGAAAATACGAGTTTGAAATGCAACGGAGGCCCGAAACCTCCCTAAAACAGCCTTTAAGCTCAAACATCAAGCTTTTAAGCCCAAAACACCAAATCCAAGCCTCTAAGCCCAAACACCTAGCCTTTAAGCCCAAACACCAAGTTTTTAAGCCCAAAGCCAAAACCTATCGCCGCTTGCCCCACTAGGCTCAAACCTGGCTTGGGTGATGTAATATCTCGTGTTTTTAAATATTTTTATACTGTATCGAAATATGCAGTGTTAATAATTTTTGTATATATTACGTTATTTTTACGAGTTGATATGTATTTAAAACCTATTTTAATTATTGTGTATTGTGTACTTTACGTAAAATTTTTTCGGAACTTATATTTTCGAGGAAATTTTCACGTAAATAATTTATTATTAATTATTTTAAATATATTTTCGGACTTGCATGAACTCATACGTATTTTTAAAAATATTAAACACCGTGTATATGTGTACCTATTTATTTAATTAGGATTTAGTATATTACCTTAATATTTTATTAATTAATTATTTGTTTATGTGTTATTTAATTATTTTTAATTAATATTAAATACTAAGTGTGTGGGTGTGATTTTTTTTAAATATTTTATTAAAATTATTTTTTTATTATTTTTCTTTTTTTCTTTTTCTTTTTCTTTTCTTTTCTTTTTCTTTTCTTCTTCCCGTGCGCGACCCCCTTCCCCTCACCGCTGCTACTCCGATCATCGGCCGTCAGAGTGCCTCCCCTGCATGTCGTCGTCTTCTCCAGCTGCTCCGCCGCCCCCAGCCTTCTTCCCCGGCGCCCGGCTTGTCCCTTTTCTCTATTTCCGGCCGAAAGCTCCATTTCTTCTCACCTCGCGATTTCGGCCACCATTTTCGACACCGCTGGTCTCTTTCTTCTCCTTGAGCTCCGGTGAGTGTGATTATAGCTTTGGTTTGAGCTGAAATGGTCTTGATTTGCTTAGGTTTCGAATTTTTGATTTCGGCCATATTAGGATTTTTGATTTTTTTGAGCTTTGAATTGATTGATTAATGAAAAATCCCTTCACAAATGTTGTTCCCCTTAGCTTACTCTACATGTATGAATTTTTTTGGAATTTTTGGAGATTTTTTGGATTTTTAGGTATTTTTGAATATTTTAATATTATTTTCTAATTTTCGGAAATTAATTAAATAAATTATGAAATTGTGTTTTATGGTTAAATTAGGTGTTGAAATGAATTATAGGAATTTATTTGGAATTTTTATGAATTTCTAAGTATTTATTTTGAATTATTTAAGTTTATGTAATTTTTGGAAAATAGGGTTAATTGTGTTTTTAATTGAAATTAATTGGATAATTGAGTTTAATTATTAATATTATTGATAAATATATAAATTAATTTTGGATAATTATACTATTTTTGGTGAATTTTTGAAGTAATTTTAGTATATTTATATATATAGGGGTATTTTGGTAATTTTACACAAAATTGGCTAAACATGTAATTTAATTGGTTTTAATAGTTATTTAAGGTATAAAAATGACTTCCACAAATTATTTGGTATTTTTAACCAATTAAAACTATTTTTCGTGAATTATTTTCAATTATATATATAATACACGATTTTTCTAATAAAATGAGTTTTTATCGGTTTTTACAGTGTTTTAAGGTTAATTATGTAATTTCTACGTATAAAATGAATTTATATGTTATAAGGATATTTTTGGTATTTCTGAATTGTTCTGTGTTTATGGACCCCGATCGGTAGACTGTAGTTTGGAGTCCGACCGAGGGGTTGTGGTTGAGTGTTGAGCTTGTTTTTCGAAGTGTGTTGCTTTGCAGGGTCGGCTCTACTCTTTGAGTAGAGAGATGTCCGTTTTACAAGGGAGGTTCTGTAGAATTTTTGATAGAATTCTCGTAAAATGTGATGTCCGGTCGAACCTTAATCTCAATTCTGTGTTTAATACTCTAGATCGAATTCTAGGATTTCTGTTAGGTTTATTCTAATGTCGGTTATTTATTATTTTCTTAGTTGCGCCGAGACCAAGGGCCAGTGGACCAGGCCCGTTGGATCCATCTTGTGGAGCGCACTAATTTGTGAGTTACTATTTTATATATATGTGCTTTAGGATGCATGATTTTAGAAATACATGTTTCATTTTGACTAAATATGCATAAATAACGTGATTTGTATTTAAGTATATTTTTGGTATATATTAAATTATATGCATGTTTTATAAATAAATTATATTTAAAATATTTTTAAATATATTTTGAGCTTAATTTATGATTTAATTGGATTTATTTGATGTATATATACTCGAAATATACCTGGTTTACTTTTGGTATATTTTCAGTATATATATGGTTTATATTGTTATTTTATTTTATTTCATGCATCATTTATTTGTGAATGGATGTTTTATATTTATTAATGAAGGATATCGATAGAACGTGCTACCTAGTGGGCAGTACTAGGACCGAATATGTACCGGTGCGCCTATAACATTTAGGCTATATTACTAACCTATTTATGGATATTGATTGATTATGATTATTTGATGTGTGAGATGTGATTTGCGTGTGATTGCTGAAGCTCGGTTGACCAAGTGTCTCAGGGCCAATCACACTGGCAGTCAGACTGCTGGAGCTCGGTTGACTTAGTGTCTCGGGGCCAGTCTACTGTCTAAATGGATTAAGTGGATATATTTGGATTAAGTGAGCCTGTGTGGCTAGAGTGTTGTCTAACACTATTTTCGAGATTGCGATATTCTAGGGTTCTATTTGATCCTTCATAAAAGATGATTTTCAATAAAATATATATAAAATAATTTTATTGCATTTATATGTATTTGCCTGTATATATACATATTATATATATATATATATATATATATATATATATATATATATATATATATATATATATATATATATTGTTGATTGTATGCATTGTCATTTAGTGTGTATGTATATATATTATAGTAATTCACTCAGTGAGGTCTGACTCCCCTCCGTTGATAATTTTTCAGGAGAGTCAACATCTTCAGACCTCAGTAGCAGGCCTGTACGTCGGATTTCTTCCGCCCCGGCTTCTTTATGTAAACTGCTTACTTGAATCTTATTTTTATAATCTAGACACTGCAGTAGTTGTAAATTAATTGTGAGATTTTATGTATTTTATTTATGTGAGATATTGTATTATGTGAACTGGATTTGTATTAAAAGAGTTTTATATATATATGAGATGAGTATTTGACTTAAATCCAGTTGGTGAAAATAATATTGTGATATTTATGATTTTTATTTCCGCTGCATTTGATATTGTTATTATTATTATTGCATGTTTTTTTTTTATTTTTAGGCTTGCTACGGGTTTCAGATTCGAAAGAATTCCTATTCCCTAGCGCCGGTCATGACCCTTGTTTTGGGTCGTGACAGGTGAAGAGGCAATTACCTCAATGAAGAGACGTTGTCTCTTCGCCCCGAGCATCAATGAGGTGACGCCTCAATAAAGAGGCGACACCTCTTTGTTGCCACCCTTTGCAACATTAAATGGTAGCAGTTAGAGGCTCACTTGCTTTGGGTTTAGGCATTCCTAAATGTAAAAGAAAAGGAAAAAGCAGGGAGAAGAGGGGAAAAGGCGTAGGGAATGAAGAAAAAGCATTGGGAGAGAGTGAGAGTGAGTTTTTAAAAAATTGGGAAAAGAAAAGGTGTGAGAGGCTTAAAAAAAAAAGGAAAGAAAAGAAGGGACTTTTAGGAAAAGGGGAGGGATTGAGGAATGTTTTTAGAACCTAGAAAAATAGAGAGAAAAAGAAAAAGAAAGAAAAAGAAGAGAGGAAGAGGAGGAAGTAGAAGGGACTTTTGGACCAAAAGATTTCATTTCTTAAGAAGGAGGAAGACTCATTTGCATTCTAAGCACTCAAGTCAATCAATCAAGCTTTGAGGGTTTAGTTAGGAGCATTAACTTCGTCCAAATCATCGAGACATCCTATCCTTAAGTTTCAAGTTCTTTATTTCATTAAAGTTTTGCTTTATCACTTTTTTACTTGTTTTCTTGAGTTTTATTATTTATTTAAGGTCATATGTGAAGTATGATTGCATGAAAGATTGAGTATTAGTTGTTAATATCTATATATTTGTGTTAGTCTTCGTTTATTTACATGAATGTTTAGTTTTCTTAGAATATAAGAAATGTAGCATGTCTCTGTCTTTATTGAAGAGGTGATGCCTCTTTGAAGAGACGTTATCGCTTCACCAGGATCCTGCACTATTCTATTTTGATTTTTAATGTTTATTTAATATGCTTTACATGTTTCTTGTGTTTGTCTTATTATATATATTAAGTTTATGCATGATTATGACGTCATTTAATATTGTTATTAAATAATGATTATTATGTTATTTATGGATTATTTTGTGATTTTATTTTTATTTTCTATGAATGTCATTCATTGATTATTTTTGTAAGATAATATTGTTGATTAACTTGTGTTTGTTGCAAGAATTATTTGGTAATTTTTAATGATCAAATGGTTATTTCATTAATTAGTTCTTGAGAGGTTTTATTTGTATAATTAAGTAGTTTATTTTTTGTTTATGTATGGTTTATTTTCTATTTATTTTACATTTTCTTTGTACAAAATATTGTAATCCTTAATTCCTTTCCCCATTTATTTGGAATGTATGGTTGTAAATTATTATTACTTGTTTTGTTTATGATTGAATGTCGGGCCATAAGCATGAAATGATACTAATGTGCAAACTCGGGCTAAAATCTAAAAGTAGAAAAGATCGCGATTCACATGTTAATAAGGAAATAATTTAATAATTAAAGGTAATAAAATACGAAACACACACAGAAGCCAATTGCAAGGTTGGGTGGATATTCCAAAAGCCCATATTCAGTTTCCGAACTTAATATCCGATGATAACTTCTACGGAATCCATTTACTATACAGTGTGTCTTGACTTTTATCTGGGTGGCGACTCCATCTCCATCTTGAACTCCAAACCCACTTTGTATTTCCTAATGAGTCATGAGTTCACATAATGTCATGGTCGCCAACACTTAGGTATGCGCCTGACCTCGCCATCCACAAATAGGTTACAGTTGATTTAGTGAGTATGTATATTGTGATTTTTTTCTATGTCGTTTTGGTTGTTTTGATTGTTTCATTGTTTCAGTGGTTATATTTATTTACTTGTCTTGGTTATTTTGATTTCTTGTCATTATTTTGATTTACTTGTTTTCGTTGTTTTGGTACTATAGATATTAATAGTTATTTTATCTGGCTGTTTTGGTTGTTTTGATTGTTTTAGTTATTTAAAATAATTAATGTATTTTTAAAATAATTATTATCGAACCCCGTATTTTTAAATGAAAAAAATTTCCATATTTCTAAAAAAAACCTTATTATTATGAATGTGAATGAACAATATATTGCTTGTGAGAAAATAGTTCTCAAATAGTGAAAAGAAAATCTCTATATAAAGAGATTGAAATTTATTAAATGTGTATGTTAAGAAAAGGATAGATTACTCTTCAAATTCTTTCAATATTATAGTTCTCTAAATTCTCTACAAATGCTTTCTAAATTCTTTTAAAATTATTATACTATAAAATATTTTTCTTCTAATTAAATACTACTAAATTCAAGTTTAGTTCTATAACAAACTAAGCAATTCAATCTTTATTTCACAACACGTTATCAACACGAAAAACTCTCGATCAAAACAATAAGGTACATATTTCTTAATATTTAATATTTATGAATATATTATTTGATTATATATTATCATGGATGACTATGCCTCCTACTAATTTATATATATTCATATTTATATTTATTTCTTCAATATAACTTTATATTAATTGTTATTTTTATTTTGTTTTACTAACTATACCATTGATGCAAATATTGCTAGAAATGGTCCTAACCTTATAGATGGCTATGCCTTCTACCAATTTATATTTATGCATATTTTTATTTTTTTATTATTTATGTTAATGGAAGACTATACCCTATTTTATATTAATGGACGGTTTTGCCCCATATTTATACATATCATTATGTTAACTCACTTACCATAAATAATCATATCAACATTATTTATTAATTTTACTTTATAAAATTTATTTCTCAATATATTATATTAAAAAAAAAAATTCTAACGGTTATATATTACTAACGGTAAAAAATGCCTATATTTTTCATTATAAATAGACAAGCTATAAATTTTATTTATTCACACAAATTCATATATTTTCTTTTTCTCTCTTTACTCTAAATTGTAAACATGATTTGGTATATTTACATTTGTGTTTTGATCATGACTATTATAATAGTTTTAGGAATAATTCATATGGAAGATAATTTTCTATTTGATATAATTTTAAGTATTATTGTATCATTTTTTGTACCGCTATTATTTCTTGCAATATTCATTCATGATATAATTAATTAGTAAATTCTGATTATGTTTGGTTTTTTTTAGTAGTCATCAAATTTATGAATTCTAATTGAGTTATATTTTTTTATTAGTTATCATAATGACAAATCTAGCAAAGCTTGAGTTCGTTGTTCTTGACATCACGGAAAAAAAATTATATGTCTTGGATTCTAGATGTAGAAATGCATCTTCAATCAATGGGGTTAATTGATACCGTAAAAGAAAATAATAACACCTCATTGCAAGATAAGGCCAAGTCTATAATTTTTCTCCGTCGTCATCTTGATGAAGGATTAAAATGTGAATATTTGACTATCAAAGATTCAAGTGTTCTTTGGAAGGATCTAAAAAACAGATATGATCATCAAAGAGATGTAACACTACCAGTAGTCACTGATGAATGGTGAGCTTTACGCTTTCAAGATTTCAAAAAAGTGAGTGACTATAATTCTGCAATGTTTAGAATAGTATCACAATTAAAATTCTGTAGACAGACAATCACAGATAAGGATATGCTGGAGAAAACTTAGTCCACATTTCATGCATCAAATGTTACACTGCAATAACAATACAGGATGCAGAGATTTAAAAAATATTCTAAACTAATTTCATGCCTACTGGTAGCTGAGAAAAATAATGAACTCTTGATTAAAAATCATCAGTCCCGTCCCACTGGCTCAATAGCATTTCTAGAAGCAAATACTACAAATTATTCCAGATATAAAAATTACAATAGCCATGGACGTGGGAGAGGTAGAGGTCGTGGAAGTGGAAGAGGTTAATTCTTTGACCGTGGTCATGGAAATAAATAAAATAATACTCCATAACAAACTCAGACTTAACCTCAAAAGAAGTTAAAATCAGTCATCAGTGGTGTTCAAGAAAGGCCTTAACATAAGTCTGAAACTGTGTGTTTCATATGTGGTAGTAAAGGACATTGGTCATGAGTTTGTCGAACACCACCGCATCTTTGCCAACTTTATAAGGCATCATTGAAAGGCAAAGAAAAGGAAATAAACTTCAATAAGCATCATACTCCTGTTAATGATACAACTCATCTAAATATTTCTAATTTTACTAATGATTTTACTGATAATGGAAATTGAGACATCTATAATTTTAAGTATATTGTTATTACCTATTTTATTCTGAAGAATATATTATTGTTATGTATGTTATTTTCAAATTAAACAAAATTTCCTACTTTACAATTATTTTATATTTTTACCTTGATTGATTAATTATGTGTTTATCTATTTTGAAGTTTAATATGGATTGTACTCAACATAAAGACAATATTGGAGATCTCTACATACTAGATAGTGGTACTACACATACTATCTTGAAAAATAGAGATTATTTCTCTGAAATAAAGCCCACGAAGGCAGTTGTAAAAACAATATCAGGTCTTGTAGATCTGATTGAAGGAATTGGCAAAGCTAAATTTATGTTACCGAATGGAACAAAGTTTATAATTGATGAAGCTTTGTTTTCACCAAAATCAACAAGAAATTTATTGAGTTTTGATGACATATATCGAAATGGGTATGATACCCAATCCATTACTATAAATGGTAACAAATATTTAAATATAGTTTCCTATGAATCAGGAAAAATACAAGTATTGGAAAGACTGCCAAAACTCCTTATTGGATTACATTACATGTATATACATGTAATTGAATCAAATATGGCAGTAAAAGAAAAATCTTATGATCCTTCAACAACAAGTTTATGGCATGACAGATTAGGTCATCCTAGATCAGTAATGATGCGAAGGATAATTGAGAATTCACATAAGCATCCATTGAAGGGGCAAAGAATTCCTCAATCAAATGAAATGTCATGTACAACTTATTCTCTCGGGAAATTAATCTTGAGGCCTTCACCATCTAAAATTCAAAATGAATCACCTATGTTTCTTAAAAGAATTCAAGGTGATATATGTGGGCCAATTCACCCACCATGTGGACCATTAAGATATTTTATGGTATTAATTGATGCATCTAGTAGATGGTCACATGTTTGTCTATTGTCAAAGTAATATTGCATTTGCAAGGTTGCTAGCCAAAATTATTAAATTAAGAGCACAATTCCTTGATTATACAATTAAAAGGGTAAGACTTGATAATGCTGGTGAATTTACATCTCAAGCATTCAATGATTATTGTATATCTATTAGGATCATTGTTGAGCATCCTGTTGCCTATGTACATACTCAAAATGACTTAGTTAAATTATTGATTAAACGCCTTCAGCTTATTGCTTGACCATTAATAATGAGAACAAAGCTTCCCATTTCAGTTTGGGGTCATGCAATCCTACATGCTGCTTCATTAATTCACATCAGACCTAGTGCATATAATAAATACTCCCCACTATAATTGGCATTTGGTCAAGAGCCAAATATTTTCCATCTCAGAATTTTTGGTTGTGCAGTATATGTGCCCATTGCGCCACCTCAGCGCATAAAAATAGGTCCTCAATGAAGATTGGGAATTTATGTTGGGTTTGAAACACCCTCGATTATTAGATATCTTAAACCTTTAACTAGTGATATTTTTATAGCACGTTTTGCTGATTGCCAATTTAATGAGGTTGTTTTCCTAACATTAGGAAAAGGGGAGAAAGAAGGGAAAAGGGATATTTCATGGAATAAAACATCATTATTGCATCTGGATCCTCACATAAAACAATGTGAATTAGAAGTGCAAAAGATTGTGCACTTATAAGCAATTGCAAATCAATTGCCAGATGCATTTATTAATACAAAAAGAGTGACTAAATCATATATATCAATAGCCAATGCTCCTGCTCGTATTGAAATTCCAGAAATAAAACCTGAGAGTAAAGACACTCATGAGTCTAAAACACGCTAGAAGCGTGGAAGACTAATTAGTTCTAAGGATAAAAATCCTTGAAAGAGAAATGGAGTAGATAATCATATTGATAGCGAAGAAAATATCCCTGAAGAAATAGAAAATAAAGAAAGTCATGAAACATTTTCATATACTGTTGCATGTGAAATCATAAATAACAAAGATGATCCTGAACCAAAATCAGTCATGGAATGTTAAAATAGGCATGATTGGATAAAATGGAAAGATGCTATGCAGGCTGAATTGGACTCACTAAACAAGCGAAATATTTTTGGGCCAATTATTCCTATGCCTAAAACTGTGAAACCTGTAGGATACAAGTGGGTCTTTGTACGAAAGAGAAATGAGAAAAATGAAATAATAAGGTACAAAGCTAGACTTGTAGCTTAAGGTTTTTCACAAAGGTCAAAAATTGATTATGATGAAACGTATTCTCCTGTTATGGATGCAATTATGTTCAGGTATCTGATTAGCCTAGTAGTTTCTAAGAAATTAAAAATGCATCTTATGGATGTTGTGACTGCTTATTTGTACGGATCACTTGATAGTGACATTTATATGAAAATCCCTGAAGGATTTAAAATGCCTGAAGCATTAAGTACAAAACCCAAAGAAATGTATTCGATCAAGCTCCAGAGATATTTTATATGGGTTAAAACAGTTTGGGTGCATGTGGTATAATCGTTTAAGCGATTATTTGATTAATAAAGAATATGTGAGTAATATTATCTGCCTATGCATTTTTATTAAGAAAATAATATCCGGATTTGTGATTATAGCTGTATATGTTGATGATTTAAATATCATTGGAATAGAAAATGAGACCCATGAAGCAACAGTATACTTAAAGGAAGAATTTGAAATGAAAGATCTTGGAAAAACCAAGTATTGCCTTGGTTTACAAATTGAGCAAATGCACAATGGGATATTCGTGCATCAATCAAATTACATAGAAAAGATTTTGAAAAGCTTTAATATGGATAAAGCAAATCCTTTAAGTACTCCAATGGTCGTCAGATCACTCAATATTGAGACTGATCCATTTCGACTCTATAAAGAAAATGAAGAAATTCTTGGTTCTGAATTTCCATATCTCAGTGCCATTGGAACTCTAATGTATCTAGCTAATTGTACTAGACCTGACATTTCTTTTGCAATAAATTTATTACCAAGGTTTAGTTCAGCTCCAACAAAAAGGCATTGGAAAGGGACCAAACATATACTTCGATACCTTCGAGGAAATGTTGATTTGGGTTTATTTTATTCTAACAATTCAAAACAAGAATTGATTGTTTATGCATATGCAGGGCATTTATCTAATCCTCATAAAGCGAAATCTCAAACAAGCTATGTGTTCACAAATAATGGAACTGTAATTTCTTGGCATTCCCAGAAACAAACGCTTATCACTACTTCCTCAAATCATTCTGAAATTATTGTACTACATGAAGCAAGTAGAGAGTGTGTGTGGCTTAGATCAATGACACATCATATTGAAGAATCTTGTGATTTTCCAGTCAACAAAAGTCCAACAATTTTATATGAAGATAATGCAACATGCATTGCACAATTAAAGGAAGGATATATCAAAAGTGATAGAACCAAACATATACCTTCAAGATTCTTTTCATACACTCACGAGCTAATAAAAAATAATCATATAGATATCAAGTATATTCAGTCCAGCAAGAATTCAGTTGATCTTTTCACAAAGGCGCTTCCAACTACAATTTTTAGAAAGCATGTTCACGATATTGGAATACGACATCTTCATACTATGTGAAGGAAGATTATACATATCAACTTGAGGGGGAGAAAATCATGCACTGTACTCTTTTTCCTTAAGCTAAAGTTTTTCCCACTGGGTTTTATTTAGCAAGGTTTTAACGAGGCAGTTGCAAAATATTGTTATTCAAGGGAGAGTATTATGAATGTGAATGAACAATATATTGTTTGTGAATGAACAATATATTGCTTGTGAGAAAATAGTTCTCAAATAGTAAAAAGAAAATCTCTATATAAAGAGATTGAAATTCATTAAATGTGTATGTTAAGAAAATAATAGATTACTCTCCAAATTCTTTCAATATTATAGTTTTTCAAATTCTCTCCAAACTCTCTCTAAATTCTCTTAAAATTATTCTACTATAAAATATTTTTCTTCTAATTAAATACTATTAAATTCAAGTTTAGTTATATAACAAATTAAGCAATTTAATATTTATTTCACAACACTTATATATATATATATATATAGGAGTTTTCTCCTTTCCTTTTTTCGAAAAGGAAATGCAAGAGCCCGAGCCAGTGTTGGGCACTTTATGCTCACATTTTCAAGCCCAGAAGATTATTGGGCTAAAACAAATAATAAATTAAAAGTATAGCATTATGTAACAAATAATTGATTAATTGTTCAAAAAAAAAAATGATTAAGCATTAACAATCTTGTCTGTCATGTTCAAGTATTATCGAGCATTATGAAACAAATCTTGCCTTTCTTATAGACAAAAATCTCCTCTTAAATTGGGTATTCATTTTCTTAATTTTAGTAAAAATTATTATACATTTATCAGAATAAATTTTATAATATGCATATTCTTTGAATACATCCAATCGTGCTCATGAACACCTTTCTTGTAATCAATTTTCAGAATTTTCAATAGCAATTACAGCAGCATATGCTACATTAAATGATTTCTTCCATTTGCTGATTGCAGAGTTAATTGAATCAGCATGAACATTAGCTTTATCCAATGCATTTTCACAAAACTGAGCATTATCAAGAGCATAATGCACATCTAAGCTGGCAGTGCCACCCTCTAATCCCCCAAGATTAAGCATCCCAACAGCTTCAGAAAAATACTTAGCACATTCCTCGATGGACGCTTTGCTTGCTGGCTCAGTCGAATCCTCATCCAAAAGAGAATTGAAGAAACCACTTGCACTTGTCGATTCTTTTCGTGCCAACCCCAGAGCAATTTCTGCTATGCTCTTCAAGTTTGACGCTGCTGCTGTTTTGGGAATAGATATCAGTGCTTGAATGCAGAATTTTGTGTCAGGTCCACTTTGCTGGCACACCTCGGCGATGAGGTCGCTTGGGTTCTTGGACGTTGCCTCCATTTGTGATGGAAAAATCAAGAAAAGACACAGGAAAATGGCTGCAAGACCCATTGCCCTCAAAAGATTGATCAAAAGGAAATTTTTTGCTCTAGGGCTAAGGCAATTACAAGCGGTGTGGTTTATTGAATTGTGTTGTTTTCTTTATAAACGCAGAAATTTAGAACAACTTTTGTTTCTTGCTCACATTCTTGTTATTACAGTGCATTGGCTGCCTTGGAATTCAAGAAATGACAATAGTTTCTATCATCATATGTATATGTGCATCTTCTAACACCATTGAATTTGAACCAAAAAAAAAAAAAAAAACACATACACTTGTAATTAAACTTCTAAATAAAGCATCTCGTTTATATTATATATTTTCTGAAGAAATCACCTAACTATTTCCCCCCATTTTTAGCTAGGCTCTAGAACTAGTCAATGCTTTGATCTATGACTATGGTTAAGCGCTTTATATTTTTCTTTGAGAATGATTTTTTTAATGTCACAGGCCGCTAATTTACCAAAAATCAAAATTTTGTGACTATACTTTCCCTTGCTTATGAGGTTAAAATAATGTTGAAAAAAACTCTTATCATTTATCGGTTTGTTGCATTATGACAACTATATTTATCATGCTCATTTTTTCTTTTAGGTGGGTGAATGTATGATTTTTATGGAGGATCATATATTTGTTATGAAAAAAAAAAAAAAAAAAATCGTTCTATACATATATGGTTTTGGGGCAGAAAATTGGGTAGTTAAATGATAACAACTTTAGACCACCACAAAATAAAATTCCCCTTATTTTGTCATATGAAACAAAAAATTATCATTTCATTGTAACCATTTTTTTTTTTTGAAACATCTAATTCATTAAAAGGCTAACAAGCTAACCAAGAGATAAATCCCCCAAAACAACAGAGAACAGCCATGGTTTACAGTTCCTATCTCTTACAATAATATAGGAGGGTAAGAGATTAAGGAAATAAACAAAACAGGCAGACTAAAATAAAAACAACATAGAAAGCCCAAGGCCTAGTTAAAGCAACCCATTCTATTATGGACTCAGATTGATGGCCCTCCCCCAACTAGTTGTTGTCCTTTTTTCCTTTTAGTGACCGTTGGAAGCACCATCCCCAGGGCAGTGGAGAGCTCGAGGTGTGATGGATCCATGGGTTGGATTGTTGGACCATAGAAATCGTCCAAGAGTTGGATTGTTTCACTCGCTTGCATGTGCAGATGAGAGGGACGCACCTACATGGAAATGTTGGTATCTAGAGAGAGCTTCTCGATATAGTCCGAGAGAATGGGCTGTAATACTTCCGGCGATAGATGATGGAGTGAGGCAAGCAATGACTTCCTTCATTGGCTCTGCATTAGTCCATTTGTCTTCCTAACTTGAGAGCTTGAACGGAGAAGTGTTTTCAATACCCTGATCTTGAGTAGCGGCGGCTCTTCAGATGATGACATTTTCAATGTGCAGATTTGTTTCACATGCTTCTACCTTTTACTGGTTATTAGTTGCAAGTCTTTGCTAGTAGAGGCCATTAAAGGAGGGTAGAAGAGAGTGAAGGGCTTAATGAAAGAGATGAGTGCGTAATGGCATTAGAAGATGAACTTTAACAATTCTACAAAGAGAACACTATAATCTCATAGAGAGTACATATCGATCAACTGATTTCAGGTTCATAAAACACATCAAGTAGTTTACTCATTTTTTGTTTTTGTCCTGGGGAGCTCGGATCCAACCGCTCACATGACATGCCCCACGAATGGACGATCCGTCCCAAACGGGCAAGCAATCAATTTCATTCCACCGACTAGAATTATTTTTAATATGATGATATTACAAATTCAAACAAAATTTGTTTTACCATTAAAAACTTAAATTCCCATATATATATATATATATATATATATATATATATATATATATATATATATATATATATATATATATTTATTTATTTATTTATTTATTTTTTAGGGTTAATTCCTATGACATCTCTTAATGTTGACATATTATACTATAAAATTTTTACATTTTCAATAATTAATTTAAATATTTTTAAAGTTTTATTCTATTAAACTATTATATTTCTACCATTTAATTGACCATTAAATAGATCAATTTGAAAATTAAAATTTCTATTTAGTCTCTAAACTTAAAATATAATTTTTAAATTTATTCATTTTTTATTAAATTAATATAAATTTTTAATTTACTATGTTTCTATTGTAATAATGATTATAATATCTAAATAATTTTATTTTTAACATAATTTAGATTTAACTTCTCCAATATGACTATGTAACTAATACTTACAAATACAATGATTTTATTTGATCTTTGAACTTATAATATAACTTTAAATTTGTTCATTTTTATTAAATTAATAAATATTTTTAATTTATTATGTCTCTATTGTAATAATAATTATAATGTCTAAATAATTTTTATTTTTGACATAATTTAGAATTAACTTCTCCAATATGACTATGTAATTAATACTATATTAATTAGAATTTTTCATATTGACATAAATTTAATTATCAAATCTCATTAAAATTATATTAGTGAGTGTATATATATGCACGCACATGTTGTTCACAAGTCCTTCAATTGAATTACAATTACAAATCTCATTAAAAATTTTATTTCAACATGGCAAGTCTTATTTAGAGTGCAATGTCAATTATAAAAATTGAGTTCATATTAGTATGATAAACTTTAATTGATGGACACCAATTACATAAATCACATCAGTATGATGCCAACTATGAAATTAAGAGCATACTATCATGATAAATTATAATCAATGCAATACCGATTATATAAGTCATATTAGTATGATAACAATTAGTAAAATATAGTTCAAATCAATATAATAAATCTTAATTAATATAATATTGCATATTTCTATTGGAGTAATGTTAATTTTAAATTAATATGTTTTAAATTTATTTTAATGTGAAAAATAAAAATTTATTGTTGTAATAAAACACAATAGATTAAAAAACTATATAAATTTAATAAAAAAAGGGGATGAATTTAAAAACTATACTATAAGTTTAAGATTAAATAGAATTTGTAGTTTTTTCAATTGGTCCATTTAATAGTAAATTAAATGATAGAGATGTAATAATTTAATAGGTTAAATAGTTATAATAATTATTGAAAACATAGAGTATAGTAGGTAAAACCTAAAAAAATGTTACAGTAATTAATATTTTTTTTTCAGGAATGTGATAGAATAGGATATGGATCATGGTATGTTTAACAAAAATCATTTATGTAGTTACATTTACATAGACATAAAGAAACAAATTTTAAAATTAATTTTCCTTTCTTTCTTTGCTTTATAAACTTTTATGAGGGAATTAAATAAAAAGCATAACGAAATCCATTCATCTTTTAGCTCAAGTGGTAATTTCTTAAAAAAAAATTGTGAGAAAACTTTCACTCATCATAAAAATGTTTAAAATAAAAATATGAAATATATAAAACATCTGCAAAATAAACTAAGAATTGATATTATAATGATATAAATATAAATGGAAAGGGATCATATTCGTCTAATGAAATCCTAAATCAGTATATTCTTTAGAGATCAGAAATTCAACGATTCATGAAAATCAAAAATCTTTTTTTTCTTTATGTATCTGTGATTAAATGATTTATTTACTAAAGAAGAAGTTAGGATAAAAAATGTGTGGAGATTTTTGCATTCTATCATTAATATTTTTAAGGTATGAATGAAAAAAATATTCTTAATTTTAATATCTATTTTTATTATAATGTTTTATTGTCACTATCCACTAAAATATTTTTAAAATATGAATAACATAAATATTTTTAATTTAAATATTTAATTTTTATTAATAAAAATATTCTTAAAGGAAACTGTTTACTACTTGTAATCTATGCAAAACAATTATTTTAATCTTTTGAAATTTATAAAAAGGCATAAATTCTTAATAAATTTATTTTTATTTTTATTTAAAAATTAAAATTAATAATTCTGTGTAAAATAATTTATTTTCATTTTTAAGTGGTAGAAATAAATTATTTGAGAAATTTTAAAATTTAATTATTTTTAATAATTTATTTAAAATTCTTAATTTTATTTCTACATATAAATTAAAATATAATTTAAGCTAATTTCTTGATTTAAATTCTTTATATCTCCCAATATTTTCTCAAAAATGTATTATTATAATAATTATTCTTATAGATTTTAATTGTCATATATATATATATATATATATGTTGTACTACAATCAAATATATATATAAATTTTATATACATGTATAATATACACAATTTATCATTTATATACATACTAGTAAATAATCACGTATTTCACATATGAAAAAAAAAATTATTTAACTCGTGATATATAATAAATAAACAATTATATATATATATATAGTACTACAATCAAATATATATAAAAATTTATATACATGTATAATATACACAATTTGCCATTTATATACATACTAGTAAATAATCACGTATTTCACATATGAACAAAAAAATTATTTGACTCGTGATATATAATAAATAAAAAATTAAGCATTATTATTATTATTATTAAATAAAAGTTTTAAAAATAATAATAGTGTTATTTATTTATATAAAAATTTAATATTAACTTAATATATCTATAATTCATTACAATTTTTATAAATATTTTATTTAAATAATTATATGATATTACTTTAATATTTTTTATAATTAATTTTCTTCAACTCTAAAACTGATTTGATATAAAAAAATAATATTATAGTTATAATTAATTATAAGATAATAAAAAATTATTAGTTATTTTTTAATAAAAAATTTAAAAATAATAAAAGTTATATTTTCTTTATATAAAAATTTAAATATTACAACCGTATTGAATTTATAATCTATTACAATTCTAGTAAATTATTTTTTGAGTTATTACACTTTATTTCTTCATTATTTTAAATATTAATACTTTTATTTATACAAAAAATATAAATATTAATTAATTTAATTTTAACTTTTTTTTTTAAATTTTATAAAAGTATATGAAAATGATATAATTATACTATTTTTTCTTATAGAAAATATGCTTTCAAACAAATTGTATGCTCTATTTTTTGTTTATTAATTTTTAATTTATAAAAATATCTACTTTTAAAAAAAAATTATATGCTTTTCCTATTTTTATAAAATTTATTAATTTTGATTTTAATTATTTATTTTTTAATTTAATATAATAAGACTTATAAAATTATGTTATCTATTTTGATTTATATTAAATAAAATATAAGTAGACCTAATTATAATAGAAAAAAATATATTTTTAACCAAATTATCACTAAAATTTTAATTAATTTAATTTTGTTAGAGATAAATAGATATTAACATAATTAAAATAGAAAACATATTTTCAATTAAATTAGAATTATATTAATTTTATTTTTATTAGAGATAAAATATAAGTTAATCTAATTAGAATAGAAAATGTACTTTTAATTAAATTAGAATTGCATTTTAATTAGTTTAATTTAATTGAATTTTATTAAAGATAAAATAAAATTTAACCTAATTAAAATAGGTTACATACTTTTAATTATATTAGAATTATATTTTAATTAAATTAAATTTTTATTTGAAATAAAATTGAAGTTAATCTATTTAAAATAGAAAATATACTTTCAATTAAATTAAAATTTTTATTAGAGATAAAATAGAAATTAACCTAAATAAAATATGATATATACTTTCAATTAAATTAGAATTATATTTTAGTTAATTTAATTTTTATTAGAGATAAAATAGAAATTGACCTAATTAAAATAGAAAATAAATTTTTTATCAAATTAAAATTACATTTTAATTAATTTAATTTTACTTTTATTATTAAATGACTAAATTATCTAATTTTTATATAATAATAAATATAAATTATTTTATAATTTTATCTGGATAATACAGTTCACATGTCATATATAATTATTTCTTTACTAAACACGTAAATTTCTTATGAAATGTTTCTATATGAATGGGAAACAAAATCTTATCATGACTCCGAATCTCCAAAATCTCGAAATGACTTTTTAGGAGAGTTTGATACTCTTATTTATGCACTCTGTTATTAATATTTTTAAGGTGTGGACGATATATATATATATATACTTTCTGAGTTTTTTTTATGCCCATAAGAAGGAGAGCTGACAAGTAATTTATTGTGATATACAACACATTACTCATATAGCAATAGTGACAAAAAACATTTGTCATATTATATGTATTGGAAGTAGTCATTTCCCTAAACTTGCACTTTCTCTCAAACAATTTTACGCTTCTTTTTTTTTTTTTATTATCTTAATCAGGAAAATTTTATTTTTTAAGAAAATTAATTAATTAAGATTCTAAATCTTAATTTAAAATTAAATTAATTTTAGCATATATAGGAACAAGTATCATGAATATGACAGAAAATTAAGTAGGTAAATCATAATTTTTTTTTATGGTACTAAAACATTATAGGTTCAATTTCAGACCACCACAAAAATAGAATTCTCCTTATTTGTCCAAATGAGAAAAGAATTACCATTTTATGATAACCATCCATACATAGATAGAGTGGCAGCCTTAATAGAGACAGCGATAGGTGATAAATCCGAATCCCACTCTATGATACATACACTGTTTATATGTTATACATCTAGTCATTGGTGTAATATACCAAAAATAGATAAGAATATTCTAATAAATATATAAACAATAAAATCAGCCACTAGCTAATTTCATTTTACTAACTAGAGTTATTCTTAATATCAGGTAATTTTTTTAGCTCCAGTGGTAATTTTTTATTTTTTGGTTTATGAAAACTTCGTAAAAATTTTTAAAATAAAAACAAACGAAATATATAAATTATTTGCGAAAAAAACTAAGAATTTGATATTATAATGATATGATTACAGATGGAAGGCGATCATCTTGATCTAATGAAATCCTAAACAATTAATTCTTTAGCAAATAGAAATTCTTCCCGATTATGAAAATCAAAAATCTTTTTTCGTTTATTTATCTGTGATTAAATGATTTATCTACTAAAGAAGAAGCTAGGATGCAAAAACATATGGAGATCTGTCATAAGATTTTGTTTCCCCCTTTACAAAGAAACCTAATTTAATAAGAAATTTATGTGTTTAGTAAAAAAATAATTACATATACATATGACATTTTCAGTGTATTATATGTATATAAATGGTGAATTGTGTATATTACATGTATATACAAAATTTAAATATATTTTTTCACATGGTTATATGTTTTTTTAGAAATAATGATCGAATTCTTAAAATCATTGATGCCTTAAAAGGGACTAAGCTATATTTTATATATATGGTAAATAGTTATTTCCCTAAACTTGTACTGTTTCCCAAACAATTATACTCGTTATTTTTTTTTCATTTAATGGGGCAAATTTTATTTTTAAATTATTAATCAAGACTATAAATCTTAATTTAATATTAAATCATTTTAGCATATATAGGAACAAGTGTCATAAACATGGTATAAAAATTGAGCAAATGCTATATAAAACGATTAAAATGCAATATATACACTTATTAATTATTAAATTAGCAGAGTTTAATGGATAATATGAGTGATTCAGACAAAAAAAAAGTGCAAAACATGCTTATTAATTTATTAAATTAGCAGTACTTTTTGTACTGATGATAAAGAAAAGACGATGATGAGAATATATATAATATATAGTTCTGAATTCACTCATCAAACAACAATTAATTAAAACCTGAAATTGTGATGAGAATCATCACTACCAAAGAAGAGATGTAACAGAATCTCCAATGGAACTAAAATACTTTGTAACTTGAATCCTTTTAGAAACAGAATCAATCGCAACTTTTGCATTAGCCAATGCAGTTTCACAGGCAGCAGCATCATCATCAGCTACTAATGCATCATAATTAGCTGTTTCATATTCACCTTCTTCTACTTCACCATATGCACTCTTGAAATCTGCTGCTACTAGAATATACTGATTAACACACTCCTTCAGTGCCGGCTTCGACGATGCTTTCGCACTTTTGATCAAGCCAGTGATGTGGTTTTTTGTCTGTGTTGAGTCCTTTACGGCTAAATCCAGAGCGATTTTTGCAATACCCACAAGATTTTTTGCCTTGGAAGTTCGCTTGTCGGATTGTAGGGTCTTCATGCAGAATCCAGGGTTGCTAGTTTTGTCGCATACCTTTTTTACCAAGCCAAGTGCTCCTGCGTTTGCTTGATAAGCAGATTGGAAGATGATCATAGACAAGAAAATTGTGGTAAGCATCAGAATTGTGCCTTTGGAATCCATTGGTATTAAGCTTCTTAATGTTTTCTCTTTGGTTTGTTTGCTTGAATTTATAAGGGGAACAAGAAACCTATTTTTGGCAGGTTTTGAAAAAAAAAAAAGATTAAAAATGGTAAGTGGTCTGTCTGTAATTGGATTTCCATCAAATCTTGTGCTTGATCTTCAAGGAAAAAAAATGACAACACATCATAAATTCTATTAAATGTGAAAATATTATAACATGACAAAAAATCTATATTAATTCACAGTATTTTTGAAGATCAGGCAAGCGCATTACATTAGGATTTTTTTTTTTGAAATAAAACTTTCTCTTTTATGTTTTAAGAATAATTTTTTTTTTTGCCAATTATAAAAACCAAAATAGAAGGCATGCATGCATATATAATCTTCAAGCAAAATATATCGTTGAACATAAAATTCAACATATTTGAGTATTATTTTATTTATATATGGTATTATTTTGTATTTTATTTATGATAATATATGTTAATAAAAAAATTGACAAAATTGTAGACCAAATTTAGGAAATAAGAATATTTTACTAAAATTCTGAAGGATTTTTTTCAATTTTTTTTATCTAATATATTGAAGGATATATAAGTAACTAAATTTAGCATTAATTAAATTGTACCAAATATTTTTGGCACAATTTGTGTCAAAAAGATTTTCTCAAAAATATATTGAACCCAGATTTAACATTTTATTGAAAAAGTATTTATTATTGAATCAGAACTTAATAATATTAACCCGCAAATCATCCTTCCAAAAAAACAAGATAGTTAGAAGATTTCTTTCCTTTTCTAATCTCAAATGAGATGGGCATCTTTATTTTGGTAAAATTATTTCCTCAAAAAAAAAAAAAAATTGATAAAATTATTGGTTGTACGTTGGATAAATGAAAGACTGCCTATATTCTTTTTAGCAATGTTAAATAGGACAATTTGTGCAGGGACCAAAAAATATTTTAGAATTTTTACTTTTACTTTTAAGGGTAATATTGTAGTTTTAAAATATAAGATTTGTTTTAAGTACAGATATACCCTTCTAAATTTTTAGAGTATTTAAGAGTTAATTTTTAAATTTATATTTTAAACATGAAAAATAAATTTCAATATATATTAATTAATTTAAAGAGATTTGATTTAAAAAATTTTCTTTCTAATATTAAAATAATATTTTAACATCAAATATTTTGGAGAAATTATAATCTTAGAAGGAAAAAAATTGCTTGCTATAATATTATCCATGCCGTGACAAAGAATCATGTTCTTAATTTTCTTCTTCCATTTTTTAATTATATGTAGGGAAAATTGGTGTAGGGCAAGAAGCATGTTCAGAAAATTGGTTAGGGATAGGGCTCCCAAAATGGATAATAACATACGAATATGATTTGTCTAACACGTAAAATTAGTAAATTAGTGTTGAAGTTAAATAGGTTCGTGTAAGAAACGAATTAAATTGTTTATGACATGGTTTAATCAAATCATGTCGTGAGTTAACACACGAATTCTTTGACAATCCATTTTTTTATATATGTCGTGTTAGGACCCAACCCATTAAAAATACATATAATTTATTATGATTTTAAATGTTAAATTAATTATTTACTATAAACTTTTTTTTATACAAACAATATTTTTATAATTATATTATACAAATTGCTAAATTATAAATATTATTTTAATTTTTTTTAAAATAGTATTTTTATATATTATAAAGTGATAACAACATTTATAGTCCAAAAGTAATACAGTTTTTACAATTAAGTCATGAATGTTCAATTTGTAATATTTAAGTTCTCTAAATTTTTAAAAATTTAATCATTAGTACTATCTATTAAATTTAATAGCAACTACAGATCAACAAAGGTGTTTGTGTTTGACCCTGGAGGATTTGTGAATTTATCAACTCTAAAAGATGGCTATGATTCGAGAGCGAATCATCTTCAAGAGGGAGGGAATAATATGAACCCTAAAAGGGATCAAAAGAGCATGAATATGAAGAATTCAAGCTAATTAGCTTAATTTCCTATTCTGAAATTAATTAGCTTGATTGAACGAATTTTGATTTATTTTCCTATTTTGGAGTCAATAAGGAAGATTCAAGAAGATTATAGAAGATGTGAGAAGATTCAAGAATATTCCAAGTCAAAGTCAACAAGTCAAAGTCAAAGTCAAATAGTCAACAAGTCAAAGTTAATGGTCAATGGTCAACATATGACATGGCATGTGACATGACATGTTTTATGCTTAGTTGTCGTCAAAATTGATAACTCATTACAATTCATGACAACTAATCAATATGACAACTCATGACAACTAAGCATAAAGCATGCCATGTCACATGCCATGTCATATGTTGACCATTGACCATTAACTTTGACTTGTTGACTATTTGACTTTGACTTTGACTTGTTGACTTTGACTTGAAATATTCTTGAATCTTCTCACATCTTCTTGAATCTTCCTTATTGACTCCAAAATAGGAAAATAAATCAAAATTCGTCCAATCAAGCTAATTAATTTCAGAATAGGAAATTAAGCTAATTAGCTTGAATTCTTCATATTCATGCTCTTTTGATCCCTTTTAGGGTTCATATTATGTGGCAACAATTTTTGCTTATGTGTCATCCACGTAAGCTCCTTGTGGACTGATAGGCCTCTTAGTTATCGCCCACGTGGCAATTCTTTTTCTTGATCTTGTTCTTCTTCCATTTTCTTCTTCTCCTTCTTCCATATTTCTCCTTTTTCTTTAATTCTTTTTCTTAATTTGTTCTAAAGATTTTCATCAAAATTCATATCTTTAACAAAACCTTTTTCTCTCATCTCTAAATGTTACTTATTAACACCCAAAAAACCCTAAAAATCTCAAATCTTTATTGTTGGGTAGTCATCAATAATGAAGAAATTATTGGGTATTTAAAGCCCCTGATCAAAACTATCAAAAAAGATATAAGACTCACCAAATTTCCTGAGAAATTCAATCATTTTTTTATGTATTTTCCTTTTTGTAATTTTCATTATCTCCCCATAAATAGAAAAAAAAACCCATTTGCTATATGTAATTGTACCCACATTTACAAGCTCAATAATCTTCTTCCTTTTTTTTTATTTTTATTTTTTATACTCATTTAGAGCAAAAGAAATTTAGGTTTTGTTGGTTTTTTTTGTGAAATTCATGTGAATGTCTACGTGGGTTTATGTTTATGTTTTGATGGGTGTGTGTTGTTTATGTGATATGGGTTGAAGAAGAAGAAGATTGTCATGGTTGAAGATTTTGTAGTAGCCACATAGGCAATGTTTAGACAAGAAAAGAAAAATGAGGAAATGGTTGAAGATTTATGAGGAAATGATTGAATAGTTTACAATTGTTAAGAAGAAGAAGAAGATTTGTGAGGAAAGGGTTGAAGAAAATGGAAGAAGAAAATTAATAAAAATAATTAAAGAAAAAGAAGAAGAATTGCCACATAGGCAATGACTAAAAGGCTTTTCAGTCCACATGGAGCTGACATGGATGATACGTAAGTGAAAATTACTGCCACATTTACTACTGCTGTTAAATTTAATGGAGAGGACTAACTGTTAAATTTTTAAAAACTTGGACAACTTAAATGTTACAAATTGAACATTCATGACTTAATTGTAAAAAGTGTATTACTTTTATGACTGCAAATATTGTTATTGCTATTATAAATGTTATACAGGTTAAATGGGCTATATTAAATTTTATGACTCGTACAACCCATTTAAATAAATGAGTTAAATGTGTTATGTTCATGTAACTCGTTTAATATTCGTATCGTGTAGGGTTAAAATTTTTTATACGATTAATAAATGGGTTGTGTTCATGTTGACCTAATTGTGTCATCAAAGTGGGTTAACCTAACATGAACACTACTCACCAACCCATTTTGACACCCCTAGTTTAGGACTGAACTTCCTGGAGTGACAAAAAAAACTACTTGGTAAAATTTAGAATTCTTTCAAAAATAAAATATAATCGGAGGGTTATCAAATATATAATTCTTTATATTTATTAATGTTTATAAGAAAATAAGACAGATAGAAAAATATGGAATTGTATAAATCTATTATTTAACTAGCTTATTGCCCTCGCGTTGCGTTAAGTTGAATATAATATAATTTTTTATTTTTATAATTTATGTATAATTTCATATGATATATACTTTTATGTATATAATTTTATTTGGTTGTAATAAATGCTTTTTATATTTGTTATAATGAGCCAATTTAAAAAAGTAAAAATAATAATTTTTTGAATAATTCTTCAGAAAATGTATCTGCATCAAACAAATGCTTGATCAAAATGATAACAATAAGAGCTAAAGGATTTAGTTAATTCTTAAATCAATGCAGCTGAAAGGTCCTTAAGTACAAGTTAATAGAGAAGCTAAACTAGAGGATAATGCCTAGTCTTTTGTATTTTATGTAAACTTTGTCACTTCGTTATATCTCTTAGCTGTTATTGTTATTTTGTAATCATCTATATTCCTACTCCTGTATATATTGCAAAGTACAGCTAAATATACAAGTTAAGTTTTCACCATTCATATAATAGCTTCATGGTATTAGAGCTCCTTTCGGTCTAATAACCATTTGGTTCCATGGGTGAAAATTCAAGCTCAAACACTGCTATCACACCAGCAACAATGCCAAGCCCCTCCATCCAATCACTTCCAAACATTGCTCACCAATTACCCGTAAAGTTAAACTCTACCAATTATCTACTTTGGTGAGCTCAATTGCTGCCATTGTTAAATAGTTATGACCTTGCAAGCCATATTGATGCCTTATTTGTTTTGCCAAAACAAACACTTGAGAGTAGACAAATCAATCCGGCCTTTCAAAACTAGTATCGCCAAGACTAACTCTTGTTGAGTTAGATAGTGGGTTCAATTTTTGAAGCCTTCATACCCCAGGTTGTTGGTGCCAAGACTGCCTTTGAAGCATGTAATAAATTAGCAAGCTCCTATGCTACTGGTTTAAAGGCTTAGGCGAGAATAATAAAATCTCATTTTTTTTGACTTTCCAAAGAATCATCGAAAACCATTGCCCAATACACTCAACGGGCCAAAGCAATGTTTGATCAATTTACCACCCTTCATAACCCAATTTTAGATTTGATCTTATTCAAGTAATTCCCAATGGGTTGAACACATCTTATAGGCCATTCATCCGGTCGTTATAATAAAGGGCAGAAGAAGTTACTTATGATGAGTTATATGGCCTTCTTCTTTGTGAAAAAGAACTTCAAAATGACATGAACACTGTTATCGTACCATCTGCTCATGTCACTATAACTCTGAATCATGGACGTCATTCCTCTTTTGGAAGTCATTATCGTGGCGGTCGATTCAATTATGAAAGGGGTCGACAATGGAATGGTAGTAATTGCCAAACTCGCCAACATGTTTCAGATTTTTTATATTCCGATAATCATATTCAGTGCCCTAATTGTTTTGGGTAAGGTCATTTTGCCCATTAGTGCCCAACACAAAAAATAAAAGGAATGCAAAAGACACCAACCTCCTCACACTTCCGTCCTAAACCAACCTCCAACCTTGCTGCCTCGACATCAAATTCTCACCATTAACAATGGATCCTTGACAATGGTGCCATCCATCATCTCACCTTTAATCTTAACAATTTATCACTCCATTCTAATTATACTGGTGATGATGCAGTCCATATTGGCAATCGTAAATCTCTTTCCATTACTCACAAAGGCAATGCTCTTATTCATACATTAAATCATTCTTTTATCTTGGATTCTATTCTTCGAGTTCCTAATTTATTATCTCTTTACTCTTTTACTAAGGAATAAGGTTCAATTTGGCCCTAGAACTTTTTATGAAAGTTCAATTTGGTCCAAAATGACATTTTTTAACATTTCAGCCTAATACTTATTCTTAATAGGTCATTTAAACCTATTTTTTAACAATTGAAGGAGCGTGTAATACACTTTCATTTAATTTTGTCCATAGTTAAAAAAATTAAATTATAGTGTAATTATGTCTAACTAAGTATTCTTAAAAAAAAAAAGCCTAACTAACTAGAAGCACCAACCCATAACATCATTTCAATGACCCAAGCTGCTCTCTAAAATGGCACTGCTATGTTTTCAATGTAAGGCCTTCGACTATATCATCCAAAGGAAGAACATGAACCCTCTTCCCATATTGGACTTTTGCATATGTCACGATCCAAATCGAAGAGTCATGACCGACACTAGGGAACAAGAATTCTTTTGAGTTCGGAACCTATAGCAAGCCTTAAAATAAAAAAACATGCAATAATAATACAAACATACACTATAATTAAAACTTTATTTAATATAAAATAAAACTTTATATTATAACATAATAAAAATATCTTCATACATGATTTGAATACAAGATCTTTAACAAGTACAACACAATTACCACAATAACACTACTACTGTAGCGATTACTAAAATACAAGAAAAGAAATGACAGTTCAGTATTTACATAAAACAGTTGGAGAGGAAAGAGTCTGGCAAATAGTACTATGGGGGAGGTCTGAAATGGAAGATCCTGAAAAAATATATTAAGGGTAGTCAGATCTCACTGAGTGAATTATAATAATATATATATACGCAACCTAAAGTCATATACAATCAAGCATCAGTATAATAATATATATATATACATGCATTTCATACAGATGCTAAAATCCAATTTTATATAATAATAAATGCAAAAGACATTTTGTGTGAAGGATCAATGCAAAACCCTAAAATATTTCGCAACCTCAATCACTAAACCTCACTAGCCAACAGGCTCACTAAATTCCAAAATAATTTCTCTTTTCCATTTTTGGATAGTCGATTGGTTCCAAGACACCAAGTCAACCGAGCCCTGCAGTCTTACCATCGGCGTGATTGGCCCTGAGACACTAGGTTAACCGAGCTCCCGCAATCACATCACAAATCTCAATAATCAATTATTCAAAACTCACATTAAATATTTCATAATATCAACGCTAAAATCTAACGCATTGGTACGTATACAGTAGCCCACTAGGTAGCACGTTATGCTGCTATTCTTCAAATATAAATCTTTCAAAATCGAATAATGAAAATTCAATATAAAACAAATGCAACAACGTTTATCATCAAAATAAATATTCTCAATAGTTCTATATAAAATCATATTTATAATATTAACAATAATAAATATAATTTAATGAAAAGAACATAATTAAATTCATATTTATTAACATATATGAATGCTTATAATATTAATCTACATGAAATGTATATATATGATAATAATTTACAGTTGTGCGATCCTCTAAAAGAACTAGACTGACCTGGTCCAATAGGCCTCGGTTTCGGTGCAACTATGGAAAAATAAATAAATAATAATATTATTAGAATTGAAATCCTAATTTATACTTCTAGGAATTCTAAAGAATGACTTGATCTAGGACACGACTCAACAAAAATTAAAAACTCAGGATCGACCCGATGTCACATTTTACGAGAATTCTATCAAAAATTCGACAGAGTCTCCTTTGTAAAACAGACGTCTCTCTACCAAAAGTAGAGCTGATCTTGCAACCAAACACACTTCAATATTCACAAATGCACAACTTTTCAAGTTGGGCCCCGAACTACACAATTTGCTTAACTGAGAACCAATATACATAAAAAAATCAATAATCTTATACTTAATATTAAAAATCACTAAAATCCATAACAATCAATAAAATAACACAATATAATTTATTTAAATAATAAAAACATTAAAGAGATTTTATTTTCAAATTAATTAATAAAATCTCAAATATAAATAAACAATATTAATAAAAATTCATTTTTCAAATATTCAAAATTAAATAGCATAATTTACAAATAATTATTTAAATTACCCAATTATATAATAAAAATAGCTAAAAATCCATTTAATCATAAAAATAACAAATAAAACTATTATTTGAATATATTTTTAGAAATTATTATTAATTAGCTAAAAATAGTAAATAATTCATAAAAATTATTTTAATACTATTTATCACTCCAAAATTATCCAAAACATACTAATTAATAATAATTTCATTAAAATACAAAATTTACCAATTTATGCTAATTTTTCCAAAAATTCAATTTTTACATAAACTTTTGAAAATTCATAATAAATAATCAGAACACAATTTCAATAAACTTTCTTAACAAAACATGCTTAAAATAGCTAGTAGAATTTATTAAAAATAAAAAGCATTTTCCGAGCCGGGATAGTCCTATAAACAGTTTCTGAGTCGAAATAGTGCTCAAAATTCAACTATCTCCAAAATTGATTTTAAACACATTTTTGGAAAGCTTAAAACTTTAATTTAACTAATCTAAAGTCAATTTCACATAATTCAAACAAATTGAACTCAAAATCAACAATTTACATTATGAACCCTAAAATGAATTTGATAAAATTGAAGCTCAATTCGAAGGGAATAGGATGAATTACCTTGGGGTAAATGAAGCCTAAGGAATAAGATTTCAAAAGAGTCTTGTCTCAGCTCTCGATGCTATTGAAATCGATGTCGGCGAACTCTGGAAGGTGGCAGCACCGAAAGGGAAAAGGAAGAGGAGAGAGGAGAAATGGCGATGTTGGGAGGGAAGAGGAAGGGAGGAGGAAGAAGTGGCGGTGATGGTGAGCTGGGGAGGCAGCGAGCGGCAGCGCTAGGTAACGTACGGTGGTGGTGCTATGTTCTGCAGAAACGGGGGAATGATGGACTTTTTTTGCTAGATGATAATGATGGAATTAAGAGACTATTGGGATATATTTAGAAATATAAATGGGCTAAATACTTTAAATATTTTACAAACTATGATGTAGATGTCCTTATCAATAAAGCAATAATCTAGCAAATCAAGGATCTAAGAATGAACAAGTTCAACTAGGAACACAATGTAGTGTGAATGTTGCAATGAACAACATTAATGTAGATGAGGGAATTGAAGGTGAAAAAGAGGATGAACATGACAAGGAAGATGATGTTGGCAAGGAAGAGGGTGAAAGTGAAAGTCCAAGTGAAAGTGAAAGTAGTGCCCCACTAAAGGAGAGGGTTCATATGCCAATGATGGTGGTCCTTTCTTTGTGCTTGGCATGACTTTTGCCAATGCAAGTGAAGCTAGAGAATGCATTTCTAGGTATGCAATTGCTAGAGGTTTAAAGTTAAAGCTTGTACAAAATGAACTAGGCAGAATTAGGGTGAAATGTGTGAATGTTGACGGCTATAAATTTGTGGTTTTTATTTTTAAGGATGGAAATAACCCTAGATTTGTTGTGAAGACATTACAACTTGACCATGACTGTTTTAGGTCATTTGAGATTCCAAGTACTAGTGCTAGATATTTAGCAAATTATTTCTGAAATAAAAGTCAAGGATTTATAAGCAGTTGTAAAAGAAGGAATCAAGTTGAATGTTTCTTTGGAAAAATGTAAGAGGGAAAAAAAATGGTCATTTCAGAATTAGATGGGAGCTTCAAAGTTGAGTTTGGATATCTAGAAGCATACGCTAATGCTTTAAAAAGAACAAGTCCTGGTACCACTACACATATATGTTAGGAATCAGTTATGCTACTTAGGCATTGAGACTTGTGTGGTGAGCACAAACCTAAGTAGAGCAAATTTTAAAAAATTTTACTCAATATAACTCTTCATCATATGAAGAATTCCAATCCCAAGGATCCAATGTGCATTTAAATATATAGCTAAATATAAAAAACAACATGTAATCAACAACCTAGGAATTCTAAGTTTGAGAATACTTACAAATTATTTAGCTTTAGATGTCTTGGGTTCAACTCTTGAATCAAATGCTTAGCCTCCTAAGTGTTAGGCCTCTAGCTTGAAAGACTAAAGCTTTTCCAACCACCTTCTTGCCTTGATTAAGTTTAGTGGCAAGTGCCCTCCCAAAGTGACCCTTGTAAACTTGCACTAACTTAATTCACCTAAAAGAAATTAGAGTTTATTTTGTGTATATGTTGCTTTTCTTTTTGGTATATTTTCTTACCAAAAATTCTACACACTTTCTCAAAGCAACAACTTACATTAATTTCTTAATTGCATTTTCTCATTCATGTAACTTTCTTCCTTAGAACTCTTCTAAGGAAATGTATATAGAGAAAGTGAGTTGATATTGATATACACAAATTAAACATCACTTATACCACATCATTAGTATATCACTTTGTATGCCACCTTGCATACACCTTTGACATGGTTAGTGAGCAAATTGTGCAAGTAACTTACTACATCATTAGCTTGCCACCTTGACATTAAAACATCATTACCTTACCATCTTGACAAAGAAATGTATAAAGAAATGTGTAGAAAATACATCTCATGTATTATATTTATTCAAAGTCAACAATTTACACATAATTATTAATTAAGTTATTAATAATTTAATATCTCATATTAAATCTAATAATTTAATTAATAATATATATTATTATTAATTTAATTATTAATAATTTAATATCTCATATTAAATTTAATAATTTAATTAATAACATATATTATTATTAATTTACTATTTTAATTAATATCTCAAATTAATTAAATATAAATTAATAATAAAACTCTTATTGAAATTAGATTTCATGATATACTAGAATCATTGCTTAAAGCATAAATCCAATTCCATTAATCTTAATTAATTGATTAAACTCTTTAATTAATAATTAGATTAATATTAAATAGTGATTTGGCAAAACTCTATTGGGTGTGACTTACTAGATTCATATCTAATTGGCAATGAGAATATAATATCAACACTTGATATTATTTGAAACTTTTCAAGTCTAAATATGAAAATCCCAATTATGCAAATTTAGTTCTCATAAGTTGTGAGTGACCCTTAGCATCGATGTCACAACTCCCCAATTAGATATGAATGTATTTATTAATTCATATAAACCCTTTTGGTCATAATTACCGTGCACTAAAATCCCTTCACTAAAAGATTCCAATATGGCCTAGAGTCAAGGATAAGTTAAACTCTAATAGCTATATCATATTATCTTATCTCAAGTTCTATCTTTTGATAAAACACAATAAATACTAGAAACTCTTTCTAGCTCTGAAACTCTTTCAGACTATGTTATATTTGTCCTGGCCAGGAACCCTTTCATCAAGAAAAGACTTAGATAGCATAGGATCTTATCCTAGTTCACTCTAAGTAATGAATCCCATTTTGGTTGAACACTCATCCTTACATTTAACTAACTAGAGCCACCACACGCTATATACCCATGTGTGAGTAACACAAGTATGTAAGTGGTAATAAAATCTAACCTCTTAAATGTGGATGTGTGTCACCTCAGCTCAAAGGACTATATGCACCATTATGACCTAGATTGTGATCGTTAACCATAAGTGAATATCCATGCGATCACGTATCTAACATCACTATTTGATCCACCCATCACATGAGTATCCATAAGTCTATTCTGATATCTCATATCAAGTAGCATAAGACTCACTATCTCTCACTATTAGTATTATATACTAATCAAGGAAAATAGACAGAGGTGATAGCTTAATTAATATTACCCAAATATCAATTATATGACTATGAACATTTTATAGCATATGTACTAAATAAATTTGTAGCTCATATTATTAACTCTTGATAATGAATATATTTAACATGATGCTAATGGATAAATATTCAATTAAATAAACACTTTAAATAATAGAATATTCTTTTATTGTCATTGGGATAATTTACAATGTCATTATACATTATAAGAATGGCACTAAGGCACATCTATGCTAGCAATCTCCCACTAGCACTAGCACAATTCATTACAATATTTAAGACCCATCTTCTCAAAATGATAGTTTAATTATAATTGAGTGAGTGCTTTGGTCAGTGGATCAGCCATAATATCAGTTGAAGCTACCTTTTGCACGACGATGTCATTTTTTTAGTAAGTTCTCTGATAATATGGAAATGCCTTTCTATGTGTTTGGATTTTTTATGAGACCTTAATTCCTTTGCCAAAGCAATGGCTCCATTATTGTCACAATAGAGAGGAATCAAGGACTTAATAGACAAAATAACTTCTAGTTCAGTAATGAACTTCTTAATCCAAACAACTTCTTTAGCGGCATCTAATGTAGCTATATACTTAGCTTCTATGGTGGAATCAGTAGTGACACCTTGCTTAGAACTCTTCCAGCTCATTGCACCACTATCATATATAAAAACAAACCTAGAGGTAGACTTTTTATCATTAATATCTGATTGAAAATGAGAATCTGTGAAACCATCCATTTGTAGATCACCTCCTCCATATGTTAAAACAAAATCTTTAGTCCTCCTCAAGTACTTAAAGATTGCTTTAATAGCTATCCAGTATTCCAAACCTAGATTGGATTGAAACTTGCTAGTCACACTAACAACACAGACAATATTAGGCCTAGTATGCAACATAGTATACATTAAGCTTCCTATAGCTGAAGTATAAGGAACTTTAGCCATTTGCTCCATTTTCTCGGGTGTCTTAGGTGATATACCCTTGGATAAATGGACACCATACCTAAATGGTAATAATCCTCTCTTGGAATTAACTTTTTAAACACCTTTTCTCAATAAAGACTTTGGGATAAACTTATTATTCTTTTTAATCTATCTCTATAGACTCGAATGCCAAGAATAGAGATAGCTTCCCCTAAGTCTTTCATGGAGAAAGATTTACACAGCCATAGTTTCACATTTGTAAGCATGCCAACATCATTCCTAATTAATAAAATATCATCCACATATAATGCTAAGAAAGCAAGTTGGCTCTCACTAACCTTCTTGTACACACAAGGCTCATCTTCATTTTTTAGAAAACTAAATGATTGTATGGCTTCATCAAAATGATGATTCTAACTCCTTGAAGCTTGCTTTAGACCATAAATAGATTTATTAAGCTTGCACACTTTAAAACCTTCCTTAGATTCATAACCTTTAGGTTGTTTCATATAAATCTCTTCTTTAACATAACCATTGAGAAAAGCAGTTTTGACATCCATTTGCCAAATCTCATAGTCATAGTGTGTAGTAATGGCAAGAAGTATCCGAATGGATTTAAGTATGGCTATCGGTGAAAAGGTCTCCTCATAGTTGACCCCTTGCCTTTGGTGAAACCCTTTCACTACAAGCCTAGCTTTGTAGGTATCAACCTTTCCATTCGCACTAATCTTTCTCTTGAAGATCCATTTACAACCTATAGGTACAATAACCTTAAGTGGATCAACAAGTGTTTAGACTTAGTTTGCATACATGGAATCCATTTTAAATTTCATTACTTCAAGCCATTTAGAAGAATCTTTATTCGATAAAGCCTCTTCAAATGTTGTAGGATCATCATCATAATTGTCTTCTTTATGCATATGCAACTCTTACATACCCTGCAGAAAACCGTATCTCTCTAATGGATGAGATGCCCTACTTGACTTATAGGAGTTGGTGTGATGATATTTGCAATAGGATTAGACTCTTGGGATTGATCTATATTCATTTACTTGATTGGCATCATTAGAATATTCCTCTTTTAATGCTATCTTCCTTCTTTTACTACCTTATTGCAGAAAATTTTTCTCAAGAAATATGGCATCTCTAGTTATAAGAATAACTTGTTCAGCAGGAAGATAGAAATAATAACCAAACTGTTTTTAGGATATCTAATAAATCTACCTTGAATTGACCTTGCATCTAATTTATCTATTTTTAACCTTTTGATGTAGGGTTGGCATCCCCAAATCTTAACATGCTTGAGACTTGGTGCCTTACCATGCCATATCTCATATGGTGTGGTAGAAATAGACTTAGATGGAATGCGGTTTAATAAGTAAATGGTAGTTTGCAATGCAAAATCGTAAAAGAAAAGAGGCAAATCTGTATAGCTCATCATTGATCGAACCATATCTAATAAAGTTCAATTCCTCCTTTCGAAAACACCATTGAGTTAAGGCATTCCGAGTGGAGTTAGTTGTGATATAATGCCATGTTCATTAAGGAACTCCATGAACTGGGTACCTAGATATTCACCTCCTTAATCTGATCGAAGGATTTTAATACTTTTCCCTATTTAGTTCTCTACTTAGACCTTGAATTCCTTGAATTTTTCAAAGGATTCACTTTTATGTTTCATTAAATACAAGTGTCCAAACCTTAATAGATCATTTATAAAGGTAATAAAGTAGTAGAAACTACCTCTTGCCATTTGGTTGAATGGCCCACATACATCACTATGTATGATTTCCAAAATTTCTTTAGCTTTTTCCATTTATCCAACAAATGGTGATCGGGTCATTTTTCCTTGGATAAAATCTCACAAGTCGGATTAGATGCGGATTCAATAGTACTCAAGATTCCCATTCTTTCCAATTTTGTGATTCTATCATCCGCAATGTGACACATAATCGTAAGTGCCATAGATATTTTGAATTAAAGGCATTATCAATTAGTATTGTATTAATAATATTCATATTGGTTGGATAATGATTATTATTAGATTTATTATCAACATAATAAAGACTATGTAATACATAACCTATGTCAACTATCTCATTATCAAAATAGATAGTACATACATCTCTTTCAAATAAAAAATTATAACCTTTTCTAGTCATACTAGAAATAAAAATGATATTCTTATAAGCACTAGGTACATATAAAATATTTTCCAATAACAAAAAATGGTTATATAAGTCAATAGAGATGGTTCTATAGCTTTAGCAATAACACTTGCTCCATCTTTAAGCTTTAAAGTCACCTCATTTGACTCTAACAACCTTTCACTTGCTAGATCCTGCAAGGAAAAACATATGTGAGAACTAGCACCAATATCCAATACTTATGCATTAGATGAGCTCTTAGAATATTTAGAGATAAATAAAGTAAAGAAAGTCTCACTTTCTCCAATCTTGTCCTTTCCTCTAGTCTGAAGAGACTTAAGGAACTTTGGATAATTTCTTTTCTAATATCCCTCTCGATCACAAAAGAAACACTTTCCCTTGTTGGTGTTCTTAACCTTTATTCTTTTTCACACCTCTCAAAGCTTTAGGAACTTTTCCTTTAGCTTTCTTGCTTTTGTTGCCCTTACTTTTTTTAGTCCTATTAGAAGACGCAACCAAAGCTACATCCTTCCCTTTCTCATTGTGAATAGCCTTTTAGGCCATTATAAGCATGTTTAATAGTTCCACAAGGGTACACTCAATTTTATTCATATGGAAATTTGTAATAGATTGCCCAAATGAGTTCGGAAGGGATTGTAAGATAAAATCTGTTTGGAGATGAGCATCCATCGTGAAATCTAAGCTCTCAAGTTCCTTAATGGAATGAATCATAGAATTCACGTGTGCTTCAACATCATCACCTTTCTTTATTTTAGCATAGAAAAGTTGCTTAGATATCTCATAACTAGCGGTCCTACTTTGTTCACCAAATAACTCTTATAGGTGAAGTAGGATTTCCTTTGCATTAGTGTCCTTCTCATGTTGCCTATAAATTTCATTGCTCATAGAAGCCCACATAATGCACCGTGCTTGCATATCATCGTCTTTCCATTTTGCAAAAGTGTCATATTCCTTTTGGGAAACATTAGGTGGAAGGGGTCTAGGAGGACTTTGTTCCAAAACATACAATATGCGTTCAGAGGCTAAAACAACTTTTAGATTACAAAGCCAATCAATAAGATTAGGCCCAATGAGTCTATTGTTATCAAGAATAATGCTTAATGGGTTTAAAGATCTCATATTTATCAAATTTCTACAAAAGTATTATTGATTAGTTCCATGACATTGTAATAAATCTATTAGATTTGATCTTTAATCGTAATGGCCTCCCACTAACTTGGAATTCTACACTTCCAAAGTAAAAAATAGAAATCCTTTATTGGATGGATTTCTAATGGGTGATGAAGTTCTTAATGAGTTACTAATATTCCTCAAGTACACATTGTCATTCTTGGAATATTAGTTCTTATTAAGTGAACAACTCTTGTTTATCACATCTCATATGAGATGTCATCAATCTAGCTCCTAATGTTACAGGCCTCAGGTACACATTGCTATTTTTAGCCTGTGGCATTAGTTAAGTCCACACCATTGGATCAATGAAATGTATAAACTTGAACATTATATACCTCAGGTACGCCTATTTTCCATTCTTGGCATATAGTGTGTTTATACATCCACAACATCTTATGCTTAATAATAACACTACATGAATCTCTTGGACCTTATGTACACTCCTATGTGTCTATAGCCAATGCACATAATCCCAAAACCATGCAAGTTATTACTCCAATGGAGAGCTTAGACATAAATTTATTTTTGGAAGATTTTTGGGTCTTTATTTTAGGTCTTACTTTGCACATTAACCAATAAATATATCACATACATATATTACATAGCATTTATTTATATATACATATCACATATGCATATAGCATGTTATAATATACATATCACATATCACATATGCATATAAAGCATTCAAAAATGTATGCACTAATAAGGAGTGATCATGGAATTTTCTTAAATCTATTTTAACACTTAAAATAAGTTACAAAATAGCTTAGCCCATGATAATTCTTTAAGGCATGAAACTACTTATCACCATCTCCTTGGATTTGCATCTTAAACACTTCAAGCTTCTTGTTACTACTCTTGTAACTTACAATTAATCCTTGGCATACCAAGGTTAATATTACATCCTAATAATTTTATGTAATTAACATTTAATTACACATCAAATAATAAAATTAATTATTATTACAAATATAAGGATGTAATCTAAGTCCATGATCACTTCTTGTAAATAGTGATCAATATTGTAAGCACCTAATTCCGGGATGATGAGTTATGAATGCAACAAAGGACTCTAATGATGAAAATGTCATGAATAGGTCTTCAATACTTGAACTTTGAAACTTCAGAGGTCTGATTGCATTTTTCAAAGAAAGAATTTAATGTTTTTATGGACTAAATTGCAATGCTTTTTTAAGGACCTAATTACAAAATTTAAATTCTTTCAAGGACCTTTTTGTAATTAAAAGTTAAAAAAAAGTGGTTGGAAGTCTATAATTTCGATCAGAATTACATTAATTTCGATCAAAATTACAATTTTTCGTCTGGTTTTTTGATTTTTCAAAAAATAAAAATATCTTTTTCTAGAATCCTGATTGGTCTGAAATTTTCTTAACATTATTTTTTGTATTTATATGATATTTTTAAGGAATTATAATTCTTTTAGAAATTAATTTATACGTAGGGTTTGAAGGGTTGTTTTACTATAAAAGGAGGTATTTTGTCTCCTTTAGGGGAGATTGGGGAGGAACATTACTCTTATTCACAGCTTTTATTTTGATATTTTAAAGAGCATTCTCTACATCAAATTGTCTTTTGGCTTGTGGATTTTTCTTAGGAAAAAGCATTCTTGACTCTTTTCCTTTGTTAATTGTTTTGAAAAATCATTCTCTACAAAAAATTTCCTTTTGCTTAATTGATTAATTGAAGATCTTTGAAGGATTTTTGAAGAACAAGATTCGAAGAATTATTAAGAATGGTGATTTTACAAAATCTGAGGAGCACTCCATTAAAATCATTCATAAGCATCATCTTCTCCTTATTCTATTTTACTTGATTTATTTCTTTATTTATTTTATTTTATTGAGTTTTAATTTTATTTAAATTATTGTTATAATTTATTCACTAATCATAATTTTTGTTCTTTTTTTATGGTGATTATGGAGGAAAATACATGATGATCATGTTTGGAGGACTAAACTTATAAGAAGTCTATGGAATGTCATGGATAAGACCTTATAGAGACATAGTTTCTAGGGTTTTTATTTATTTTTTTATTTTATTTATATTTTTTGGGGTTGTATTAATTATTTTTATTATTATTTTCAATAGATGATTGTAATAGCCCCAATAGTGGGAATAGTAAAATTGTGCGTGGTTGTTTGTTTATTTTAATTAATTAGTTAGTAAAATTAGGGTTTCAATTGGGTAATTAATTAAAATCAATGGAGAAAGTAGATTAATTTAGGTTGCATGTTAATTACAATTAGGGTTTTAGAAAGAATAATTAATTGATTGTTTGATCTTTTATTTAATTGTTTTAATATGTTTATTTATTTTTGGGCTTGTTTATGTATTTTTATCTATTTTGGGCCTTAAGCCCATATTAGATTCTAATCTACTTAAATAAATTTAGAGTTTTTTTAGGTTTGATAATTATATTCACTTTATTCATAATTTTACTAATTTAATTAAGATTAAGTTTAATTAATTAAAATGTATTTTAGGCTGATAATTAATTAAAAATTAGGGTAGAGACAACTTAGGCCCAATTAGTTAATTAGATGTAGGCCCACCTAATTTAATTTAAGTAATTTAGACTTAGTCCATTTAATATAAACTTTTCATAATTTGTAGATTTAAAGATCATTCTAGAATTAAAACATGTAGAATTAGGCTCACTAATTAAATACTTCATAATTTGTAGATCTAGGCCTATATTAAAAATTAAAATAAATAGACTTAGGTTCATTTAACTAAAATTAAAAGGAATTAAGCCCATTGGTCTTTAGGTTCATTTATAAATTAAAAACATGTATATTTAGCTCATTTAATTAAAAACAATGTAGATTAGACTAAATTGGGAATTGTATTGAACACATTATTTACTTGTATTTTTCATTATTAGTTTGCTTGGAGTTAATTGTTAAAATAAGGGTTTATATGAAATTACATGTAAATAGAGGATAATATAGTAATTCATAAAGTAATTCTAAAAGAACACGAGACTGAAAGAAGTTGGTATTCCGTAACCAGAATCTCCTGGTTGTGATGCTAGCTTTTTTTTAGGGAATCGAGTACCCCCTTTTCGATTTGTCCTAGTTATTACCCTGGGTGGCGACTCCTCATCTCCACGCCATATCTTTGTGACAGTGGTTAGTGTGTTCTTTAGAGCCTTGAGCTCAAACAGTGTCATGGTTGCTAAAATCTTGGACATGTGCTAAACCCTGTCGTATACAAATATGCAAAATTAATTTTTTTTTAATTATGCTACAGTACTAGGCAGTATCTTAGGAGCTACAGTGCTATGATTGCTACAGTACCACTATTGCTACAATACCAAGTAGTAGCTTAGCAGCTACAGTACTATATAATTCAAATCATATTTTAAGTATATTTAGTCACAACTCTTACAACTAATAATTAATTATAATCACAACACTTGCAATTATTAATTAATTATAAATTAATAATAACATATATCATTATTAATATAATTATTAATAATTTAATATCTCATATTAAATCTAACAATTTAATTAATAACACATATTTTATTATCAATTTAGCATGTGTTAAGTGCAAAAAGGAGCTCTAATACCATTGTTAAGAATCAGTTATGCTACTTAGGCATCAAGACTTGTGTGGTGAGCACAAACCTAAGTAAAGCAAATTTTAAAATATTTTACTCAACATAACTCTTTATCATATGAAGAATTCCAATCCCAAGGATCCAATTTGCATTTAGACATATAGCTAAATATAAAAAACAACATGTAAACAACAACGTAGGAATTCTAATTTTGAGAATACTTACACATTCCTTAACTTTAGATGTCTTTGGTTCAACTCTCAAATCAAATTCTTAGCCTCCTAAGTGTTAGGCCTCTAGCTTGAAACACCAAAGCTTTGCCAACCACCTTCTTGCCTTGATTAAGTTTAGTAGTAAGTACCCTCTCTAAGTGACCCTTGTAAACTTGCACTATCTTAATTCACTTGCAAAAACTTGAAGTTTATTTTGTGTATATGTTGCTTTTCTTTTTGGTATATTTTCTTACCAAAAACTCTTCACACTTTCTTAAAGCAACAACTTACATTAATTTCTTAATTGCATTTGCTCATTCACTGTCGTCCTTAGAACTCTTCTAGCGATTTGTATATAAAGAAAGTGAGTTGATATTAACATGCACAAATTAAACATCACTTATACCACATCATTAGTATATCACTTTGCATGCCACCTTGCATACACCTTTAACATTGTTAGTGAACAAATTGTGCAAGTAACTTACTACATCATTAGCTTGCCAGCTCGACATTAAAACATCATTAGCTTGCCACGTTGACATAGTAATTTATAAAGAAATGTGTAGAAAATACATCTCATGTATTATATTTATACAAAGTCAATAATTTACACATAATTATTAATTAAATTATTAATAATTTAATGTCTCATATTAAATCTAATAATTTAATGTCTCATATTAAATCTAATAATTTAATCAATAACATATATTATTATTAATTTAATTATTAATAATTTAATATCTCATATTAAATTTAATAATTTAATTAATAACATATATTATTATTAATTTACTATTTTAATTAATATCTCATATTAATTAAATATAAATTAATAATAAAACTCTTATTGAAATTAGATTTCATGATATACTAGAATCATTGCCTAAAGCATCAATCCAATTCCATTAATCTTAATTAATTTATTAAACTCTTTAATCAATAATTAGATTAACATTAAATGGTGATTTGGCAAAATTCTATTAGGTGTGACTTACTAGATTCATGTCTAATTGGCAATAAGAATATAATATCAACACTTGATATTATTTGAAACTTTTCAAGTCTAAATGTGAAAATCTCAATTATGCACATTTAGTTCTCATAAGTTGTGAATGACCTCTAGCATCAATATCACAATTCCCTATGTATTTATTAATTCACATGAACCCTTTTGGTCATAATTACCATGCACTAAAATCCCTTCATTAAAAGATCCCAATATGGCCTAGAGTCAAGGATAAGTTAAACTTTAATAGCTATATCATATTATCTCATCTTAAGTTCTATGTCTTGATAAAACACAACAAATACTAGAAACTCTTTTTAGCACTGAAACTCTTTCAAACTGTGTTATGTTTGTCCTAGTCAGGAACTCTTTCATCAAGAAAAGACTTAGATAGCATAAAATCTTATCCTAGTTCACTTCAAGTAATGAATCTCATATTGGTCGAACACTCATCCCTACATTGAATTAACTAAAGCCACCACACGTCATATACTCATGTATGAGTAACACAAGTATGTAAATGGTAACAAAGTCTAACCACTTAAATGTGGATGACCGTGTCACCTTAGGTCAAAGGACTATATGCACCATTATGACCTAGATTGTGATTATTGATCATAAGTGAATATCCATATGATCACGTATCTAATGTCACTGTTCGATCCACCCATCATATAAGTATTTGCATGTCTATTTTGATATCACATATCAAATAGCATGAGACTCACTACCTCCCACTATTAGTATCACATACTAATCAAGAAAAATAGACAGAGGTGATAATCTAATTAATATTACCCAAATATCAATTATATGACTATGAACATTTTATAGCATACGTACTAAATAAATTCGTAGCTTATATTATCAACTCTTAATAATGAATATATTTAACATGATGCTAATAGATAAATATTCAATTAAATAAACACTTTAAATAATAGAATATTCTTTTATTGTCATTGGGATAATTTACAATGTCATTATACATTATAAGAATGGCACTAGAGCACATCCATGCTAACAATACAGACTTGTGCAAAGATAGTCTAAAAGAGGGGAAAAGGGTATTCAGGTGTATGTTTATTTGTTTTGATGCCTTAAAGAAAGGTTGGATAGCTAGTTGTAGACTCTTAATAGGTTTTGATGGCTGTTTCTTGAAAGGGGTATACAAAGGCCAATTATCAGTTGCAATTGGGTTAGATGCAAATGATAAAATGCACCTGATTGCATGGGCAGTTGTAAGTAAAGAAAATAAGGTGAATTAGTTGTGGTTCTTAGAGTGGCTGTCAAAGGAACTACATATACAAGATGGTTCAACACTTACTATTATATCATATATGCAAAAGGTATTAATTTCTTTAATTAAATTGTTCTTATTTCTAAATTATTTTTTTTCTAAATTCTATTTACATGTGATAATGCATTGCTGGTCATGATTGATTTCCATGTATAATGTTTTGTTGCAAGGGTTTAATTGATGTTATTAATAGAGTGATTCCTCAAGCTTAGCATAGGTGGTATGCGAGACATGTGCACTCCAATTGGTCTAAAAAATAGGGAGGAGGGGAATTTAAAAAGCATTTTTGGATATGTGCATGGAGCACATATCCTGAAGAATTTAAAGACAATTTAGAGAAACTAGGCAATGTTAATAAGAAGGTAGTACAGGATATCCTAAAATACCCTCCACACAATTGGTGTAGGGCTTATTTTTACAGCCGGTGCAAATCCTATATGGTCAATAATAATATTTCTAAATGCTTTAATGCATGGTTTTTGGATGTAAGGTTCAAGCTTATAGTTAGTATGCTTGATGACATCCGGCTGAAAATTATGCACAAGAATGCAGAGAATAAAAGCCTATGTTCAAAATGGGTGAATGAATGGAGTCCTAGTTATATGGAAAAATTTCAAGATAATATAGAGAATGCTTTAGGATGCCAAGTGGATTTTAATGGGGATGTGGGATTTGAAATTGAAGAGGGTAAAGATAAGCATACTATGTACATTGACAAGAGCTTGTGCACATGTAAAGCATCGGAGCTCATTGGCATCCCATGCTCCCATGCAATCTAAGCCCAAGGTTACTTTAAAGTTGATCCTATATCTTATATCTCTAAATGGTATCATAAAGATAAGTACAAGGCAACATATGAGTATCCTTTACAACCTGTTGGAGGCAATAAATTTATGAAATGTGATGAGTTTTAGCCTATTGAGCCACCATCTGTGACAAAGCTTGCTAGTAGATCATGAAAGAAGAGGATTAGGACAGTAAATGAGCCACCTCCATCTAGTGGACATACGTCAAGGAAAGGTTAAATTAAAAAATGTGGACTTTGTTTTCATCAAGGACACAATAGATTGAATAGCCTAAATAAGGGAAATCAGGTGAGATACTAATCTTATTTGGCTTTTGATTTAAAGGGGAATTTTTTAACTCAGCAACCTATATTGAAATAAGCTCATGGTAGCCAAAATGCAAATCAAAATGAGGGCTCATCATCACAACAAACTAATGCCACAACCAAAGTAGCCACTACAAATCATAAGCAAAATGTAAACTACAAACAATTAGCATATTTACTTATTTTTATCATGAGTTAATTTTTTTAATTTTTGTGATATGATGTAAAATTTTACAATAGAATCAAGGAAGTCAACCACTAACTGAGGGCTTAAGGTAGTAAAACAATGCCACCAATAATGTAGGAATTGGAAATCAAAGGTAGAGTTAATGAGGCAACAACTCTGGTAGAGGAAATACAAATCCTAGTAGAGGACATGGTTGCTATGTTGATGTGATAAGTGGAAGAATGGTTTTAAATGTAAGGGTTCAGAATTCAGTTTTCTATTGATTTCATTATAAGTTAATGATGAAGTTAATGCTTAATTTAAGTGGTATGGGAGCTCACTGAAATTATTTATATATATTTTTTAAGAAGGGATTGCTAATGAAGAGGGTAATTGCAATAAGATCTCAAGAGGGTAGTGTTTCACATGAACTTGATCTTAATTGCAAATTTCATATTCCTAATAAGAGACAACTGAGGAGAAGCAAAAGTCATTCTCATGTACCACTTTGTACAAGGAAGATAACCTTCACTGGAGATGGATCTACTATGAGTCAAGCCATAGATCTTCCTTTCACAACTCCAGGTTTACAATGGAATGGAGGCCCTTCGAAATCTTCGACACAACTATAACAACCAAAGGATCACCTGATTAGGAAAAGGCAGCAAATGGAGATTGGAAAATAATAGAACATTTAGCTGATAACTTTTGGAAATTGATGCTAAATGGGGTTTTTTTTTTATTTGCTCAAATGATGGTGTAAATGAAGTACATTTTTAGCTATAACTTTTTGCTAAGACTATTTTTTGTGTATAGAGCAAACTTGTATTTCTTGTTGGGAATATATGCACCTATCCTGAGTGGCTATTCTAACTTCTTCTTTTTTTTTGATTACCCTTGCAACTTTGATTTGCTTAAATGATGGTGCAAATAATGTACATTTTTAGTTACAACTTTTTCCTGAGACTATTTTTTGTATATAGGACAAACCTGTATTTCTTGCTAGGAATATATGCACCTATCCTGAATGGCTATTCTAACTTTTTTTTTATGATTACCCTTGCAACTGAAAATGTTTTCAAAGACATATGTACAGTGCAATATGCACAAATATAGGATATATTTTGCATTTTCAGTTGTGTCTTTATATATATTTGTCATTTTTTTCAATTAATTTTCCATGCTTGGTAGAAATTTATATACATAACTCAAGTGATATAAGAAATGCAACATAATTATATCTCAAAAGCTGATTGTATCATAACATTATATAACTTTCATTACAGAGCAAACAGATTGGCTGAGTACAATACTTAGAAAAATCAAGTTGCTTAACTGAACTACATCACAACTTTCATTACTCAGCATCCCTTACCAAGAATAAAAGAGAGTAATTACTAAGCTAATACATAGTTGATTCCATCAATATAAAACCATAATTTCCTAACTACTTATTAACATATACTATGTACAACAATAACATCCAAGATGTTACAATAACCACAAATGCCAGTTTCATATTCTTTTGGGCAATTTGAACTTATGAATGCTCATCCATATAAGCTTTCTTCAATTTTCTTAATTCACATCAAATTGAAGCCACTTTATCATTAATCGTTACAGTGTCAATCTTCATCATTCGTAAATTTATGTTTTCCACCAGTAGTTCATCCCTCTGTTTTTTCAAGTCATTCAACACCTCCTTAGCCCTTTCATTTATTGGCCTATCATGCCACTCAAAATAATTGCAGCATGCATTGGAGCCACCATCCTTCTGCATTTTTTCTCCCATCTAATTCTCATCCAACTCATCAACAAGAAAAAATTTTGAATAAAATTTTAAAAAATTACTTACCTCATGATAACTACAATTGTAGAATCTTCGGCCTAGATTTCTTTCAGTCCATCGAGGAGCCTTTACCCTACGCCCTCTTATTCTGCAATGCAATATTTTGTAGTTTCAAGATAATTATACTCCATTAAACTATGCCTTGAAGATCTTGTTGTCGAAGATGATGAAGAAACCATGCTCATATTTCGATCAAGTGTTGGTTACTTAGGATCTTTCAATTTGATTAAAGCAAATTTAGGGTTCTTCTTAATTTGGGGAAAAAGGGGATTTTCGCTGGAGCTTCATGATGGGTAGGGATTTAACGTTCAATTGAATTTTTTATTATTATTTGTCTGCATGTACAAGCTATTGGGCCCCGTATGCCACACCAACAACTTTAATTCGTCTTCATGTCTACGTTAATGGGCCCCACATACCACACCAGTAACTTTTAATGGGTGTTAAACTGACTATTAATGGTATTAGTTGGAGGGGTATTTTTGTGTCGTTTTAGTAACGATATGGGTGTATATGAACCTTTAAAACCATTATGGGGTTAAGTGAGATTATGGCAAAACCATAGGGGTGTTTGTGTACCTTTTCCCTTTTTTGATAGATAGACAAAGAGGCCCCCTAACAAAGTAAAATACTTCCATAATGTTTAATTAGTTGACAAATAAATTATTATTTTAGTAATATAATTTTTCAAATAAAAATTTAATTTAGAGTTATTTTAATTCATTTATAACTTGTAAATTTAAAATTTTAATAATATATTATATAAATATAAATTTAGTATTCACCAATAATTTTTGGTAGCAGTGTTGAAATATAAAACTTAATCATTATTGAACTATGATGAAGAAAATGTATAGATCCTTTATTTAATATTCAAATTTAATATATACACTATTGTAATTTGAACAAAATGTTTAGACCAATATGTCGTTGGACTAACAGCAAAAACTAACAAACAAAAAATTTGTGACTTTATGATTAGAATTCTGTGGCTTGCAGAATTCACTAACACATGCATAAAGGACTCTCTGTTATAATTGTGATATTAATGTTTGGGAAGAGGCAAACTGTCAAACAAACTTAATATGTATGTTCAAAATCACAAGCGATGTTGCCTAATGCCAAGCAAGAATCCCTTTTGAATGAAGTGGGCATAATAGGTAGGGGTGTGGAGTCGGTTAGTTAGGTTGATTTTGGGCTATTTTTTGATCGAATGAAATTAATCAAATTGAATTAAAATAATTAAAATTTTTAAAATAAAAATTAAGCTGACTGAAATAACTAAAATTTTTAAAAATATGATTAACCGAATTTTTGGTAAAAAACCGAATCAAATGGAGTCAAAATTTTGGTTCGGTTTGATTCGGTTCAGTTTAAAAATCAAAAATCTTATTCAAGCAAATTGAATTGAATTTGGTCAGTTCAGTTTTTAGTTCGGTTAATTTGAAAGGTTTGCACATCCCTAACAGTAGGTTTTTTTTCTTATATGATATTCTTGATGTGCAGCCGGTGACAATAAGAGCTCCAACTATTTCACAGTCGAACTAGATGGATCCACAAAAAAGATAATTAAAACTCTTTATTTTTTCATACATAATACTCAACCTAATACCCTACTTAAAGAAATCTAAACTATTTGACATATAGTAACATTTTTACTGGTGATTGAATTTTATTTTTCTCATTAAAGAAATAAAGTGAGAGCATACAAATACAAATATAAATTTAATATAGATGGTCCCTCTCATTTTAAACTAGATAAAAATTAATTCTACAAATCGTTGAAAAATTTAAATTTTACATCTAAGAATGTCAAAGGTAACCACTACTCATTCATTCGCGCAAACATATAGATATTTCAAATAAAAATTTCATTTTCATTAGAAAGCAAGGAGAGCAGCATCTTGAAGAACACAAGACAAACTGATTCAGTAAGACATATATATTGAACATCAGTGGGGCGTAAAGGTCTGTGACCACAAATCCAAAATAACTATATAGAATTGCATAATTATTTCTGGTTGTAAGAGATGGGATTTGAGCTTTTTCTCTAGTCAATTCATCTTCACATTGTTTAGCATCATCACCAGCAATCATGACATCATAGTTAGCAGAAAGAACATCTTCTTCTAGCTCAGCAAGTGCACTTTTGAATGACATAACTACTGCTTCATATGCAGACTGACATGTCTTTAGAGGCTTTTGCAAAGGTGCAGGTGTAGTGCTATTATTAGCCATATTCTTTATGAAGGTTTGAGTGTCTGTTGCATTTGAGATTGCTAACTTTATGCTTATATGAGCAAGAATGGCGAGATTTGCTGTTGGCGTTCTTGGGTCCATTTGAAGAGCACCTACACAATCTTCAAATTTTATTGCTGGGAATTCTGCAGTTCTGGTGCAGATGTCTTCTACTAATTTATTGGACGGTGCATTATGCGCCCTTGAAGAAGAGGAAGAAGAAGAATGGGAAATTAAGAGCATGAAAATGGCTGAAAATATCAACTGGTGAAGCCATGAGGAGTCCATATTGTAGGGTTTGCTTATGATTATTATTATTATTCTGATTCTTATGGTTTTATTTGTAGTCATTGAAATTTTTTCTTTGGAAGGGAGTTTACTTCCCATGTATGAGCTTATCGTCATTGGTTATGAGCTTATTGTCATTGGTTGGTTTTTCTTTCTTTTTTTTTTTTTTTGGGAAAATATATTTGATTCTAAATCCCTAAAATCTTTAGGGCAATAATCTTATAATTTCCATGAACGTGTGGTATGTAGTTTGATTTGAAGGATGTTACTTGCCTGACATAGTGATTATTCCTAATTAAAGATGATTTAAACAATTTTTTTCCAATTATGTCTTTTTTTAAAAAAAAAAATCTTTTCATTATAAGTTTTTTGTTTAGGAATCTGTTAATGGGTGTTCAGTAATAGCCACTAACAAAACAATAAGCAGAAGATCTTAGTTGGGACAGATTTATCAGCTTAATTAGGATACTTATTGATGTGCTTTTGTCCGAATCTCTTTGATTTAGATTACAAAAAGAGACAAAACACTTGCAAAAGATGGAGGCTATGCAAGTTATATATATAGGCGGCGTAGTTTAACATTTACCCAAATGTTTGACAATCACGGCACTGTATGAACTCGAGACCCACTTGTAAAGAGGCAATCGCCTCATTAACAATATATAAAAAATAAAAAAATAAAGGAAACGGAAGATCAAACAAGATTCTCAACCACATAGATACAATTACAGGAAAAAAATCTCATTACTTTCCGAAGAGAAAAAAAAATGTCAATCAACAACGAGAAAAAAACTGTTACAAGAAAAGAGATGTCAACCAACAATATGTAAGATTTTGCAAGACCATATGCAAGTTTGTTGGCCGTGATGCCAGAACTAGAAGCAATTAAACATTTAAAAAAAAAGGGGAACAAAGGTTAGAGAAAAGAAAGAAAGTTCACCACACAGAAATGGAGGGAACTGTTTGAAGTCTTTGACTAATTATTTACACAAAGAATAAAGCCAGCACTACAAATTCAATCCAAGGTAACAGATCGTTTAAGAATTTGAAGGACCCAAAAAAAAAAAAAAATAGTATCCTATTATCTTCTCAAACAATTACAAACACATCCCTATTGACTGCACCTCCCAATTCAAAAAGATAACATAAGCTCTCATGCCTAAACTGAATGGGAACAGATTTTTGCTCCCACCAGATAATTAATTGTAAGCGTCTAAACAGAAGCAACTTTTCCTCAAAAATAGGAAGAGAGCACCCAAACAATTCACAATCCTCCCTGTAGCTGCCATCCTACCATCAGCAGAAGATAGACAAACTATCATGTCATTGTCGTGGACAAACTATCATATCATTGTCGTGGTTCCTTGGCAGTGCTGTAGTTTCTGCTTTCAGTAACATTAGAGTTGGCTAGGATCTCTGGTGCAATTTCCCAGCTCCCACTTCTTCTTCCCCAACTGGAATGTCTTGTATCAGACCGGATAGTTGGAGCTCGATGATCTGAACTCAGAACTGAATCCACCTCTGAGGTATTATGAGGAGGCCCATTGCTCCCTCTGCTGCGTATGTCCTCGTCAATTTCTTCGATATTACGACGTTGGGAGATTTTCAACAGATCTTCCCCAATCTCTAGATCATCCTCAACCTTTGGACGTCGATCCCCACCTACATCTTCAGCTTCTACTTCCCGAGTGCTTGGCAAAGTGGGTCTTGGCACCTCCTCTTGAACAAAAGCTCGGAAGTTGTTCTTAGAAGGTTTAACCTTGGTGAAAAACACCTCCAGAAAATTATGAACACAGCCCAGGTTGTAGACATTGATCCTGTTGTCAGCTCTGTACCGGAAATTTTCATAGGTAGTCTGCATTGGAAGAAAAAGTACTTAAACCAAGACAGAGGCATAAAATGGTACACTGTTAAATAATGACTATTTCCTAATCTTGCATATGGTTAATCACTTGAGCATAATTCTGAACAAAAGAGGTACTCTCACCTCATGTTCATTTGGAGAAAAAACATTTTACTCAACTAAAAAGATAGATGCATGTCAAATGATCCTCACACAGACCCACTGTGTTTGTAGTATTGAAGCACTTAAGTTTCCAAAGTTCCAAGGAAGTGTGTAAGTTCATTCACATAGCATCAATAATGGAGGTGATGGAGGTGATTTAAAATTTCAAAAATATATCATTTATCAAAATTGTTTTAATGTAACCTCGCAACCCAAAACTCAGTGACATACGATGAAGGGACAATAGCATTTGGACCAGAATCCTACAACATATTACTAAAGACGATCATGGTTGAATAAAACTAATTGCACTTAGATCCACTCAGAGCAATAGACTGACCTGATTTGTGCCTATGAGGTATAAATGGAAGCCAGTAAGCCCACCAACAAACCACAGAGCGATAAAACAATAGGCCATTAGTATGACAGATGCAGGTGATTCTTTCATTGCCTTCCAGACCGTGCTTTGATAATCATCCATTAAAACATTAATATAAACGGCAGACATGGAAAACACAAAGATGCAAAGAAGAGTTGACGAAGAAACAAACATAAAGAAGTATCGGTAGTTGCGCTGCACATAGAAACACAACTATATTTAGAACAAAAAGAGTACTAAAGGCTGAATACAACAGATATAGCCAAAATAAAGTTAACTGGAAACACACAAATAAAAGGAGAAGAGAGGGAAAAATTGCATGTGAACAGCATACCAAACCAATGCATTGGCCCACCCAAGGGCAATGATGATCAAATCGTTCAACACAATTGTTACAAATGGAACAATGGGAGCAACGAGGAGGTCGATAAAGCATGCATGTATCACAATACTTCACTCGAACAGGAATGCCATTGACCATTATTTCCTTTGTCCGGGGGAACTGGAGGCTTGGTGTTTGTCGTCCCCCAACCTCAACTGACACTGATGAATCATAGCGGAACTCTTCCTCTGGCGGATGTGCATTACGTGGAATAATACCAGGGTCCCGGGCTGATGTGAGAAAAAGAAGAACCAACACCTGTCCAAAATCAATCATATGACTGAGACTATAGCATGAAACCTAAGCAGATAATAAAATTTGACCAGAAAAATCATCCAAAATGTACTAACTAATCTACATGATTGATTATACCAGAGAATAAAACAGTTACGAGCATAGCCACAGATCAACGGACCCTCTTTTGAGGCATACTTCCATATACACTCCATTTAAAATATACAAATTTTTAGAAAGTGCCAAAAGTTCAAACCTGAGCCTCCAGAACATCCACACAAAACAAATTCCTTACTTGCAAGAACCTAGGAAGAAGAAGACTTTTGACCATCAACTTTTGATGGGTAAAATTTGGTACACTCTTGTAAACTATTATTATAAAAAATCCATCAAATAAATTTGGAACTGGTTTTTTTATTCACCAATCCAAAAAAAATTGAATTCTTCACAATATGATGCCCAACATTTAAAATTTCATTTAACTTCTAAGAACTTTTTTGTTTTTTAAATTTCTCAAACCAAAAGGACGATTCTTCATGCTAAAACAAAAGTAACCCATGAAATCAAAGTAACACTATTAGAACTAATTAATTAAAATTCAACTCATTGAGAAAATAATAACCTCTGACTACTTCAAAATAACAATAATAAATCAGGATCAATGGTTAGTTCAATCAGTTCTAATAATTTAAAGGTAAAATGAAAATCTAGAAACTCAAAAACTAGTTCTTATATTGCAAAGATGAGAGATTTTAAATGCTTATGGTCAGAGGCTATTTCTGTCCAATAAGTTTAGTTATTTGCAGATGCTAGATTTTAAGGATCAAAACTTTATGTACAAACACCACACAAAGATGCATGGTACATATTTCAGGCTTCAGAATCAGATGTAAGTCAGTTCCTTAAATTATGTAATCCCATAAGCCAAAAGCAGATCCAGCAGAAAAAAGATCAGCATAGTGAGTGTCAAAACAAAAATTATTTGTGTGTGGACATTAAAATTAACCAACACTGGTTGATAACAAGAAAGGCACCCTGTCAGCCTGTTATCTATCCATATGTAGAAGACCTACTCGAGCATATGATCATACTAACTCATAAAACAAGAGGCACCTGTCAACCACCACATTAACAAGAAACTTACATAGATCGTAAAGACAATAGCTACCACCAGGATTGCATATCCAGCATTATATGGTGAAAACTCATGGAGAAGATGCCTAGCGACGAATACACAAAAGATTACAACTGGAACAATGATCAGCAATAATGTCACAATCAGAGACCGAGCATCAGGTCCAAAGATCAACCTTCCACCAAGGATGAACTTCTGCACAGGATGAACAATAATCACCATTAGAACAACTCGCAATGTATTCTTCACATTTTACGGACTTCTTTTTCTTTTTACCAGGGCAGGGGGGGGGGGGAGATTAAGTCATACATTCACTGACTAAAACTTCACAGAGGCATCAAGCAATTCAAACCAGACTTCCTGCTGTCAGTAATAATTATTCTCTTTTTACATTTTTGGGAAATGCATATAATTAGATAGTTGATACATGGGCACAAATCTCAATCACTCAGACAGAAAAGGGTAAAAAGTGCAAATGACTAAAATTTGGCATGTTGAAGCAATTAAGGGTCCCATGGCCACAAAACTCATTTACCATGACTACTAGAAATAATGTTTCACACATTCTTGCAACCAGGACCATTGGAAATAATGTTTCAATGCCTCAAGTGTTAGATCAAAGGAAAAGGTTGGACATTGCTGTCCTACAATCTCAGTTTCCTAATCCAAACCTTGTGGACAAGGATTTTTTGAGGAAGGGATAATGCAGCAATCACAGCTACTGGTGTACCAGATGCAGCTCAGATGCAGGGATTAATTCAAGTGAAGAGAACAGTTAAGGAATCTGTTAGTTTTGGAAGGAAAGATACTTCAGAATTTGTTGATTACTTGGGTGAGTTGTTAGGAATTGAATTTTAACTGATTGTATACAGCTTTACCGATATAAAGATGGAAATGTAAGAATAGTCAGCTTTATTAAAAATAATTTTTCAGTTATGAATTCCTCTCTCAGCCCTGTCCTCTGTTCTCTCTATCTTCTTTTCTCTTCTCTCTCTCTCTCCCCCCCACCCCACTCCTCCTCCTCCTCCTCCTCCTCCTCCTCCTCCTCTTCTTATCTAGATCTCATTTCTTATTTACTTCTCTATTATCAAGGTTAAGCTGATCTAGTATCAATCCATTACAATCAAAGATTATAACAGTACTCACCCAGTTTCTCCAATTTTACAAGCTACAAGCAAAAAATTATTTTTCTTCCCATGTCTAAAGGAAGCTGGAAAACATAAATGAAACGTGCAACCAGATGAAAGTCTTGCCCCAAAAATTATAAACACGTGCTGCTTCTAAAATAACTAGCCACTATAAGGCCCCATATGTTGATAATGGACAAAGGCTTGGTCCCAATTTCTGATGTATGATAGGCTTACATCCAACCTTGGGGAATTTAGAGTCAATCCTGATTTTTTAAAAAAATAAAAATAAAATCCTACTCTTCATTCAACCTCTTGTTTTCAACATTTGTTGATAACATGATTAATCACAATGATAAATCCTGACCCTTATGATCAGGGAAATAGACTGCTGCACCAAAGAATAGCCTCTGATATAATATAACTACAACCTATTTGTAAGCTTCTGAATGACTACACCCATTGCTAAATGAAATACCAAACGATCTGTATTTCAAACTCACAAGACCCAGAAGAATGCAAAAAAAAGAGAGATTCACGGTGTCTAAAATAAAGAGTTCAAATAGTGGGAATGCCTCAACGGATATCCTTCCCACAGCATCTTATGGGCATTTTATCCTGTTGAACCGACAGCAAGAGAGAAGATGAAGGCATAAAGAAAAATTTACAGAAAAGACTTCACATGCATACTCAGTCCAAAAAAACACTTCAAATCTATAGGCAGTCTAAACTCCTTCCATGGTGTAAAATAAAGACAAGGATTTTAATTTTTTTTTAAATAAATTCTATAGTCTCCTAATGATACATGAAATTTGGCATATTCCAAGTTATTGAATGACACATTAACTCTTGGAAAAACAGAGAGAGAGACCAATAGAAATGAGGAAAGCTTGAAATGGATGTTGACTTCCCATCAGCCCATATCTTTGTCCTTTATGGGAAGACACTTTGGAATCAGCGTTGCCCTTCACTTTAAAATGAATGCTATTTTGTTTTATTTTGCAACTTGTTTGAAAAAAACTACTAAAACTCAACTGAGCTGCAGTTCCAAACACGGAAATCTTATAAAATAATCCAAAAACTTTCCTCCAAGACTGCAAACTTTGATTTAAACCAGCAATCCTAGAACTCTTTCAAGACAAAAGTATGATTACTGATCAGCTTTGCATGTCTTGGCACACATTCAACCTATAGAATTTGACCAAGTAATCAACCAAGACAAGACTCCTCCTAAGTCATATAAACTCCATGAACATGTGGATGTAATGTGTCCCAGATAACTAAAAATCAAGACTCCTCCTAAGTAACCTATCGAGTTTGACCAAGTAATCATCCAAGACAATACTCCTCCTAAATCATATAACTCCATGCATATGTGAATGTAATGTAATGTGTCCTGCATAACTAAAAATCAATTATAAGTTAAAATTGGCAAACTCTCCACGAATTAAAAATATATCACACAAAAAGCCCCTCCAAAGTTAAAATGGTGAGAATATTAATTATAAACCTATCTGAAAGGCATGGCCATTGTTCTTACCATGACAAGCTTTGACATGGTATGTTTGCCACCATGCCAATAGCAAATATTGTCATCATAACATATGCATCATCAATAACATTTACGAATCTACCTTGCTGCAATTGAAACTTCCATAAAAAATACATATGTTGCAATGACAACCAGCTTCAGTTCTAAGCTCAACCACCAAACCATAAAGGATATTTACCGCCAGCGTGCTGCCCTCATTTTTTAACATAAAAACAAAAGGATAAAAATTCTTAATGGCCAAAACATCTTTTTCAAGTATTAATGTTGTACACTACATACAAACCTGGAATGCACACAGCTTAAAAGCTTAGACATATTCTTTCACAAACCACATAGTGCAAAACTACATAACTTATGCTAATGTTTGTGTCTAACAAGTTCTATAGTTTATCATTGTTGAAGCAAGACTACTCAATTTGCAGTTTCTGAAAAGATGTAGTAGCAAGGTATATAGTTATAATTGTCACTCCTCCCACTTCATGCAATGCTTAATTGGTTATAATACTCTACACAAGATGGAAATGTGGAATGTCACAACTAGATACCATATATCATGTCTTATTTATCTTTATTAAAACCATCCTACAGCCTGTCTATAAAAGGTCATAGGGAAGGCATATAATAGACAAGTGTGATGGGAATTGGCACGTCCCAAATATGTAACATGTATCCTGTCTTATTTATCTTTATTAAAATTGTTGTTCAAAAAAAATCTTTATTAAAATCATCCTATAGCCTCTCTGTATAAAGACAGAGGGAAGGCATATAATAGACATCTCTCACCTGAACATTGCAAAGCAAAGAGCCTCATGCTCTGAGAACACCTTAAACAAAATATCTTCATTTGGTAACAGGATTCTATTACAAAGCACAACACCGCATAAATGTCTTCTCTCAAATTTTTAAACATTCATAATGCAGCATGTCAAAATTTTACAGAATAACACAATCTGCTTCTCAAGTAAAATACAACCCAACCAACTCATATATTCATCAAGCATGCACAGTATTTGACATATACACTAACTCTAGCCCAGTTCAACACCACTGTGATACAAGCATGTAGTGACACACAAGAAAATTTGACATGGAAAATAATTACCAATCATTTGAAGAGCCTCCTTATGCACACAAAATGATGCATACTAATAATAAAAGCGTGAGAAACCATATCAATATTGTAGTTATTTTTGCCTTTTCAGGTTCAAAAGATAATTATGCTCTTCAAAACTAAAAGTAGAATCATTTGCAAAGGTAATCAACTCATAGTCATAAAATTACATGCCTTTAGATATTCGCAAGGTGACAGCATAAGTACAAACCCCAACAATAAAAATATTAAAATCCCATCTCAGACAAATCTTGCTAAAAGCAAGAGGAAAAAATAATCATGAGAACCAATTTTATACTCAGTCAGCGTATCAGCATTATAAAAGCCACAGAATTTCAACCACCCATTACTCCATTCTTGATTACATTCTCAGAAACCACTAAAACCCAATAAATTATACTCAGTTTGAGTGCAATCCAAATGAAAAAAAAATCAAAAAAACAATTTTATTAAAAAAATTAAACTTCAAATGTCAATCACTAACCAACTCAAAAACACCGAAAAAAAAAAAACTGTGCTCAATATCCTGCAATACAGCAACCTATGGAAACACCTAAAACAGTGAACTACTTAACACTAAGATTTCATTAAAAGCATTAAAGAACAGTGAGGTTAAAAAAAAAAAGAGAGTGAAAAGCAAGATTCAGACTGAAACAAACAGAACCCAGAAGTAAAAAAGCAAATCTAAACAAAACCCAGATGCTAAAATCGAAACTTTCATAAAGATTCAAAACGAAAGCAATCAAAGCACTGCTATTGAAATAAATAAATAAAAGAATAAAATCTCTCTTACATTACTTCCTTTCCACACTTCATAAACGCGCTTAGCCATGACAACAATCCACACGCGCCGCTTCACTCACTCTGTTTCTGCCCTTCCTTCGGAGTTACTACGCAGGCACAGAGTCGAAGATTTCGAACTTGCTCATTTCAATTCAATTTCATTCCAAAACACACACAAACACAACCCAGAAAAACAAAAGGATTCGGTGGTTTTCAAAAAAGAGTAAATAAGGCGCTTTGGAGATGGGTTTGTGGGGATTTTGAATTCAAGTCGGGGAAAAAAAATAAAAATAAAACAAAATAATTACACACTGACTCAACGAAAGAAAGAGAGAGAGAGAATAAGAGAGGGAGAAAGGGACGATCTGAGGGATGGCGGTTTGTGAGTTAAGGAATTTGGGGAGTCGAGTCGTGAGTGTGTTGGGTTGGCTGTGTGAGAAACGGAGAATGTTTCTATTCTCTTCTTTTAAATTTTCTTAAATTTGGTTAATTAATTAAATAATTTTGTTTATAATTTAATTAATTTATTTTTCTATGAGTTCTCTTTCTAGTTGAATTTAAAAAAAAGCTAATGAATCAATAGTTTTTTTAAAAAAAAATTGAATTCTTTCAATCTACAAATTGTTTTTTGAGTTTTGACTAAAATAGTTTTACAAGTTTAAAAATTTAATGACAATATTCTTTTTTTTAATTGATTTTTTTTCAAACTAATGGCATGGGTTTTCAAAATTTGAATTAATACTCTAAATCTACTTAATGACAAATTTATAATGAAAAAAAAATTAATAGTATTTTAATTATTTGATTTTTTTTTTTGAGACCGCATTCTCATGAACTAAGTATATTTTATCAATTTATTTTCTTAATTTAAAAACTAACAATTTAGATATTGTAATTTAAAAAAAATTGAAATTTATCAATTTTTTAACACAATTGAGGTGTTTCTATAATATTTTTATAAATTGAAATGTAAAATAGTTAATTTATAAATTAAAAAAATTAAACTAGCAAAATATTGCAATTTCAAAGGGTAAAAAATATGGTACTATTTAAAATTTTTTATTATATTAGTATGCTAAAATTCTAAAATTTATTAATAAAAGCTTTTAAAGTAAAAATACCCGGAAATATTTGCCCAAAACTTCAAACACCTTTTGAATTGCTACATAAAATGCTGGTTGAGGATTTTTTTTTTTTTTTGTGGTTTTATAAATATTTCAAAAAGCTGTTTGTACTATATATTTATATGAATACAAACTTAAGTTATAATTGCATTTTCATCATTTAATTATAATTTTTTTAATTTAATCTATTATGATTAAGTTTTACAATCATTTATTTCATTTGCTAGTAATGAACTTAAATTGCTTTTATTAATTGTAATATAATGATATTGTACTCCAAACTAATTTTATTTTAGGTGATTTGAATAATTAAGATTAAATATATCATATATTATTAATATTTATATTTTTAGAAGTCAAAGCAGACCTTTTTTTTTTTAACAACAAAGCAGACTTTTATGATACACTTAATTTCTTAATCCAACGATTTAGAGATTTATTATTACTAAAGTGTTATAATATAAAAAATCAAATATCTTTACAATTTAAGGATAATAAATTAATTACCATAATTTATTTGATTTTGGTAGGAAAACTAAAATGGACAATCAATTAAATTACCGAATATCTTTAGATCCTAACGGTGCTAAAATGGACAGTCCTCTCCACCTACGAGGATATATTTAATTCTATTTCTTAAAAAAATGTGGAGGAATATATCATCAAGTGACTAAACGTTCAGTGCCAGCCTAGCTTTGTGTTGTAGACATTATATTAGTGCAAAAATTAAGAAGTTGTAAAAAAAAATTTATCCGGTCGATCAGCCGAATTTCAAACTTTTCTTTATCTATCAATGGCTGAAGTTGTTGCTCTGATCAACCATTTTTAACGGCACCGTTGTGCCGGGGTTTCATGTGACATTTTCTTTTTAATTTCTTGGCCTTTAGTTATGGTTGTTGTTGTTGTATTTTTTTTTTTTATCTTTCATTTTTTGTATTTTCTAGGTTTTTGTTCATCTTTGCTTTTTATGTATCAAACGCAGAATGTCTGTATTTACTCTTGCCTCCCTCATTTTAATATAGTTTAATTTTTGTTGTTTGATAAAAAAAAAAATCTATTTCATTATATAATTTGGTTAAAATATAATATAAATTACAATTCATGGTAGTTCGAACATTCAAATATGTTTAGGCTAAAGGTTAAATAGTTTAATGGTTAACTTACTCTTTGGTAAAAAACATGTAAATAACTAAATAATATATACATGATTATACATATATATAACTCGAGTTCAAAGAGGTATGTTTATAGGCTTGGATACCATTCATCATCGACAATCATATTCTGTAATATGATACAGATATTTGTTTTTGTGCCAAAAGCAAGTTGGGCCACTTATAATTGCCTAATGCGATTGGAGCACTCCAAATGCTTGTTCAATGTCTTTTCTTGTAACCTCTTGCATTTGCTTAAACATCATTCTTCTTGGATCTTTTGAACATGTGAAATTTTTGACAAATGTTGCCCACTCAAGATATATATCATCTGTTGGATAATACCTTTTTTGTTATAGTGTTCCATTCACTATAAATTGAACATCGGGAGCATATCCGTACAATACGTCGTTACATAATAGAGATTGGTTAAGCACATTGATGTTATTGTTAGACCCTGTAAAGCTAAAAAATGCATGCCATATCCATAGGTCTACTGATGCAACTACTTCTAGTATTATTGTCGGAATGCTTTGATCACCTCGAATAAATTAACCTTTCCATGCAACTGGGCAATTCTGCCAATGCTAATGCATGCAGTCAATGCTACCCAGCATGTCGAGAAAGTCATGTCGCTCTTCATGCAATTAAAGTATACGTTCAACGTCACTACTATTGGCCCTTCTTAAGTATTGTGCTCCATAAATCTCGATAATACATTGACAAAACTAGGATAAGCACTCGATTGCAGTAGTTTCACCAATTCTTATATACTCATCGTAATGGTCAGTCGGTGCTCTATATGCTAACTGTCAAATAGCTTCAATACATTTTTGAAGCAGAGAAAGTCCCTGTTTTCTTACTGCATCAACTCTCAAACAAAAAAACTCTGAATGGTTTTCAATAGATTGCAAAATATGAAGGAACAACTCTTTTCTTATTTGAAACCTTCAATGAAATATATTTGAAGGATAAACAGGTTCGACAGAGAAATAGTCATTGAAAAGTCGAAAATGGTCTACTTCATGCTCTCAATTAAAATACTCTGCTTCTGTTGATGGGTATTTGAACTTTCGCCTTTTGTTTTTTGTTGTGACTATTCCAACAACAACATAATTTTCTCATCACTATCATCCTTCATTTCATAGCCTAAATTTTTTTAAATTTCTTCTACAACTGAGGGATCAGGATATTGAGATATTTTGGAGTTTGATTATATGTTGTTTTAAAATGAGGAGGCTGACTATTATATATATAGACAAAAAGAGTGTTAGATTTTCCTAATAACTAGTTTTACACTAATTAGTTTTACAACCACTAATGTTACAACGACTACTTTTATAATAACTAGTTTTACAATCACTAGTTATACAATGATTGTAAGCACCTAATTTTATGATACAATTGTGCATGAATGTGACAAAAGCCTTTATGATGACAATTTAATAAAAAATTAACCTTTAGTGTTAAGTTTTGCAATTTCGAGGACTAAACTGCAATATTTTTTGGGTTTAATTATAAAAAATTAACTTTTGTAGGGATATATTTGAAAATGCGCAACCAACATTATGTAATGTCAATCGACATTACATAGTGCCGATCGACATTATGTAATGCCAATTGGCATTACGTAATGTTTGATCGACATTGTGTAATGCCAATCGGCGTTGCACAATGCCAATCGACATTATATAATGTCAATCGGCATTACACAATGCCGATCAACATTATGTAATGACAATTGGCATTACACAATGCCAATTGACATTATACAAAGCTAGTCAATATTTTGGAATGTCAAGGCGCTAAAAAATCAGTAAAAATCTTTTTTCTCATTGGTCCAAATTTAATTTATAAATAAATTAATTTGATTATTTATATGTAGGTTTCGGTCTCGATCCACTATGCGTTTCTTACATGTATAATCTTCTTCTTTTTGAAATTAAAATTCTTATCCTGTTTTTGGGAAGGGAGAGATCAGAGCTACTATGGTTACGTAACTCCTGTAATCACGCAAGCGGTTAGTTTAGGAATGTGATATAAAAAAAAGATTGGTAGAGAAGAAAAATAAAAGAGGGGGGAGAACTGAAAAAAACCCTAATTAATTACTACAGTAGAGGTTGATTGAGAAAAAAAAAAAAGGAGACCTAACCTAATAAGGTCATTTTTCAAAACCTTTTTTTTTTAAAGTACATTCTTTTAAAATTCCAAAAATCAAGAAAGGACAGAGTCAATTTTCTTAAAATGGTGAAATCTCATTCTAAAGGGCATTTAAACAACATATGCACAATATTACTCGTATTCTACTCCTTTCTCTTTATTAGTTCTTTCTTTTATATCATAATTTTCTTTTTATTATTTTTGTATTTTTTATTCAGGTTTTAATTTTATTATTTTTTTTTCTTTGTTCATTAATTCTAATCTTATTTTTTTTTTATATTCTTTGTTTTTCATAATTCTGATGATGAATATATGATTGAACCAAGGAAACTCATGAAGAATCCATAAATGAAAGTCAAGAGTTAAGATCCCAAATTTAATTTTATTTTGCTCTATTTAGTTTAGTTTAGTTTATTTTATTTTTTTTTAGGTTTTGAATTTGTTTAATTTGTCTTCTTGAGGGTTGTATTTTGATTTTATTTTCTTTATTATTTTGGTAGATTTTGTAATAGCCCCGATAGTGGGAATAATGGATATTTAGTTCTCTTATTCTTAAAAATTAACTAGTAAATTAGGTTCAATTTGGTAAACCTTAATTAAAATTCATGGAGGCAGTAGATTAATTTAGGTTATATGTTAATTAAAATTAGGGTTTTTTAGAAAAAATAATTTAACTGCATGGTTGATATTTTTTTTATTTATCTGTTTTGATTTTTTTTGGTTTTTGGGTTTTTATTTATTTATTTTTGTGTGTTTTGAGTCCCAAACCTACATTTAGACTCTAACTCATTTAATAAATAGGCTTTTAATTGGATTTTTAGATTTAATTTTAAAATTAATTAGGCTCATTTAGGTTAATTTAGACTTAGCCCATTAAGTTAAAGTCTTTTTCCATAAATTGTAGATTTAAGATCACCTTAAAATTAAAACATATAGAATTAGGCCCACTAATTTAAATACTTCATAATTTGTAGATTTAGACCCACTTTTTAGAATTAAAACAAATAGACTTAGGATCACTTAATTAAAATTAAATAGTAAATTAGGCTCATTAGTCTTTAGGTTCACTTGTAAATTAAAATATGTAGATTTAGCTCATTTAATTAAAATCAATATAGATTAGACTAACTTAAGGATTATGAATTTAAATGAATGCATTGTTTACTTGTATATTTCATTACTAGTTTTCCTGGGATTGATTGTTTTAATAAGGGTTATATGAAATTACATGTAAATAGAGATTAAGATAGTAATTCATAAAGTAATTCACGAGACTGAAAGAAGTTAGTATTCCGTACCCAGAATCTCCTGGTTGTGGTGTTGACTTTCTTTTAGGGAATCGAGTACCACCATTTTTCGATTTGTCCCAGTTATTACCCTAGGTAGCGACTTCTTATCTTCATGCCATGTCTTTGTGACAATGGTTAGTGTGTTCTCTAGAGCCATGAGCCCAAATAGTGTCATGATTGCTAAAATCTTAGGCCCAAATAGTGTCATAATAATAATAATAATAATAATAATAATAATAATATATGCACCATAACTAAAAATCATAAACCAATATAATAAAATAAAACTCTTTCATATAATAACATGTAATATCTTAATACAATATTTAGAGAAAACCTCTAAATTAAAATCACATACAACAAATATAAAATACAACTCACTAATGATACCAAATATAACTATTGCAATTTTCTAGAGTACAACATAAAAATTAAGTAGATAATTTACATAAAAGAGCCAGGGCAGAAGAAATTCAGTGGATGGGTCTACTGCTAAGGTCTGAGGAAGAAAATTCTCTTATAAAAATATCAACTGAGGGGAGTCAGACCTCACTGAGTGAATTGTTATAATATATATACATGCATTTCCAATATGTCAAATACAATCAAACATTTGTATATAATAAATATATACACAAGTAATCCACATAGATGCTGAAATTCAATTATATAATAGTACTGGAAAATCATAGTTTTATGAAGGATCAAATAGAATTCTATTTAATCGCAATCTCAATCAATAATAATATCACTATAGCCATACAGACTCACTTAATTCCAAATAAATTCACTTAATCCATATAGACAATAGACTGGCCCCGAGACACTAAGTCAACTGAGCTCAAGCAGTCTGACTATCAGTGTGATTGACCTCGAGACACTAGGTCAACCGAGCTCCAGCAACCACACTATCAATTATATCACATCTCAAATCAACCAATCAAATCAATTTTAATCAAATAATATTTCCCAAGTGATTCCTCACTCAATCCCTAAATCTATCGCATCGGTACGTACACGGTTCTAGTACTGCCCACTAGGTAGCACGTTCTATTGATATCCTTCATTTAAAATAAAACATACATACAGAAAAATAAATAATGCATAATAGCATTCATAATAGCAAAATAAACATACATATACCAGAAATATACCTAAAATAAACTAAGTATATTTCAAGTATATATATGCCAAATAAATTCTAATCAATCATAAAATATACAAAAAATAAATCAATAATATACTTAAAAACAATTTTAGTAAAAATCAATAATATGACATGCATTTACTTAGGAATATACCTAAAATATACTAAAAATTGACATCTTTCTACTAAAAAATAGAGTCAGTCCTACAAGAAAAACGCACTTCAAAACACGGAATTCACACAACCTTCGGTTGGGATCTCAAACTGCACAATTCCCCAACCGAGGTCTTCACCAAAATCCAAATAGTATAATAAATATATTAAAAATCAATAAATGCCATATATATCCTTTAAAATATTAAAATACAATATATTAAACAATAAAACACGAAAAATAACTATTTCACAATAATTAATTAAAAATCCTAAATGATCATATAATATTATTAAAAATTCAATTTTTTCAATAATTACACATAAAACAATAAAAAATTCATTTTACAAATCCAAATATCTTAAATAACCCAAATATATAATAAAAAGTTATAAAAACTCATTTTATTACCAAAATAATATATAATTTATTATTTAAAAATAATTTTCAAAAATTGGTATTAATTAGTTAAAAATAGCAAATAATTTATAAAAATCATCTTAATACCCTAAATAATTCTAAAAACATTTAAAACATATAATTTAACTATAATTCTCACAAAATTATACAATTAACCCTAAAATTCAAAATATTCATAATACTAAATAATTCCCTCAAAAATTATTTAAAATTATTAAAATTATTCTATCAACAAATAATATTCTAATATTATCTAAAATACATAATTTACCCACAATTTCAATAAAAACACATATTTAACCCAATAATTCAAAATACACATAATTTGTATAAATTTTCATAAAATTTATACAAATGCATAAAAATAATTTTATCAATATATATTATTCTAATATCAACTAAAACATATAATTAACCAATAATTTCAATCAAAATATATATTTAACCTACTTATCCAAAATTGACATAAACTAAAAATATTTATAAAAATTACATAAAAATTACAAAAATTATTATCTCAATACTAAAATTAATATCAATTTATAATAACACCAAATATACCAAATTTATAATTTAATAAATTAATTTAAGGAAATTCAATAAATAATAATAAAATATTCAAAAATTCACAAAAATTAAAATAAATTCCAAAAAAAATTAAAACAAAAATTTATTCATGAAGATCAAGCTACTAGGAATAACTTTTCTTAAGGGAGTTTATTTAAATCAACCAAAAATCAACTCAAAAAAAAAAATAATAAAAGCTTAAAACTAAAAAATCGAGAAAACTTACAAACGATCGGGTTTAAGCTCAAATGGAGCTCGGAATTGTGATCACCAGAGCTTAGAGAGTTGATAGAGACTGGAAGCTCAAGAAACAATGGCCGGAAGTGATGGAAGCACAGTGATAGGTAGAGAATGGGTTGTGCAGGAGAAGGAAGCTTTTGTGTTTATTTTTTGTTCTTGTTTTGGTTTCTTATTTCTTCACGTTTTTGGTCCATCACGTTTTTTTTCTTTATGTTATACTGTGTGTGTTTGGTGTTTTAGTGTATGGGTATGCATGCATGTATGTGTTCATTATTGCATGCATGTGTGTGTGTGTGTATATATATATATATATATATATATATATATATATATATATTAATAAAACCTTATATTATAATAATAATAATACTTTATGTATATATATTCACACATATAATAATAAACACACATACACATGCAAATTAAACTTACATAAAATAACACTTAATAATAATGATAAATAATAGAATTTGATAACACTTAATAATTCTAATAAAATAAATAATAGAATTAACAATGCTCTAAATTAAATATTATTAAAATAGTTCTATCCGAAATAATAATTATAAATAATACAAATTAAATGTCCAAAATAATAAGTTTCAAAATAAAATATTTACGTAGAAAAATATAATTAAACATAATTAAATAATTAAATATAACTTTTAAATTTATTAACATTGCAAATCTTGTTTAATAATAAAATAATTTAAAAAAATTAAGGTATAACATTGACATTAAGGCCAAAACCAAAAAACCTAGGAAAAGAGATTCACCATTGAACACGTGTGTGGGAGGAATAAAGTTGGAAGGATGAATGTTGTACACTTAATTGATACTTGCTATTTGCTAATTATTGCATAGCACGTGCATTATGCATACATGCACTTCATTTATCACACTAACATTTTGTTTTGCAGCCATTATAAATTCATCTAGGTCTTCTCTTATTTAGGGATGGAAAAGTGGCAGACTAAGAAGAACATATTTAAGTCCTAAAGTTATAGCAAAAGAGATCCTTCACAGACTGGAGAAGAGTCCTATTAATTTGCTTTACTTGGAAGCTGAACCAACTCCAATTGAGCATATAGAAATAGAATAATAAAAAAGAGGGAACTAAACCTTAGAAGACATCAAGGGAGCTTTGATGGATGACATGAGGGCTATGATGCAAGATGAACTGAGACAAGCTTTATCTGGATTGATGCAACCTACTACTACTATTATATCACCACCTGCAATTGAGCAACCACCTACTGCTACAGCTATCCCACTTACTGCAGATGCTCCACCTGCTGCCAATAATGTTAGGGGGCAACTTGTTTCTAGAAACCTACATGCTATTAATGTGAAGCTTGAGGATGTTGAGAACTACATGATAAAAAAGGCAAAGAGAGAATCACTTGAACTGGTACAAGACTATAAGTCCAAGCATATGTAAGCACTGACCCAGAAAATATCCAAGATGGAAGAGCTGATTAGAGGAAAAGACATAGGATATTCATTTGACTTTGATGATATAATGTAATTTAAGGAAGATAAGCTTTCTGATAAGTTCAAGATGCCACAATTGTAGAAGTTTGATAGTACTAGGGACTAAAAGATCTACCTTAGTCAATACATAACTACTATAAGCACCACTAAAGCTCCTTTGTCTGTAGTTACCAAGTTGTTTATACTATCATTGGAGGGCACGACTGTTAATTGTTATCATGGGTTAGAGAAATCTATTCAAGCTGACTGGAGAGAATTGTGTACTACTTTTTTAAAATAGTATGACTACAATACCAGGCTTGAAATGTCTATCAGGAATTTAGAATTGACTAAACAAAAGTGTAATTAATCATTTTTGGATTTTCTGACTAGATTCATGAACAAGGCAAGGTTAATGAAGAACAAACTGATTGAGAAGGATCAGGTTAGGATGATAGTCTAAAATATGTCACCCAATCTGGTTGAAAGGCTACAGATGATGAATCCTAAAACATTTATGGACCTTTATGATGATGGTTTGCAAGCTGAGGAGATTGAAAGTAAGAAAAAGAGGATTGTTAAAAGCATCAGAGTAAGGAACTACCCAACTGGTGGCACACAATAAGAAAGCACTAGTTGGATTATGGAAGTCCATGATATTCAACAACCTAAGAGATTCTCCAATTTTAACCAACCTTTGTCGAAAGTCCTAGAGCGCCTAGTTCAAAAGGGCTTACTTTAACCTTTACCTAATCCAAATCACCAAACCCAAACACCCTAAGCTATAGCCCAAACAAACACTATAAATTCCATCAAAACCTCTAACACTCCACAGATAACTACATCCACCTCAAACATGAAATCTAAAACCTTATAGACTTTGAAAAGATCAAAGACCCCAAAAACCCAAGCACCATAAATAATCCTTTCCTAAACGATCGAAATGTACCACCTTCAGCTACCATGATGATCAACTTAAGAGTAACTGAGGAAGAGGTGCTAAGTTCCTTTAAGAACCTAGACCTTAAAACTAATAGAAATCTCCTAATGCCCCTAAAGATGAGGAAAGAGCAGAAGACTTATTAGGTTAGCCTTTAGGCAAGTTCGACTATAAGGTATTTTATACTAAACCACCTTCTTTTGACACACCCTTTTAGTTGATTGTGCCTATAAGATAGGGTAATGAGTTTGATGATGAGAAGCTGTTAAACAAGAAAGAAAAATGCACAGTTGAGGTACAGAAAGATAAAGTCATGGAGACAGTTGGGGAGAAGATACAAGAATAGCTACTATATCAGCCACTTGAAGGATAGACACTATGAGATTCAACATCCCTAGTATCTAGAATAAGAAATAAATTTTCTTATTGTCTTTTTTGAATAAAATTTTTGTTTCTTTAGAACTTGTTTTGTTTTAGTGATCAATGATATAAATTATGATCATGCTTGCTTATATATTGTCATCCTAATTGTACTATGCATTATGATATTGATCGTATCTACATGTTTGATGTAAAAATTCAATTCAATTGGATTCATTCAGCATGGACATAAATGCAAATTCAAAGAATATTCATATATCATATGATATAACTTTTGAAAATAGGAAATTTGAGGAAAAAATAAAAAAAAATGATAAAAAAAGAAAAAGAAAAAAGAACAGTGAGGTAAAAATTAGAGAGAAAAAATTTAGAACTAACTGATAATAGGAGTTGTATCATGTGATGTAATAAATGTTCTCATTTTTACCCTAATGAATGAGTAAAACTGAATCTGAAATTTTTTTTCAAATACTGTATATTCATCTTTATCTTATTGCATAAGTATTTGAATGGAAAGATAATACATAATGAAAGCTAAATCAGAGCTATGAGATCACTATTTTAGTTATGTTTTCTTTTTTGCCACCCCTTTATGATTTTGTCTATAAGCTTAGTGTCCCCTTATACCTTGGGAATTCAAATGACTCAATCACTTGCATTGCAACCCATACCTTGTAACTATTATTAATCATTGCACCAGCATCAAGCCTCATGTTCAGCTCAAGAGTTCTTTGAAGAGCAAGTCCAGTTGATTTCATCAGTAAGAACTCACTTTAGTCAGTTCCCCACTCCTCTACATGTTCAATGCATGAGATTGTAACTAATAGGGTTAGTAAGTCAAATGATCAACAACAATAGTGAACGAACTGGGTCTTTTACATAAAAAAAAATACTGCTAGAATAGCAAGAATGATTCTAGAATGAAACTGGGGGCAAAATGTAATTTTAGGGGCAAATTACAGAACAGTAAGTATGCATTCAAATAGCGAAGAAGGAACACCAAAGTATAAGAAACCTTAGAGCAAAAAAAATCATACAAATACATCAGTTATTATATAGTAAAAGCAATAGCAAAAAGAAAAGTTCAACAATGCATCAATCAATCATAAGCTCCAGTGTTGAGCAATGGACCCACTTGCTAACATGGTAATCTATCTGACAAACTGTATCAAAGGCTCTAACATCAGAAGTACCAACAATGAGGCATTTAACACTCAAACCTATAGGCTATTGATAAGGCACCTCATTCTCTCACTCTAAGCTGCAAATATAGCTCTATTCCAAATAGAAGACCCATTAGGATCATGCATGTCATACATAACATGAATACACCTGCATGCATTTATAGTGAAATACTTGTTTTGCATAATATAGTCTTTAAGCTTAGGCAAGATTGTGTAAATACTTTGCTACTAACATTCAAAATTGGTATTGTAAAAGTGTAGAAAGGTAGTCAAAATGTTCACATCTGAAGGAAAAGGGTAACACTATTAAGGTGAACTTGATACTCAATGGGACTTTAGACCTCAGAAGCCCAATAAATTCTGAGCCCATTTAGTAAGGGAATATCACCGATAGTGACACTTGTAAAAACATTATCTTGGCGACCTTAAGAGGCTAGATAGAATGCTCAAGCTCCTCAGATTTAACATCTATCTCCATAGTCTCATTTGGAGCATCATCTGGAATATCTCTCCATAATAATTAGTCTAGTGTAGGGTATGGAATATAGTGATGAGAAGGTCTAACATGTTAATAATATATTTGTCGACCCTATAAAAGGGAAAGATGCACTCAAAACCTAGAATGAATGCACTCTGAAAAATTATTTAATCATGAAATAAGATCTCTAACTCCTAAATTTTTTTAGGAGATATTAAAAAGAGGAATAAAGCCCTTTACTATAGCATTAATAGAATGGTGAAATACCCACAACTTCAATAATGGAGTATCATAACCTTCGTGATCAGAGACATCATCACCACAATTAAAAAGGAAGAATGCAAAAAAATAACATTGCATTTTGACAAAATTTATTTTTTTATGAATAAACTATACTAACTTATGATATTTTATGTAGGGAAAAATAAAAGAGAATGAAGAAGGGAAAATGAATTAATACATCAATAAGAATAGGCCAGAGAGCAAATACCAAACACTCATCAAGATAATAAAAAGGGAAGTAACAAAACTATCTTTCCTTAAATTATATAATAAAGTACCATCTCAATCATAAAATTCACAAATTAAAAGTAAATTCATCAACTTCATGAGATCATGTGCAAAAAGCCTATCTCATGACCTTTGATCATAATGGCTCTTTTTTATTAGCTTTGTAGAGTTTAGATGATTAGTTAGCAGCTTTATGTTGAGAGTTTATAAACTCTAATCAATCTAATGTTTGATTTACACCTAAATAAGGGAAAGAAAATGTGCAAAAAAAAATTTATAGACATAAAGTGTAAATTACTTGAATTTCAAAGTATCATTTCAGTCTTTCGAATGATTAATGTGCATATAATCTACTCCAATGCTAAAAAATAAGTACGAGTACAAAATCCCTATATGGTATTCACACTGAGTAATATGAGAAAGATGGGGGAATACTAAGAGGAGAATAAAAAAAAGAGTAAGCATAATGTATTCCAATGCTAAAAAATGAGTAAGAGTATCAACATGAAACTTCTGGCAGTATCCATGTTGAGTAACACAAAAAAGGTGGGGGAATACTAAAAGAGGACCATGCCAAAAATTGCTCTATTTACTCTAAAGTTCTGTAAGAGTATGAGTATCCAAAGGACCTTTCCAACGATATCCACGCAGATTAATATGAGAAAGGGGGGAATACTAAGATAAGGAAGAAAAGCACAAAAATAATTCAAAGGCTATTTTGATACTCAAAATTTAATATTTTTATGCTTAATTTTCATAAGTTCAAATTCTCCCTAAAATTAGGTGTGGAAGTAAGCTCTTCACTTGGTAAAAGATATGCCCTTAGCATAAGATGGTTAACGATGCCTCTGACCTTTGTAAATGGTAAATAAATGATAGTCATGAAAATAAAAAATAGTGAGATTCGTTAAGTGCATGCCATCTCGTGAAAAAGTGATGAATTTTCTCATGAAGTTTCAATATTATAAAGTACTTTTATACATTCATCATGATTGAAACTAACTTCAATAAGTCTATAGCAATTGCAAATCTAGAAGGAAGTGCACCCAAGTTGTAGAGTTGGTTAACATTGTGGAATTGAAATTAGTCAGTAGAGAAATTCTAATAAGTTAACACAGTAAAATTCAAAGTTAGTAAGCAAAAGTGCTAATTAGTCAACACAAAGAATTCAAAGCATGCAACTCCCACAACCAAAGATAAAAATTATGAGCAATTATGGATTGTAACATCATAAGTGAGCAATGAAAGGATTACAATCAATTCGCGAGCAGTTATAGACTGTAGCATTATCAAAGGTGAGCAATGAAAGGATTGCAATCAATTTGCCAATAATTACAGATTGCAGCATCAAAGGAGAGCAATGTAAGGGTTGCAGCTAATCATGAGCAATTATGGATTGTGGTATCATCAGTGAGCAATAAAAGGGTTGCAACTAATTATAAGTAATTATGGATTGTAGCATCATCAGTGAGCAACAAAAGGGTTACAACTAATCGTTAGCATTTATGGATTGTAGCATTATTAGTGAGCTATGAAAGGGTTGTAGCTAATCAAGAGCAATTATGGATTACATCATCATCGGTGAGCAATGAAAGGGTTGCAGCTAATCACGAGCAGTTATGGACTGCATTATCATCAGTGAGCAATGAAAGGGTTGTAGCTAATTGCAAGCAATTATAGATTACAACATTATCAATGAGCAATAAAGGGCTGCAGCTAATCGTAAGCAATTATGGACTGTAGCATAATCAGTAAGCAATGAAAGGAAAAGAAAACAAAGATGAAATGAGAAAGTGAAGTATGAGAAAGATGGAACGTGACATGCAAAAGTGAAGTGTATAGGATGGAAAATATCCATTTTGATTCACCAAAACTTGCTTGCATTAAAGTTTAAATTTCTTCCTTACAATTTGGTCCATTCATAATTAACTCATGAAATTCATATCATTAATTAATAATCCACATAATTATTAGTTACATAGTTAGTTTGTATTAAAATTCTAAATCCTTTATTAAGTACAAAATACATAATATAATTACAAAATTCATTTTTTGCATTTTACATGCATCATTATTTTTTGTCAAGGATTTTAAATCTATTTTGTTATATGCTACACAGTAGTTGTAATAGAAATTTCAGATTATTTGGTTATGCACTGCCTAGTAGTCATAATATAATTTCAAATTCAATATGTTATATGCTATAAAGCAGTTATAACATGAATTTTCAAATGTTTTGATCTACCAGATACTACACAATAATTATGATATCATTGCTAGACGTTCCACATGAACTATAATACATTTTTCAAATCACAAATCGTTAAACATCCCATAGGGAATATAATGAAATTTTAAATCATAGATTGCTAGATGTTCCACAAGAACTATAACATGTTTTTTTTTCATAAATTGTTAAACGTCCAATAGGGAATATAGCGAGAATCATTACATATATTTCGTTAAATGTCTCATAGAGAATATAACAAAATCCATTGTCACTAGACGTCCCAAAAGGAATATAGTGTAGTTCACCAGACACTACATAGTAGTTATGATATTATTGTTAGACGTTCCACAAGAGCTATAGCATGTTCTCAAATCATGAAATGCTAAACATCCCACAGGGAATATAGCAAAACTCATTTGCATATATCTCACTAGACGTTCTATAGGAAATATAGTGAAGTATGTTAAACATAACATCTTGCTTAAAAATTGCACAATAATTTAATCAGCAATCCATCAATTAGGATATAATTAAGTACCCTAATTCTTTCCTTCGAAATTGTGTGCTTCTATTGTTTTGCCGCAATTTGTTAAGCAAATAGCAACAAAGGAGAGCAACTGTAAGCACACAATTTCAAGATGCAATTGTGTATGAATGCGACTAAAGCCTCTATGATGATAATTTAATAAAAAATTAACCTCTAGTGTTAAGTTTCGCAATTGTAAGGACTAAATTGCAACTTTTTATAGGTTTAATTATAAAAAATTTACTTTTACAGGGGTATATATGGAAATGTGCAACCAGCATTATGTAATGCCAATCGACATTACATAATGTTGATCGGCATTACACAATGCCGATTGACATTTTGGAATGTCGAAGCGCTAAAAATTCAGTAAAAATCTTTTTTCTCATTGGTCCAAATTTAATTAATAAATAAATTGATTTGATTATTTAGTTGTAGGTTTTGGTCTTGGTCTAGTACGCATCTCTTACGCATATAATCTTCTTCTTTTTGAAATTAAAATTCTTATCCTATTTTTGTGAAAGAAGAGATCAGAGCTACTGTAATCACATAACTTCTGTAATCACGTAAGTGGTTAGCTTAGGAACAGGATATAAAAAGAAAAGATTGGTAAAGAAGAAAAAAAAAAGGGGGGAGAACTAAAAAAAAGAAAAAAAAAACTTAATCAATTACTGCAATAGAGGTTGATTGAGAAAAAAGAGAGGAGACCTAACCTAATACGGTCATTTTTCAAAACCTTTTTTTTTTTTTAAAAAAGTATGTTCTTTTAAAAGTCTAGAAATCAAGAAAGCGCAGAGTTAATTTTCTCAAAATGGTAAAATCTCATTTTAGGGGGATTCAAATAACATCTGCACAATATTACTTATCTTCTACTCCTTTCTTTTTATTAGTTCTTTCTTTTATATCATTATTTTATTATTTCTATATTTTTTATTTAGGTTTTATTTTCATTATTTTATTTTCTTTGTTCATTAATTCTAATCTTATTTTCTTTTTTTTATTCTTTATTTTTCATGATTCTAGTGATGAATACATGATTGAATCAAGGAAACTCACAAAGAATTCATGAATGAAAGCCAAAAGTCAAGATCCCAAATATTATTTTATTTTGCTCTGTTTAGTTTAGTTTATTGTATTATATTATATTTTTTTAGGTTTTGAATTTGTTTAATTTGTCTTCTTGAGGGTTGTATTTTAATTTAATTTTTTTTTTATTATTTTGGTAGATTTTGTGATAGCCCCGATAGTGAAAATAATGAATATTTAGTTCTCTTGTTCTTAAAAATTAATTAGTAAATTATGTTCAATTTGGTAAACTTTAATTAAAATCTATAGAGATAGTAGATTAATTTAGGTTGTATGTTAATTAAAATTAGGGTTTTTTAAAAGAAATAATTTAATTGCATGGTTGATTTTTTTTATTTGTTTGTTTTGATTTTTTATGTTTTTAGGTTTTTTTGTTTATTTTTGTGTGTTTTGGGCCGCAATTCCACGTTTAGGCTCTAACTCATTTAATAAATAAGCTTTTAATTAGATTTTTAGGTTTAATTTTAAAATCAATTTAGGCCCATTTAGGTTAATTTAGACTTAGCCCATTAAATTAAAGTCATTTTCCATAAATTGTAGATTTAATATCACCTTAGAATTAAAACATGTAGAATTAGGCTCACTAATTTAAATACTTCATGATTTTTAGATTGAGGCCCAATTTTTAGAATTAAAACAAATAGACTTAGGATCACTTAATTAAAATTAAATTGTAAACTAGGCTTATTAGTCTTTAGGCTCACTTATAAATTAAAATATATAGATTTAACTAATTTAATTAAAATCAATGTAGATTAGACTAACTTCAAGATTATGAATTTAAATGAATGCATTGTTTACTTGTATATTTCATGCCTAGTTTGCCTAGGGTTGATTGTTTTAATAAGGGTTTATATGAAATTGCATATAAATAGAGATTATGATAGTAATTTATAAAGTAATTCTAAAAGAATACGAAACTAAAAAAGGTTAGTATTTCATACCCGGAATCTCCTAGTTGTAGTGCTAACTTTCTTTTAGGGAATCAAGTACCAACATTTTTCGATTTATTCCAGTTATTACCTTGGTTGGTGAATCCTCATCTCCATGCCATGTCTTTTTTATAGTGGTTAGTGTGCTCTTTAGAGCCCTGAACTCAAACAATGTTATGGTTTCTAAAATCTTGGGCACGTGCTAAACTCCGCTGTCTACAATGTCTACTTCTATAATGACTAGTTTTATAATGATTGCTTTTCCAATAACTAGATTTTACTGACTCATTTAAAATAAGACAACATAAAATTACACATAAAGTTAAAATTACAAATAAAACTACATTAAATTACAACTAAAGGATACTTAATATTAAATTTAAACTAAGAGATATTATCTTTAGCTTTAAGGACAAAACACATTTGTTCATGAATTCGAAGCTGCTGCTCGGTCATTCCTATTGAATCCTTGAGCAAGATTTCATAGTCACGATGAAAATTCAAATATTCCAACTTATTTGCTAAATAATCCATAGCTTGAATTTTTCATTCTTTATGTACTTTTAACATGTTTCAAATTTCCTTAAGTTCATCATTCTTGTCTTCTTCATTCACTTTTGACTTTCCCTTTCTCTTTCCCTTCTTTTTTTGTTTTTTACCAATAGGACGAACTTCAACTTCATTATCATCAATGTTAAGATTTGTATCTACATTGGATGAAGAAGTATATGCCCCACTTTCATTAATCCTTTTTTTTTTTGGAAAAACGTTGGAATAGATTTTTTATTTTCCACTTCGGATCATCTTTTAGCATCACTTACACATGCTCATGTATAAAGTGCTTCTTGTTATGTTGCTTGAAAGGCTCACGTGCATGTTGTTTCAATTGGTCATCATTCCACCCACTATGATGTTCTCCAACCAATTTATTGTAGTATTGGTTAAATTCATTAACTAGCTAACTCAGCTAATGCCAATGTGACTTCACAACTTTATCCTTTCTTGCTGGTCCAGATTTGTGATTTTCATTGAAGTAATTAGTGACTCGTTTCTAGAAAGTCTTTTCACTTTAGGAGTTACCAATATTGCTGCAGTTGGAAATTGTGACTCAATAACTTACAAACAGCTTGTCATCATCAATACTCCATGGAGCACGTTTGCCATCAGTTTCTTCTACTGGTTCATTGGTAAGGGTAATATTTTTGAACTCTTGCTGAGTTGAATATGGTGGTATTTGAGAGTCCAAAATTGAATTTTTTTTGTGTTGCATTCTCTCCCAATTGGTGGGTTTTGTAAATTTATGATATATAGGAAATAACCTAGCCCCGGATACATAGGAAATGGATATGAAAAATTTGGTGGATAATTGGAATTGGGTGGGGGATATGAATAATTTTGCATATTTGGAGGATTATTGGGATATGGAAAATTTGGATAAAACTGAAGATTTTGAAGGTTTTGGTTTTGGTTTTGTGAAGAGGAAAAATTTTCTATATTTGGAGCATTAAAATGGGGATTAAAATTGTTCAAATTCTCATCCATGATGAGGAAATATAAAAAAAAATTGTAAATTATGTGAAATTATAGAAAAATATTGAAGAAAATGAAAGTGATAGGAGATAAAAGAGAAGTGATATTGAGTGATATTGAAATGAAGAGTGATATTGAGGAGGGGTATTTCAAATAAAAAATTTTATTAAAATAAATTTAAAAAATTATTATTTTTTAATGTTAGTAAAAAAAAAGACCATTTTGTTATATTACCGTTGATGAATTTTTTTGAAAATGGTTGACAAATATTTTATGCAACTTTTATTAAAAAAAAAATTCAAAAGGCTGCAAATTGTAGCCATGATGCGTGTAATCTTAGTGATGCGCATCATCACCATGACACGGTCCCTATAGGTGTTGTGTAATGGGATGAGTATCATGAGGGATATTACACCCTCATGAAACATCATTACAAATGGCCTAATAGAGCTCTAACATCATTTGAAAACCATCAATATTAGCTTCAAATCATTTTCAAAAAGCATTCTAGCCCTATGTATTTTCAACTTTTTTTACATTACACCCATCTATTGCATATTACACCCTTCACTCTAAATTTCAGATAGATTAAGTCCTTTTTGCAAATATTGATGGTTAAAAATATCCAAATTAGTCCTTATAATTTAAAAAATTTTCTATTTAATTCTTAAGATTTTTATTATTAACAATTAAATCCATACAAGTACTAAAATAATTCAATTAAACTTATTAAAATTTTTAAAATATATATTTTTATATAATTTAGATGTCAATCATCTAGTTCTAATGGATTTACAATAACAAAAATATATGTAGTTATAAAAAGGGAAAATTACTGTCACCCCCTGAGGTTTAGCTAAACTAACTAGTCTGTCCCTCCATTTTTAAAAGTAAAATAAATAACCCTCAAATTTGATTATGTTAACTATTTCCCCTTTCATTAAAATATTTAAGAATATTATGTTTGTCAAAAGCATAAATAGTGGTTAAAATGTTAATAATTATATAAAATTCCAAAATTATCCTTAATTGATTAAGAATTTGGACTGATCAATATATACATAATAATTTGCCAACTAAATTGCAAATTTTTAAGAGAAAAAAAATATCATTTAACTCCTTAAAACTTTATCTTCCTTTCACCCATACCATTTCTTTCACACCCACCTATGAATTTCTTTCACACCCATTCATGTCATCGACTACTAATCCACCACCACCACCATTGATCCACCACCACCACCACCACCACTAATCCACCATTAGCATATACGCCCTTATCATAAATCTAGCATCATCACCACTAAGTTGCCACCACCACATACACCCATATCACAAACCGAGCATTACAACCACCAATTTATAGCAACAATGGGTAGCAAGAAATGGTAATGACAACAACAACAATAATAATCGCAATAATCATAGCAACAACAACACTACCATATTCAAAGGAGAGCAACAACATCAAAATATGGAGGAGATTCTCATATGTTGTTTTCAACAACAGCCTCTATGGAAATGGGAAGAACAATCGCCTCTCTTTCGTTCACAGCGTCTCCAATTTTATTGGGGATATGATGCAGGTTGATTCGTCCCCTGTTGTCTTTTTCTTCCTCTTCTCTTGTATAGTTCAATAAGAAGAAGAAGAAGAACAAGGCAGGTTGATTGTCAATTTTGGTTGTGGCAGGGCAAGTAATTATTAGAATTTTAAAGGGAAAAATTCATTGGAGAAATACTCTTCAACAACTAGAAAGAGTTGGACCAAGGTATGTTGGAGTTTGTCTATTGACCTCTACATTTATGGGCATGGCTTTTACCATTTAATTTGCAAAAGAGTTTATCAAACTAGGTTTACAGTGATTTATTGATGGTGTATTAGCACTAGTGTTTTCAAGGGAATTGTGTCATGTAATCACATCAATTGTGATTGTTGGGCAGATTGGTAGTGCATATGCAGCAGAGTTGGGAACAATGTAGGTTTCCTTTTAAAAAAGTTATTTTATGAGTTAGAATCCAAAATATATTTGGTAACTACTTAATAATTATCAATTATTAGTGTCTAAAAAAATTATTAAAAATGTTATTAATTAGTTTTTATTGATAAACTAAATAAAAATAAAAATATCAATAATATGTAAAAAAATAAATAACTCTTGGCACAAAGTTGATAAATTTAACAATATAATAGGGGTAAATAAGTCTTTTTATATATAACAATTGTTTTTTACAGTAGGGGGAAAGTAATATGTAGTGTCAAAACTAAAGGGGAAATTAATTGACTTTAAAAAATGAAGGGACCAAATAGTTAGTTTTAACAAACTTTAGGGGGTATTAGTAATTTTTCCTTATAAAAATTATGGCATACTTTAATTATGCATTAAATATTTACACAATTAGTACAAAAATATGGCAAAAATGAATACATAATAAACTTTTTTAATAAATAAAAAACACATGAGTCATTTAATAAATAAATACTAGTGAAAATTGTAATATTTTTCAACTAAAAATAAATAAAAAATTATTGCATACAGACATTTTTCTTACACTTTATGTTTAGTAAATTAATAATTCTATTAATTAAGCTCTTTAAATAAACAAAACATTAATTTACGTGAGATTCTTCAGTGACTTTATTTTTTAACTACTTTTATTTTAATTTATTTTATCATCATAGGATGAAAGTATATTTTATCATTCAACGGTGGTTGTTAACAAAATGTACTTTACTTTGTCAAAAAAAAAAAAAAAAGTAATTGTATGAGATGCCTTAATTGATTATAATATTATCTTTAAAGTTATAAAATTTAAATTTATAATTTTTACTAGTATTTTACTTATTAAATATCTCATATATTTTTTGTTGATTAAAAGTTTATTATGCATAATTTTTGCCATATTTTTATATTAATTATATAAATATCAAATGCACAATTAAGATATATTATAATTTTTATAACGATATAAATTTTTACTATTATAAATTTTATTAGAAATAGATGATTGACATCTTAATGATATGAAAAGTATATAATATTTAGAATTCTTAATAAGTTCAATTGAATTATTTTAGCAATTGTATGGACTTAATTGTTAATCATAAAAATTACAAGAATCAGACATAAAATGTTAAAAATTAGAGGGACTAATTTGAATATATTTTTAACTCTCGATTTTTCAATAAGGGCTCAATGTACCAAAAATTGAGAGTGGAGGGGTGCAATGTGCCTGTAATTTGGTGCAAGGGTGAAATGTAAACAAGTTGAGAGTAAAGGGGGGCTAGAATGCATTTTGCATATTTTGAAAGTACACTCACCAAGCTAATGTCATCCATCTTCAAATTTAATTGTAGCTGCACGTGTAATACACACTCACGATTTCTATAAAAAAGGTGCAATGTAAAACAAATTGAGAGTGAAGGGTGTAATGTGCCAAAAGTTAGTAGAAGGGTAAAATATCAAAAAAATTGATAGTACAAGGGAGAAAGAATGTATTATTCCTTTTATATATATGTAAATTGTAATATACTTTTATATATTTTTGAAAATTGGTTCGACAAGTTTGATTTAAGCATATACACAACAACACATGCCTAGGGATGGCAAGCTCTTTAGGTCAAATTTTTGCAAGTACCCAAAACCATTTGAAGATTAAAGTTAAGGCTTAGCACATGCCTTGGGGAGTTTAAATTGTCTCAAAAAACTAAGCTAAAAATTAAGGCTAAGGACAGTTCGATCCAATCTAGGGATTTGGAAATCTCTGGAAGTGGATTGAAAATCAGGGATTTGAAAATATTAAAAATTGGTATCAGAACTAAAACTAAAAATCTTCATCTTGTATTGTTCCAAAATTTTAGTTCGGTTCAATTCAGAGATCGAATATCTCAATCCAATATAGAATGAATATTCTAAAAATTATACAATATATATTATTTGCTTAAATCTGTAAAAATCCATAAAACTTGAAATTTCATTAAATATACCTGCAACAATTAAATATATACTTTAACATAATTTAATAGCTTGTTAACCTTAGCAATAATTATTCTTAATTTTGATCTTAATAAACTTCATTTTGAGCATTTAATTTATTTGTTTAAGTGTGTATAAGTTAGGACTTTATTGGAAGTTAAAATGAAGTATGAATATCTTGGGCTGATTCGACCTCTGAGATTCAAGGAGGCTTTTGACATCCTTAGAGCTTTATAATGAGAAAGTTATCTTCATCACATTTGAAGTATACATCTTGAGCTTTCTAAATTGGGCTTACTTGTCAAAATCTAAGTTCATTTATGTATGAAAATATTGAGTCGAAATCAACATATGCAGTTGCCATTTTAGATTGCACAACTCTTAGTATTTTGAATATATCTTGAGCTATAGAAGTCCAATTAAAGTAATTTAAAATGATATGAAAATATAAGTCAAATTTATAAAAATTTTAGGAAGAAAGTTTGGGAAAATTCAAATGTCTCCAATAGGAAATCACGGTTTCAACTTGTACATAGTTGTTTGACAGTAGTCTACATTTTAAATTGCACATCTCTTAGTATTTTGGATATATCTTGAGCTATAGGAGTTCAATTGAGATGATTAAAAATGATATGGAAAGATAAATAAAATATCTACAACTTTTATGAAGAAATTATGGGCAAATTAAAACTTCTCCAATAGAAAATTTCGATTTCAACTTGTGCATAGTTGTCCGACAGTAGTCTGCATTTTAGATTGCATAACTCTTAGTATTTTGGACATATCTTGAGCTAAAGAAGTTTAATTTAGGTGATTCAAAATGATATGGAAATCTAAGTCAAATATATACAACTTTTATAAAGAAAGTATGGGCAAATTCAAACATCTCCAGTAGCTAATCACAATTTCAATTTATGCACAACAATCTCACAGCATTACTTTCAAAAATTCAAAATTATAATTGTTGGATTCAAAATATAGACATTGGACACATTATTTGTATCTCAAATAGTTATATTTTTGAGTGTTTATCTATATAAACACCTCTAGAGTCGAATGGAAGTTAATACATTTTTTGCTTATTATTATTCTCTATCTTAACATTCATTAAAGCTCTCAAATTCTCAAATATTTACTCTTTGTTTATAAATCTTATGAGAGTTGGTTGTGTGTAGAAATAGAATTTCTCTTAATCTTAAATCTTGGGATAGATTACTAGGGAAGTGAGATTTATTTTTAAAGGAATTAGTTTAAGTGTTGTCCATTGAAACACTTGGGATTTAGTTTTTTGAGTGAGCCTTGAAAACTCATGTTGTAAGGTTATAAGAGTGAGCCATAAAACTCTTGTGTGATCTCAATCTTATGAATAAGATTATGGATGATTGAAAATACTAACTTGGTGATAAGTTAAGTAGAGATGTAGGATTGTTGTTGAATCTGAACTCCTTAAATCATTGTGTTTTTCACTCTTCTTTCTCAACATTCTTTCAATTCTTGCAAAGAATTATTTTTAATTTCAATTTTTATTTAATAGCCTTATTCCCCCCTCCTCTAGAGCTTTTTCATAACTCATGTCCAACAAACAAAGTTCAACATAACTAACAAATCCAAATTTAAATTTAGTTTTACACAACTAAAGTTAAACATAGCTTACATAAATCCAATTGAAAAAATAATATGGTCTATAATAAGTCAATAATATCCAACAATGAATGCCAAAATAACATGTAAATTGTCACACAATGTATATTGAAGAAAGAGGAGCAATTTGAAATTTAACATAACAAGCCAACAACAAAATTGTAGCATTTAGATGTCAAAATCATAACAGCAGATCTTGAACATGTATATTGGCACAATTTTAATAAGAAACTAACTTGCACAAACCAAATTTTATGAGTCAAGAATACATCTATAGATGTCAATTGAGTTAAAGTGAAAGTTCTATGCATTTAAAGCAAGAACAATAAAGTAAAACATAAAAAAAATTAAATAACATACGATTTAAATTTAAAAAAAATATAAACAACCAAGCTTTAAATTATTCACATGAATCACTTAATATACCTCTTTTTTCAATAAAATAAAGCAATTCTTTTGTTCAAAATTCTAGCTGAGTATTATTATATTATTTAATTATTTTACAAAAAAAATAATGTAAATACTAAGTAGCTTTGTAATTTTTGAACCCCCACTCCTTTTTTTTTTTTTTTTGAAAATTTACATTTACTAGCATTTAATTTAACAACTCTCTTGCCCAAAAAAAACTTCATATAGGGAATAAATTAAAGCTTTACAACAACATTTTATACAATGGAAATAACACTACAACTAATTTAACTATCAAGAATCCATGGCTTAAAATCCATTCCTCTTTTCACCAAAACTCTTCTCTCTCAACTTTAAAAAAAAAAAATTACAAGAGCCAAATATTGATATTGTACATGAACATTTAACTAGTGTTTTAACTGTCACGACCCAAAACAGAGGCCATGACCGGCGCTAGAGAACAGGAATTCTTTCAAATCCGGAACCTATAGCAAGTCTTAAAATAAAATAAAACATGCAATAATGATAATAATAACATAAATAATATAATTTGCATTGGAAATAAAATCACAAATAAGACAAGGTAAATATACATCAATGAATTTAAATAATCAACTCATCTTATATATAAATAATCTTTTAATACAAATTCCAGTTCAAATCCTTAAAATACATAACTCACATAATAATTAATACATAAACCCCACAATTGTTTACAACTACTGCAGTGTCTAGATTATAAAATAAAACTCAGATAAGCAGTTTACATAGTGAAGCTGGGGCGAAAGAAATTCGGCGTATGGGTCTACTACTGAGGTCTGAAGACGATGACTCTCCTGAAAAATAGTTAACGAAGGGGCGTCAAACCTCACTGAGTGAATTATTATAATATATATACATGCATACTAAATGGCAATGCACACAGTTAACAATATATATATAATAAGTATATATATACAAGCAAATACACACAAATGCAACAAAATCATTTTATACATTTTTACTGAAAATCACTGTTTATGAAGGATTAAATAGAACCCTAGAAAACTGCAACCTTAACAGTGTTAGACAATACTCTAGCAATACAAGCTCACTTATTCCAAATATATTCACTTGTTCCATTTGGACAGTAGACTAGCCCCGAGACACTAAGTCAACCGAGCTCCAGCAATCTGACTATCAGTGTGATTGGCCCCGAGACAATTGGTCAACCGAGCTCCAGCAATCACACTCTCAAACACATCACACATCATACAAATCAATTCGATCAATATCCATAAATAGGTTAGTAATGAAGCCTAAATGCTATCAGCATACCGGTATGTACTCGGTCTTAGTGTTGCCCACTGGGTAGCACATTCTATTGATATCCTTCATTTAAATATAAAACATACATTCATAAAATCAATGATGCATTATATTAAATAAAATAGCAACATAAACCATATATATATTAGAAATATACGACATTATTGCACTCCACGAGACGGATCTGACGGGCCTGGTCCACTAGGCCTCGATCTCAACGCAACTAAATAAATAAATGACAACACAACATTAGAATGAATCTATCAAAATTTCTAGAAACTCGATCTAGAATAATAGACACAGAATTTGACCGGACATCACATTTTACGAGAATTCTACCGAAAAACCAGCAGAACCTTCCTTGTAAAATGAACATCTCTCTACTCAAAAAGTAGAGTCGGTCCTGCAAAGAAATACACTTCGAATAAATACAATTCATAACCCCTCGGTTGGATTCCAAACTACAATTCACCAACCGAGGTTCACAATTCACAAAATAATACTGATCACATGAAAAATACCAAAAATACCAAAATATCCTTTAATACTCAAAATATAGCAAACTTAAATATTCAAACGCTAAAAATATTTATTTAACCGATAAATACACAAAAATCCTAATTTTAATAAAATATTATTAAAAGTCGGTAATTCTCAATAAATTCATAAATATTGACCAAAATACATTTTATAAATCCAAATTACATAATTAACCCTAAAACTTACTAAAAATCGATAAAAACCCATTTATTTAGAAAAATCATATATTATATATAATTTGAAAATAATTTACAAAAAATAGTTTTAATTAGTTAAAAATACTAAATAATTTTTAGAAATCATTTTTATACCTTAAATAACTAGTACAACCAATTTAATTATATTTTTAGCCAATTTAGTGTCAAATTACCAAAATACCCCTAATTACGTAAATTTCACTAAAAATGTTCAAAAATTCACCAAAAATAGTATAATTACTCAAAATTAATTTTCTTAATATATATCTCAATAATATTAATAAATATACTCAATTAACCAATTAATTTCACTAAAACACATAATTAACCTAATTTTTCAAAAATTACATAAACTAAATAAATTCAAAATAAATTTATAAAATTCAAAAAAATTAAAAATAAATTTCTATAATGCATTTCAACACCTATAATCACCATAAAATACAATTTCATAATTTAATTAATTAATTTTTGAAAATTAGAAAATATTAATAAAATAATTAAAAATTCACAAAAATCAAAATAATTCCCAAAAATTCCAGAAAAATTCACAGAGGTAGATTAAGCTACTAGGATCAATGTTTGTGAAGGAAGATTGCATGAATCAACCAAATCGAAGCTCAAAAAAATCAAAAACCTAATAGACTGAAAATGTAAAATCAAAATCTAGGGAAATCTAGACCATTTTAAGTGAAACAAAGCTTGGAAATGGACTCACCGAAGCTCAAGGAAGAGATAGAGACTATTGGCGTTGAGTTTGGTGGTCGAAAAGTTGACAATCGGTGAGGGAAGCAACTTTCGACAACTCTTGAGAAATTCGGTCAAAACACGCCGGAGAAGGAGGCTTCAGGTGGTGGAAATGGTTGGCAAGGGAGGAGGAAGGTTGAAGGGCACAGTGATGGGAAGAAAATCGAGTTGCAGACGCCAGAAACTGAAAGAGGACGATCGGGAAGAAGAAGGTGAAGGCAATGGCACAATTGTAAATAAGTTGAACTTTATTTTTAGTTATAATATTATATGTATATATGTATATATATATCTATCTCACTTTATTATTTTAATATATAATATAGTACACACAATAAATATGCACCACACATATTTTAATAATATATACACATATATACATATATATATACACACATTTAATTAATTAACATAAAAACTATATAATATAATTTAATTATAAAATAACCCTAATTTAACTTTAAATGCATGCACAAACATGTATTTTATTTGACACTTTAAAATCACGCATGAGTTCATGCAAATTCATAAAAATATTTCAAATAATTAATATTAAATTATTTATGTCTTAATTTTTCCGAAAATAAAATTTTTGGAAAAATTTTATGTAAATATCTTAAAATAATTAAAAATAATTAAAATGACTTAATAAATAACAAACTCATGAAAATAATCATCAATATATATATAAATTATTAACACTGTATATCCCGATGCAGTTTAAAAATATTTAAAAATCCGGGATATTACATTAACTCTCCCAAAAACACAAAAATTGTAGCGATTCCTAACTTCACACCATATTGGTTCTTAGGGTCAAACTAGTTGTGGAGACTAGCCCTCTTTTATTTTATTGTTTTTTAAATAAAAGAACTTATTTTTTAGTTACAATATTAGCATTATTTATTTTAAAATAGCCAAATAAAATTTATATTATTTATACGTTAAATTTATTTGTATAACTTATATATTATAAATATAAAAACATTATTTCGGTGCAATACAGTTTGGTTCAATTCAGTCCATATATTTATAAATATCCAGAACCATAATAAAAAAATTATATTGGTACAATTTGGTCCAGATAAAGTTAAAAAGTCAACGGTCCAATCTAGTTTCGAAAATTTTTGGTTTGATTATTCGGTTTAATTTAGATACTTTAATCTACATGCTCAGCCCTAATAAAAATCTTTATTGACTGTATGATTTTCTTTTAGTCGAACTATCTTGAAATTTTTTATTGAAATGGGTTCAAAGATATGGGGTTCAAAGATTTGGAATTCTCTGAATTAAAATCCATCTCAAACTGTTCCAAATTGTACCGAACCAAAGAACTAAAACTTGAATCAATAATTTAATAGAATTAAAGCTTTATACAAACATGTATATGTATGTGTGTGTGTCTATATATATAATTTTTTCAATAATTATATTTAATTTATTGATATTTATTAGCATAATTCTGCAAGTGCACAAATTGTGGCAAATAAAAAAGTGATAAGTAGAGTATCGTTCTCACGAGGAAAGGGTAATAAGCACTAACTGTCAATTGATTTTTCCTAGTGAGCAAAAATCAAATAAATTGTAAGAATTAAAATAAATTGTCTACTCTAATTAATCTAATTAAATAAATAGGTATAAAATAGAGATTGGGTTTGTTCAACTAGTTAGAACTTGAATTACGAAATTAAGTTAATCTATTTCATTGATCACAATGTCTAGAATCTCTTCCGAGATCATCTAAGAATACTACAGTTAATTACAGCCTATTTTCATGGTCACACCGATTAACTAGGGTTGATTAAGTTCCTTAGTGATTTATTACTCCCTGAAGGATTCGTCTACTTTAATGATTGAGATTCTCAAGTTTTACAAGTCTATGAACTGATAAATCATGTAACTTTCATTGTCTCTAATCTATCCATATACATGCAAACAATTTAGGCCCTTAATTGAATACAAAACATTAAGCACAACTCATAAAATTGAATGAAAATCAAATCATTAATAAGAAATAAAAATCCTAATAAGTATTAGCTAGCTACTCTAAAACCAAACTCTAATTAATTTAGCTATTCATAAGAAAAAGAAAAAGAAGAAGGAAAGATAAAACTCATTGGAAGCATGCTTCGTTCTTTAATCCTTGTTAAACTCTTCAGTTCCACGTTTCACCTCCTTAGCGATGGTGTTCCCCCTAATGGCTCCCAATAGCTCCTTTATATCCCCTTTTATAGGAAAAGTCTAATGGAAAACCTACTTGCACTTCAATTCTTAAAAAGGAAGTTTTCCTTACTCAACATAGTTTCAGACATGCAATGATGCAGGCCATGTCACGTCATTAGTTTTACGACATGACTTCCATTATAGTGTGTTGCATCCTATGTTGACCTTCTCATAATTCGTCAATTTACACAAAATAGGACACAACTTTTATCATGGCATGCCGCATGCCATGTTGTATTATTTCAGCTTCAAGAACAGGACATAGGCATAAACATACCATGACATAACCCATGTCGTACCAGTCCTTAGCTATTTGGGAATTCTTCTCTAGACATGCCTACAAAAAGGGAAATACTTGTTAATATTTAATAAAAACTCCTAATTTGATAGAAATTAAACTAAAGACAATAAAATTCTAAATCAAGCTATAAACTAAAATTAATCTTAAATAAACCTAATTTGTACCTAAATATAATTAATTATTTATTCAAGATTCATTAAAATTAAACTAAAAAACATATAATAAATTATACTCAACAAATTCCACCATACTAGAGTTTTATTTGTCCTCAAGTAAAAATCATATTTAAACATTTAAACACTAGCTCAATTACAACCAAAGAGTTATAATTTCTAAGATATGCAAGTCGAAAACACTGACACTGAAAAATTTTCACTAAAGAAGATAATCAGACACAAATATATCATCCATGAACAATTTACTAATCACAACCCAAGCACATAACCTATTTGAAATCCAATAAACTTAACCTTAGAAAAAAAAACAAAATTGGTTGTGAATATGTTTTACGCTCCATTTCACAACATCTTTTCTTTTATTTCATGAGTGTGTTTTACAATCCATCTCATCACTTTCTCTTTAATCAAATCTTCCTATTCTCCCGCCTTTCCCGTATTACTAAGCATGGATACCGCCAAGTGGGTTTTTTGGATACTCTTACTCTAATTAAAGCATTGGAGTAGATTTAGAGTATAAAAATTTAGATTCAAGCATTGCTCTTACTAGAAAAAGATATATATATATATATAAGAACTAAATTTTGCATACATAATGACCATGTTCAACTGTCTTAATTAATAAACCATTTAGTAATTCAATAATTGAATAAAAAATGCACACTTCTACACTGTTGCTCCCTAATCGCAGTTAAGGTTCAATTTTGCACAAAACCAAAATAAAAAGTTTTAAAGACTAGCATCACAAAAAATGTGGAGAAATTGAGTTGAAGTTAATGAATGTTATAATTTTTATTTTCTTAATTCAACTAATACACATGCAAAAATAAAAAAAACACACAAACATAAAAACATAATACTAACATTTGGTATCCTCCGCCATACTTATCTATGACATTGTCCACAATAACGAAAATATTAAAATTAGAAAAAGAAAAAAAGGACTTCCCTAGTAAGCGTTTTCTTCCTTTTGTGCTTGCTTTAAATGCTGGATGACCTACAAAATAAAATAACAAAAACGAAAAAAATAAAAAGTAAACAATAAACTAGAATAAAAGATATTTAAAAAAAATAAATTGAAATAAAAAAAACATTAATTTGCCTACTAACAAGCGCTAATTTTAGGTCATTAGCTTGACCCTTAGAATATGAAGTATCATGGGTGCAACCGAACATGAGGAAGTGTTCTTGGAAGAATCTTCCTTTCTCTACTTTTACTAGGATCCCTTATGTTAAATAAATAAAGTGCGGACTCCACATGTCAAATCCTTAGTTTTAAATTTACTTGAAGAATGTAAGACTTCTCATGTGGGTTCTCAAACAGTCCAACACCTTTCATGGATTCCTCGTATATGACCATAATAGGTCATGGAACATATGTATTGTCACTTATAGATGGCTCATCTTCATCCCATATAGCTTCAAAAATTGTTATGTTTTCCTTATCCAACTCATTTTGTATTTGAGTTGAGTGACTTTATCCCTTGTCATCCTTAATGTCTATTCTTGCTTAGCATGCACAACTCAAAAGTGACTTCATCATTTTAACCATAAGTGTTCTCACCATCCCATATAATTTCTCCTTGTGCTAGTTGCATTAAGCAATTCATAGGTGCATATATTTAAAGTTTTTGGAGGCATACAATTTGACTTTCTATAATTTGGTCTAACTTAGAATTGATATGCTTGAAACTCTCCTTATGTTGCCTAAGAGTCTCCTCAAATTTATGATTTGCCTTAGTTTGTGCTTGAATGAATTGCTTCAACTTGTCCTCTAAGTATCATTCTTCGATCTTCTTTGTTTCTTGAATGAAATTTTCTAATATTAGCTCAAGATTTGACTTAGGTTCTTATTGATAATTCTAAGTGTGATCCATACTACTTCTCCAAAATGGGTTATGATGAGGTCATAAAGGTGAATATGAATAATATGGGCAATGTGCCTCAATGTGGTTCTCTCCATACCAATTACAAACTTGAAAATTAGATGGAAAATAATTAAATTACATATGTTCTACATCAAATATAGGATCACATGCATTACCTTAAAAATTGATAAGAAAATTCATCATTATCCATGACAAATTATTTTTAATAAAACAAATAAAAATAAAATAAGGTGTTAGTCTAACCAAAATGAAAAACATTTTAATAATAACAATGCCTTTCCCTGGCAATGGCGTCCAAAACTTATTATCACAACTCCGTAAGTGTACGGATCGTGGTAAGTAATAAAGTGATAAGTAAAGTACTATCAATCAATTTTCCTTAGCTAGCACAAATCAATATAAATTGCAATAATTAAAATAAATAAATAAAAATAAACTATCTACTTTAATTAATCTAATTAAATAAATGGTGATAAAATAGAGATTGGGTTTGTTTCACTAGTTAGGACTTGAATTACGGAATTAAGTTAATCTACTTCATTAATCACAATTAAGGGTAAACCACTCAAATTACCTAGAGTGTTTTTCGAGATCATCTAAGAATACCAAAGTTAATTACAACCTATTTTCATGGTCATGTCAATTAACTAAGGTTCATTAAGTTCCTTGGCAATTTATTACTCCTCGAAGGATTCGTCTACTTTCATGATCGAAGTTCTTAAGTTTTATAAGTCTATGAGCTAATAAATCATGAAATTTTTGTTATCTTTAATCTATCAACATACATGCAAATAATTAGGCTCTTAATCAAATACAAGACATTAAGCACAACTCATAAAATTGAATGAAAATCAAATCATTAATAAGAAATAAAAATCTTAACAAGTATTAACTAGCTACTCAAAAACCAAACTCTAATTAATTTAGCTATTCATAATAAAAGAAGAAGAAAGAAAGATAAAACTCGTTGAAAGCATGCTTCGTTCTTTAATCCTTATTAATCTCTTCAATTCCACGCTTCGCCTCCTTAGTGGCAGTGTTCCCCCCAATGGCTCCTAATAACTCCTTTATATCCCCTTTTATAGGAAAAGTCTAATGGAAAACCTACTTGCACTTGAATTCTCAAAAAGGAAGTTTTCTTTGCTCGACATAGTTTCAAACATGGGATGATGCAGGCCATGTTATGTCATTAGTTTTTTGGCACAACTTCCATCATGGCATGTTGCATCCCGTGTTAACCTTCTCGTAATTCTTCAATTTATATAGAATAGGACATGGCTTCTATCATGGCATGTCGCATGCCATGCTGCATTATTTCAAATTCCAGAATAGGACATGGGCATAAAAGCATGCCATGATGTAACCCACGTTGCACTAGTCCTTAGCTATTTGAGAATTCCTCTCTAAGCTTGCCTACAAAAAGGGAAATACTTTTCAATATTTAATAAAAACTCCTAATTTGATAGAAATTAAACTAAAGACAATAAAATTCTAAATCAAGGTATAAACTAAAATTAATCCTAAATCAACCTAATTTATACCTAAATATAATTAATTATTTATTCAAGATTCATTAAAATTCAACTAAAAAATTTGTGATAAATTATATTCAACAATATTGGACTTACTAATTCAACATGAAATCTAATATAATTTCATTTTAATTTTTGAAATAAAAAATTTCACTTATCAATTAAATTAATTTAAATCACAAAAAATAATTATTAAATTAGTAAATAGCATTTCAAAATATTATAATATAATTTATATTGGAAAATTTAAATTCATTTTTAATTATAAAATTGTAATATAATACACTTTCTAATAGCTATGGGGTTGTTGTTATTATTCTATGATATATTATTTATATAATTTTTTTTTAAGGAAAAATGTAATAATTTTTGGTATATTAGAGTGTAGTGTAAATATTGTAATAAAGTTTCCATAGTAAAAAATAATGATAAATAAAGCTAACATAAATCATTTAATTTTATAATAAAATTATAAAATGGTTGTAATTTAATATTTTGAATTGAATTATATCTTTATTTATTTTTAATTTGGAGAAGAATCGATCTCTGAACTGAATTGAACAAAAAAATTTAATTTGGAGAAGAATCGATTTTCCGACCAAATTGAACCGAAACTTTTAATCTCCAAGCCAAAAGTTTTGAGCAATTTTAGAGCCTTATTTTTAAATCTCCAATATTTTGAAAGAATTCTAGAGAATTGCATTCTCTAAAATCCAACTGAACCATGCCCACCCCTAGTGACATAATTGATATTTTTATGCCCCTTTTGGTTCATATGAAGTTCTTAGTGCACTTAAGTAAATGCATCCTTCCAAAGCTCCTAGACCTGATAGTATGTACTCTCTTTTTTCAAAAATATTGGTATATCATTGGTAACGATGTGTCAACTCTTGTTTTGAATTTTTTACAATTGGGTCATATGCTAGATAATTTTAACTATACCTTTGTTACTCTTATTCCAAAATTACAAGCGCCGAGTCTATGAAAGATTTATGGCTTCTTAGCTTTTGTAATGTTGTTTAAAATCTAATATCTAAGGTGTTAGCTAATCGATTGAAACTAATATTGCAGAAGTTATCTAGTGTACTCATAGTACCTTTGTGTTAGGGAGGTTTATTATTAATAATGCAATGATAGTGTTTGAAATTTTTCATGCTATGAAGCATATTTTGAAAAGCAAGAAGGGTATTGTGGCTTTTAAATTATATATCAGGTCTTCTCTTAAATAGATTATAATTAAAATATAGTTTCCGCTTCACTTATGTGCACTTGGTGATGACTTGTTTGAGATATGTGTCCTTCTTTTTTCTTATTAATGGGAAACCTTTTAGTTTTTTATCCCTCAAAGAGGTCTCAGGGGTTACCTAATTTCTCCATATTTATTATTGTTATGTGCAGAGGGGCTTTCTGCTCTTATAAGAAAAGAAGTCAATATGAATGTTATTAATTATGGCATTTGTGGTAATAGTCTAGAGACATCTCACTTTGTTGTCCATATGATAACATTATGTTTTTTAGAGCCACTATAAGGGAGGCTCTTATTTTACAAAATCTTCTACATCATTATGAACTAGCATTGAGATAAATTTTGATAAATCAGAGCTCTTTTTAAGTTATGGTGTTGACTCTTCAAAATGTGATGAAATAGAACAAGTTTTAGGGGTTAAAGGGGTAGGATCTCATCCAAAATATCTACGATCGCCTACTTTTATTGGAAAATTAAAAAAATTGATGTTTCATTCATTGAAGGACTAAATTTTAAAAAAGCTTAATGGGTGGAAAGTGAAATGTTTATCAATTGTAAGGAAAGAAACTAGTATTAAGTTTATGGTTCAAGCCATTCTAAATTATATTATGAGTTGCTTTGTTTTACTGGCTACATTTTATGATGAAATCCAATCTTTAATCAATACATTTTGGTGGGGTAATATGTGTTAGGAAAAATGGGCCCTTTACAATCCAATAAGTACCTTCACCACTTTAGATCACAATATGAAAAAAAATACTTGATAAATAAAAGAGAGAAACACATAATAATTTAATATGGAAAACTCCTAAATCGAAAAAACTACAGGCATTGTCAAAAGACGACTAAGAGAAAAAATATTTACTATATGAAAAATTATTACAACTACACTACAAAATATTTAACTCTCACATATAACCAAAAGCTCAAGTACACCCAAGAGAATTTTCCATAAATTCTCTACTAATATAGCTAATAGCTCTCAATGTTACACTCTCACACATACCCAAGAGCTCAAGTATACTTAAGAGAATTTTTCATAAATTCTCTACTAGTATAGCTAATAGTTCTCAATAATATACCAAATATTACATGGTGATTAAAACACACCAAATATTTATAGTGATTGACACATTTAACAAAGGAGGAGGAAGAGTCCTTTTATAATCAACTAACTCCTTTCTTCCTTCTCTTCTAACCAATGTGGGATAACATCCATTTTTAATTTGTTTTATCATCTTCCAACAATCTTCACCATGATTAAAAAAAATTAACAGAACAAGATCTACCTCACTATCAACTATGACACTCACAATTCTAAAAATAAGAATTTTCATACTCCACCATAAGAGTATACACATTTGGAATTCACCAACTCCAAGAATTTTCACCTTAACCAATTTATGTCGAAAAACTGCTAATAAGTTATGGTGCAACTTCCAATGTTGAATTTTCTAGGAACTTCATTAGCAATCGACATTAATTCCACCATATACCTTGTATCAACTGTCAACCAATGCCTGTGTGTAAACTTATGGACCCGCTAGCAATAACACGTCATCTTCCATGGCAAACCTTAGAGACTAATAATATCCCAAAAGGATAATCTAATCTTTTATGGAGAAAAGAGACCCACTACTAGTGATAATATGAGCATCTCTATTTACTAATTTTGAAGCAATTTGCCAAACCCTGCTCCATCGACAATTTTTCTTTAGGTGCCAAGATTGCCCACACCTTCAAATTCTTATGTAAACCATATTGATTATCATTGACTTCATCTTTCCATAAGTCAATATCAACACACTCATCAAATTTCTTCACCTCAAACTCAAGCTTATTTTTTTTTAACAATGCACAGTGTCTCCCATATACTTGAACAGTACTTCCTGCTACAGTGACCTCACTCATGATTAATAAGTAAACAATTGTGTCTACAAAATACACTAACAAAGTTTTTAGAAGAGATTGAGGGGACATAAACATTACCACTTAAGTCCTAACTTCCTTAGGCGATTATAGTCTTTATGACAAAACTTTCTTAGCTATACTTACTTATACAATACTACAATCTATTAACACAATACAAAGGACCTCCAGTTGGATCACAATAGTTTCTAAAAAATCTTTTCTAATGTGGAAGATCAAACAAAGCTGCAATGACAAAGGATACTATGAATTTTAAAGACATTCCTATGCCGCCTTCAAGCTTGTCTCTTACCGAACCATCGGCTCTGATACCAATTGTTAGGAAAAATGAGCCCCTTACAATCCAATAAGTACCTTTACCATTTTATATCACAACATGAACAAAAATACTTGAGAAATAAAAGAGAGAAACATAAAATAATTTAACGTGAAAAACTCCCAAATGAAGAAAAACCATGGGTGTTATCAAAAGACAACCAAGCGAAAAAATATTTACTATGTGAAAAATTATTACAATCACACTACAAAATATTTAACTCTCACACATACTCAAAAGCTCAATTACACTCTAAGAGAATTTCCTATAAATTCTTTACTAGTATAGCTAATAGTTCTCAATTGTACACTCTCACACATGCCCAATAGCTCAAGTATACCCAATAAAATTTTCCATAAATTCTCTACTAGTATAGCTAATAGCTCTCAATGGTACACCAAATATTACATAGTGATTAAACACATACCAAATATTTATGGTGATTGACACATTTAATAAAGGAGGGAGAGGAGTCCTTTTATAACCAACTAACCTCCTTCTTCATTCTCTTCTAACCAATGTGGGATAACATCCATTTTTATTTTATTTTTTTTATCATTTTTCAACAATATGTTGGATGATAAGAAGGCTCATTGGATTGGGTTAAAATCTCCTTCAAAAGCCAAATCAGAGGGAGGACTTGGGTCCCGACATCTTTTTCCTTTTAATATGGCTTTATTGGGCAAACAAATATAAAGGTTGTTGTCTTAACCCAATTTTTTATGTGTTATCTTTTTAAAAGCTTGTTATTGCTCTAATTTTGCAATTCTGAATGCTAGTGTTGGTTACTCTTTAAGCTTTTTGTGGTTTAATCTCCAAAATTCAATCCTTTTAATTCATCGAAGTTTTATGTTGGAGAGTGGGTAACGGTGACTCTATTAAATTTTGGCAAGATAATTACGTGCCTGATTTGCCTTCTTTTCAACTTTTGGCGCCTAATATATTATCTAATCATTTAATAGTGAGTAAACGTACTAATACTGATCTTAAATGTATTAATCAGATTTATCTTGAGAATGAAGTCCCTAAAATTCTCAAACTCCCCATTAGTTTTTTTTACAGCATCTATCAAGTAGGGTTACTATGTCGCTTTAAACCTCTAAGTGCTCCTTCTCCATCTACCCTTTAGCTAGCTCTTGACAGGAAAATAAAAAACAAGCACAAGTAGAATTTTGAGCTATGCAATTGAGAGCACTGTCCTAAAGGATTTTTAGCTGTGTATCCTCAAGGATAGAATAGACTTCCTCCATAATTGTTCTTTTCTTATGAGAGGCAATATCTTGCAAATTAATTGCAATAATGTTTGCAATTAACTAAGTAATGTTTTAGTTTTTAAAATTTGAAGAGGCTATTCTTAACAACATATTAATGTAATTCAAATAATGCAGTTGTAAGAAATTGGAAATGCATGTAACAATTTTCAAATAATGCACTTGTAAGAAATTGAATACATGTGTAACTAAAAAAGTAGGTATTACAAGTAAGGTTTAAAATTTAAATCTATAATAGTAAAAATTAAGTGGTCAAATTGGTTTTGGATTGGGCTTCGCATATATCTCGCACATAGGAGAGAAATCCACCCGTTTTTACTACAAATGGATTTTTGATCCATCTCTCATGCACGAGACTTTCTTCCATCTCTAACCTTTTATAAGTCCAACAACTTGATTATATTACAAAATTATAAAACTAGTTTGTATCTTAGCACTGTGAGTATTCACAACAGCTGTTGATGGAAAAGTTATTTGGAAGCTTCGTATTCAACCAAAAATAAAGATTTTTCTATGGAGGTTGGTTGATAATATACTGCCATGTGCGGAGGTGTTAGAACGATGGAGTACTCCAGTTGCAAATACATGCTGCTTCTGCAAATCAGCTAATGAGACATTAATCCATGTTTTTCGAGATTGTTCATGGACTCGTGTGGTATGGTTAACGTCCAGCTTGTCTATTAGAGCTAATTCTTTCTCTCTGGTGGAGGTAGTTGACTGGTTGAAAGCTTTATTTGCACAGGTGAGATTGTTTCCTTTCAGGTTATCCGTAGAGTAGCCAATGGTCCAGCTCATGATATATATCGATTACAACAAAAAAATACAGAATATATATATATATATATATATATATATATATATATATTTTTTTTTTTTTTTTTGAATTAGCTAAGTATGTTTTGCAGATTTGGAATAATTTTATTTTGATTTAAAATTGTGCATCTTGTATTTATTCACAGTGCTCTTGTCAACGATGTATCTTAAGCATCGTTTTCCTAGGAAAAAAAAAAAAATTTGAGTCTTACGACCAAGTTAAAATTATAAAAAAATAATTGTATATGGCACCCATTGATAAATCTAATAAAAATATATATGTAATTATTTCCAACAATCCAAGTCACCAAGCATAAATATAGAATGATATAAGAAAATTTTTTCATTAATAATTGGATTTGGCAAGCAATGATTACATAAAATGGTTCAAGCACTAAACTCAACATCAATAGTCAACATCAAAGTAAAGCTACGATTCTAGATATAATAGATAGCTCTGATATGAGAGTCGTTTTCTCTCAAATGGACAGCTCTGTGGTGCAGCTGCTGCTGCTTTGTTTCATGGTTTTTTACCTAGCCCTTACACAATTTAACCTTCCACAGCAACACCTCCATACCTATCATGGTAACAACCCATCCACTCTAGCATCTGCTCTTAATCCCAACCCCCCACAAATCAACCTTCTTCACAGTAGATATGGATCAAATCAAGTCATGGATACGGTGCTGAAGCTGTCCTTCATCTGCTTTTACCCATGGAGGAAGGTGGGAGAATCCTTAGCTTTAGCATTCCCACAGACATTGCTTTGCTGCACTCACTGTCTCAGAGTTGGAGCTCTGTGATGGATCTTCAAGTTTATGATCTCGAATTGAAGACGACCTTTCACTTCTTTTTTAGCAATCCTGGTGGAAAAGAGAATGTTGTGAAAGGCAGCAAAGCTGTATTTGGTCCTTGGATCAACAATAACTGCAGCCAAAAATTTTCGTTGGTTCCCGTAACTTCTACAGATGGTCCACGGTTTTTTACAGATGAAGGAAAGAAGTCATTGACTTGCTTTCCTTGTTCTTTTGGTGCTGGTATAATCGCGGCTGCTCTCTTCAATAGCATTAGAAAATCATCTCCAAAAGCTATCAACTCGTATCAACCAGTGACTCGTCCTCAACATCAGCCTAGTTATGGTTGTGTTAACTCGGACAAATGGAGCAAGTTTCCTTGCTGTGTACTGATGGGAAACATGACTGATGAGACATCGTCTTACCCTGCTGCAGTTTGTAATAGAGCTCATGATGATCCTCAGAATTCTAAAGCTTCCTTTACTCTATGGGTCGTCGAGTTGGTGGGCCAAAATGTGAATAATGAAAGCCCGCCCAAAGTTAACATCAGCAAGCTCAATGATGGGGAAAATCCAGCTTCTGTTCGAGCTCATTTTCAAGCCATATTCTCTGGCCCATCATCTCAATATTCCTGTGCCCTTGGCATTGCATTTCAAGGCACCTCTGCTCAGCAATCCTTTCTTTATGGCGCCTTTGCGTCTAAGACCACTACGTTCAGCTCTGTTTAAGCGTGTGTCTCTTGTTTCTTTTGCTTAATGTTTTGTTAATGACTGTCAAAATAGTTAACTTCTACCATTATAAAAGTAATATCTGTGACTATCCTTACTAGATGTTTATCTTTGCTTCTTTCTCTTAATGAATCATGATTGTTCAAAACAAAAAAAGTCAACATCAACATCAATAGTCGCAATCATTTTTTTTTAACACTCTAATCGCAATCATTTTCAATTCCACACAACAATAACATCCTTTTCTCTTTGGGCTTGGCCATTTCTTGTTGCTGGTTTATAAAAATGGCATATGTTTGCTTGACATTATGAGGGTTCAAAGATGTTTATTTCTTTAATTTTGCCTTCTAAATTATCTCAATTACACCCTAAAAGCTCTTTTAGATCATTTTTTTTTCTTAGGAAGAATTTACCAACTTTTAAGTTAATATAAGGAAAAACCCATATTGAAGCTCCTAAACTTATCAACTTTTTAGTTTTAGATCTTTAAAGTTTCATTTTATCTTCACAGGTTTGAAATTTTAAACCCTTATGTCAATTTTGTAATAAAATTATTTTCTTTTAGTTCTTGAAGTTTTATATTTCTAACATTTATACTATTTTTTACTTTTTAATATTTATATCAGTTTTAAAATTTTTTCACCAGTAAAAAATAAATTTAATTATTTTAACTTCTAATAATTTAAATTAAAAACATGAATTTATATACATTTTTAAATAATTTTAAATTTTAAAAATAAATAAACAAGTTAATGTTAAGATTAAAAAAATTATAATAAAATTACTGTTTTTCAAAATAAAATATTATGATGAAAAAAAATACCATTATTAAGAGAGATTATGATAAAACATATTTTATAATTCTTCAAAATTTAAATTTTATATTTTCAATGCATTTTTCTAATTTTTTATAAAAAATATTAATTAAATTATTGTGAATAATTTTTTATAATATAACTTTTATAAATAGTGAATATCAATGCATGTCTATGCATCACTAAAAAATAGTGATAGATTTTCCAATTAATTCAAAATTTTATAACTATTATCTTAACCGTCCTTTTTTTAATCATGCTTTTTGGGTATATGAAAAAAGTTTATATTATAAAAATTTATTCACAATAATTTAAAATATTGTGAAAAACATTAGTGTTTGTAGACACCTGATTTAGTCAGCCCGTGTTAGGGGACGAATTAGGGGCGCTCGGTTTGATTAGTCCGTTGTCAAGCCCAATGATGAGAATGTGAAACTTGGGCATGAGAATGAAGCCTGAATCTCTAACGAAAGGTGGACTTGAAAACCTAAAGTCTAAAAAGCACAAAACCTAGCCTAACTATCCAAAATTGGCTCAAGCCCGCTTGGCCCAGCGCAGGCCCGGGCCAAAGGGGCGTCACCTTAGTGCAACGAGGCGATCGCCTCTTTGGCAGCTAGGCAATTGCCTCATCACAAAGGTGATTGCCTCATTGAAGAGGCGCCGCCTCTATGACATCTCACTTGCAGCTGCATTAAATGTAGCTGCAACCATGGTGGCTAAGTTGTGTGGGCCTCACCCTTTAGACCTGATTTTTAAGTGAGAAAGAGATTTTTGGGGAAGAGAAAAAGGCTATGGAGGCTCATGATGAGCTAGAGGGCTTAGGAGCATGGGAAAGCTAGGGAATAAAGAGAAAGAGAGAGAAAAAGAAAAAGGAGGAACCATTATTGATTGAAAAAAAACCACAATTGAAAAAAAAAGAGAGGGAGGAGCTCTGAAAAAAAGAAGAAAGAAAAAATGTCCTCAAGGAAGAAGGAGATATTGAAGCAAGGGAAAGTCCATATTTTCCTAAGAGAAGAAGGAAGAAACTTATGTCAAAAGTATATATCACATCCTAGCAAGGATCACAATAAAAAAACATCTCTGAGGGCCTCTCATTTTGGTAGAAAACTTGCACTTAAACATGACATATGCATCATTTTGTGTATTCTTACTTGTGTGTAACTAAGTTATTAGTATATTTTAGGTTTATCTCTAGTTTATCTTGTTTAATATCTCACTTTATTGATGTGATCTTTAAAGACTTTTGCATGTAGTTGTAGTTTGATGTTTATAGAGTGTGTATATGCATGTGTTATTACTTAAAAATAAAAGTCTGAACGTTTGAGAGTTAGAATCATCTATTGATCAGGAAACTCCTCTTCATAGAGGCGTCGCCTCTTATTAATGAGGCGATCGCCTCTTATTAATGAGGCGATCGCCTTATTGATAGGCCTCTAGAAAGTTTTTCTCCTTTGTTTATATGCATTATATGATTATTTTGCCTTAAATATATCATGGGCCTCTGTTGATGAGGCGTCGCCTCATCAATGAGGCGATTGCCACATTGATAAGTCGACCCGCTTTTAGCTTTACTTTTTTCTATTAATGCTTATCGTGATGTCCACTTGACATGTGCCTTTTGACCTTTAAACATGGCTATTTCATTGTATTACGATGACTATCTTGATTATTTGATGATTTCCTTAGCCCATGATACGAAACCCCTTTTTGTAATATTTCTTTGTAAGTATTGTTATATATAATTTCGTGTTTGAAAGAAGGGACTAACTGTATGTTTATTGCAGGAATTACTTAATGATTTCCATCATTGAGGAGTCGCCTCTGTTAGCTATCCCTTTTATATCATTACGTTTATATTATTTGTCATTTTACTTTCGGTATATGTTTAGTTTATTTTTTGTATATTATTATTTTATTTTAACTAAAAGCGTTGTAATCTTTAATCCCTTCCCCAATTTAATTTTGAATGTATGGTTATAAATTATTATTTATTTTATTTCTGTTGAACATTGGGACTTAAAAGCATGAAATTGGATTAATGTTCAAACTTAGACTTAACTATAAAACTTGGAAAATGAATAAAGGCAAGCGCAACTTTGAATGCAAATAAGGAAATAATTAAATAATTAAATGGTAATAAAATACAAAACACAAACGGAGGCCAACCGCAAGGTTGGGTGAGCATTCAAACGCTCATACCCAATTTTCAAACCCAATCTCTGATGACGGCTTCTGGGAACCTCCGTGGGATCCAATTACTGTACAGTGTATCCCGGCTTTTATCCGGGTGGCGACTCCATCTCTAAATAGGCCCAAGACCTATATTGTATTTCTTAGTGGGCCTCGAGCCCATATAGTATCGTGGTCACCAAACACTTGGACGTGTGCTCAACCCCGCCACCTACAGTGTTATTATAATTTTTTTAAAAAATTAGCATAATAGCATTAACTTACTTGTTTATTTTTAAAATTTAAAATTATTTAAATACGTATATAATAATTTAAAATATTAGAAATTAAAATAAGTAAATTTATTTTTTACCGATGAAATTTTTTTGAAAGTGATATAAGTGTTTAAAAGTAAAAAATGCTATGAATGTTAGAAATATAAAACTTTAAGGACCAAAAGGAAATAATTTATGTTAAAAAATTGTCATAAGAGTTTAAAATTTCAAATTCATAAAGTTAAAGGACCTAATATACAAAATGAAACTTCATGTGTCTAAAGCTAAAAAGCTGATAAGTTTAGGGGCTTTAATATGAATTTTTCCTTAATATAATGATTTATATTACTCGTGATGTTTAGATCAAATGGTCTAAGGCTAAAGTCTCAGGTTCGAATCGTGCCAATGCCAAGGTTATTATTTGGCCGCTCCTTTGGATGAACCCACATTTATACATCCCACGTAGGTTAAGTTTAGATACTTTCTCTCCTACTAACACTAACAACTAACAATTGTGACCCATTAGATACTAACAAGTTAGGCTAATGGTATGATAGGAAGGGAATGTTAATTTCTTCATTTGTCTATATCATTTTCTATGTCAGGCTTAGAGATGCCTCAATTTGGTCTAAAACTTTTTACCATGTAATAAATGTTCATTTGAAAATAACTAGATTTGCAATATTATATGGGTTTGTTGCATAGTTTGTACTATAATTTTGACCTTTATTTTAAAATGGTATCAAATTTTTAATTTTTTTCTTGTTAGTCCCTTAATTTTTATTTTTATTTCAAATCACAATCTCTTAATGATTTTCGGTGAAAAATTGATCACGTATCAACTAGAATAGTAATATTTTTATAATATGTTCCACATATGCGTCATACTCAACTTCCATGTCACTAAGGTGGGCCTAAAACTTTCAACTCATTAAAAAAAAACTTAAAATCCCTAAATCCCTAATTAACTACAATCCTAAAATCCCTGTGTTCTCCCATTTTCTATTCTTCATTCTCAAAGTCTCTGCTCTTCTTTCTCTTCAATCATTCACTTTTGCCTTTCCTTCTCAAACCTCCATCATGTTCTATTAACCATTTGCATGATCAAACTCTAAATTTTGGACTTTGACAAATAATTTTTATACTAATAATTTCAATTAAGTGTGTAGGGAATTATATACCATACAAATACCAAGCATATACACTTTTGGATAAATAGTGACTTTTCGGGCAAATTGAACCTCTAAGATTCAATAAGGTTTTTGACATCTTTAGAGCTCTTAAATAAGAAAATGAGCTTCTTAAAATTTTAAGTAGACATCTTGAGCTTTCTGAATTGGGCTTATTTGTCAAAACCAAGTTCATTTGGTTAGGAAAATTTTGAGTTAAAATCCACGTATACGTCTGCCATCTCAGATTGCACATCTCTTAGTATTTTGGACATATCTTGAGTTACAGAAGTCCAATTAAGGTGATTAAAAATTATATGAAAATATAAGTTAAATATATACAACTTTCATGAAGAAAATATGGGCAAATTCAAATTTCTTCAGGAGAAGATCACGGCTTCAACTTGTGTATAGCTGTCTGACAGTATTTTGCATTTCAGATTGCACAACCCTTAGTAATTTGGACATATCCTGAGCTACAAAAGTCAAATTTAGGTGATTCAAAATGATATGGAAAGATAATTCAAATATCTACAGATTTTATGAAGAAAGTATGTGAAAATTAAAATTTATTCAGGAGAAAATCATGGCTTTAATTTGGGTATAGTTGTCTGATCGTAGTCTGCATTATAGATTACACAAACCTTACTATTTTGGACATATCTTAAGCTACAGAAGTCCAATTTAGGTAATTAAAATTTATATGGAAAGATAATTTAAATATCTATAGCTTTTGTGAAGAAAGTATGGGCAAATTCAAACGTCTTGAGGAGCCAATTACAGTTTCAATCCATTAATAGTTGTCTAACAGCATCAGTCTTAATAATTCAAAATATAGACATTGGACACATCATTTGCACCTCCAACAGCTATATTTTTAGTATAAATACCTCTAGAGCTGAATGTAAGTTAAGAAACTTGTTTATCATTCATTATTTCTTAAGCTTTCATTGAGCTATCAAATTCTCTTAAACAATTCTTTGTTTATATAACTGTTGTGAGAGTTGGGTGTGTGTTAGAAATATAATTTCTCTTCATCTTAAATATTCAGTTAGATTAGAAGGGAAGTGAGATTTATTTCTAAAGGAATTGGTTTAAGTGTTGTCCATTGAAACACTTGGGTTTTGGTTTTTTGAGTGAGCCTTGAAAACTCATGTTGTAAGGTTATAAGAGTGAGTCACAAAACTCTTGTATAGTCTCAATCTTATGAATAAGATTATGGGTGATTGAAAATCATAACTTGGGGATAAGTTAGGTGGAGATGTAGGATTGTTGTTGAATCTGAACTCCTTAAATCTTTATGTTCTTCATTCTTCCTTCTCAACTTCTATTTAATTCTTGTAAAGAATTCTTTTAATTTCTCATTTTTATTTAATAGTCCTATTCACCCCCCTCTATGACTCTTTTCAATTGGTATCAGAGCTTAAATTCTAAGTACTTTATTACTAGAATACAAGATCATGGGGAGTGAATCACAAAACATCTCTTCTCTTAGACCATTTTTTGATGGTGGTGACTATCCACATTGGAAATTCAAAATGGAATTATATCTTGATTGTGAATCCATTAAACTTTGAGACATTGTCCTAAGAGGTTGGGAACCACCTACAACTATCATTAATGGTGTGGTAACTACTCTTGCAAAAAGCCAATGGAATATTGATCAAAAGGAAGAAAATCATAAAAATAAAAAGGCTATGATTACTCTAGTCTCTTCAATGACAAGAGAAGAAGGAGGCAAGCTTCAACATTGTATGTCGGCCAAATAAATGTGGGAGACCTTAGAAAACCACTATAAAGGAAACATTCAAGTAAGAAGTAAGAAGGTTCAACTTCATATGTATGAATATGAACTCTTTAAAATGAAGCCTTATGAATCAATCACGGAGATGAAAAATCATCTTAATGCTCTCCTCACAACCCTCAAGAAATTTGGAAAACATTTCTTCAAGGAAGAAGTAAACAATAAGATTCTACGAATCCTACTTAAGAAGGATTGGGAATCTTGTGTTACTTCAATTGAGGAAGTTCAAGACCTCTCCACCCTATCAACCAATGTGCTCATTGGTAAGCTCTTAACACATGAGCTCACTATCAAGCAAAGAGGTGAAGAATAAGAAGAGAAAGAAGAAAAGAAAAAGAGCATTACTTTAAAAGCTCTTCAAGAAGATAGTGAAGAGGAAAGCATAAAAGATTCTAGTGATAAAGATGGTGACATTTCCATGCTCACTAGGAACTTCAAGAAGTTTTTGAGAAAGAAAAACTTCTCAAGAACAAGGGACTTCAATAAGAAGTTCGAAGGAGATGGGAAAAAGAAAATAAAAGAGGCTACTTATTATGAATGAAAGAAACTGGGACACATTAGAAGTGAATGTCCTAAACTCAAATTTAAAAGCAAGGGAGCAAAAGATAAGAAAAAGACACTCAAAGCTACTTGGGATGATTCTTCCGAATCCAAAGAGGAAGAGGAACAACAAGAAGTTGCCAATCTTTGCTTCATGGCAATTGAAAACGAAAATGAGGTACCATATACTTCTTATTCTTCCTATTATGATTGTGATGAATATAATGATGATGATGATGAGAGCTCTATTGTGAGCAAATTACTTGTTAAATGCAAAAGTTTGTTATCTAAGAAGAAACAATATAAACATGAGTTAGCTAGCTTAAATAAGGATTTTGAATATTTAAAAATTGATTTTGCTAAACTTGTTGAATCAAATGAAAAACTAGTTAGTAATGCTAAATCTTATAATTCTTTGGAAGATCAACTTAAGAAAGCAAATGATGAAAATCATATGTTTTTCAAGGAAGTCTTAGAATTAAAAAATTTCATTGCTAAATTTAAGAGAGGAAAAGAAACTTTAGATAGTCTTCTTGACTCTCAAAAATTTCATGGAGATACTCATGGAATTGGATATAAGAATGGAATTACTTCATCATCTTCATCACATATTAATTTTATAAAAGCTTCACATGATTCCACTCCTTTAACCACTAAATCAAATGAGACTCAAGCTTTCGAAGCTAAAAGATCTCATGTGTTAAATAGTAAGGAAAGTCTCATGAGATTCATCCTTCATTAACACAAAGAGGTAAGGCTCAAACTAGTGCACCTAAACCTAAGCATGCTTATATGTACATTAGACACAATTATAATAGGCATGCTATATAATACAATGCATATAAATATATTGCACAAAATTATAGAAATACACATCACCATTGCCAATGCATGTCTCACTTGATGACACAAAACAATAGGAGATACACACAACACCAAAGGCATATTGCACACACTAGGAAAGCATTTCTTCCTAGGAGGAACAAATTTGAAAAAATTGTATGTTCTTATTACATGATCAAAGGACATACTAATAATGTGTGCTTCTATAGAAGAATGCATATGAATTTACTTCCTACGGATTATCTTGAAACTAACCAACCTAGACCAAGAAAGTTTTAGGTCCAAAAGAACACTTAAATTATATTTTATAGATGTTCTTAAAATCCACAAGAACAAAAAGCAAGTGGTATCTCAATAGTGGATGTTCAAGGCACATGACAAAAGACAAATAGCAATTCAGAAAACTTAATCCTAAGGATAGAGGACATGTTACTTTCGAAGATAATGCAAAAGGAAAAATCATTGGCATTGGAGAAATAGGTAATCCTCAATCCTTATTTATACATCATGTGTTGTTTTTTTATGGTCTTAAACACAATCTGCTTAGTATAAGTCAATTATATGACATGGGAAATAAAGTAACTTTTTATCTTAAAAATTACTTTGTTAGTAGTCTTGATGAAAATAAAATTATTTTTAGTGGTGAAGAGTAGATAATGTTTATGTCATTGATTTGAATAAAATTAATAACAAAGACATAAAATGCTTAGTGTCTATCTCCTATGACACATGGACATGGCATAGAAGATTAGGACATGCAAATTTTAAGCTTTTGAATTATCTTTATAAACATGAACTTGTAATTGGTTTACCTAAGATTGAATTCACTAAAGATAAACCTTGTGATGCTTGTCAAAAGAGAAAACAATCCAAGTCCTCATTTAAGCTAAAAAATGTAGTGTCCACCTTTAGGCCACTTGAACTTATACATATGGATTTATTTGGACCAACTAGAGTTGCTAGTCTCGATGGAATGCACTATGCTTATGTATTCGTTGATGACTACTCTAGATACACTTAGGTGTGTTTTCTTACTCATAAGAATGATGCATTTAAAGCTTTTGAAAATTTTTCAAAAAGAGTTCAAAAAGAAAAAGGATTTTGTATTTCATCCATTATAAGTGATCATGGAACCGAATTTGAAAATGAATTTTTCAAAACCTATTGTAATGAAAATGGTATTTCTCGTACATTTTCATCTCCTATAACCCCTCAACAAAATGGGGTAGTTGAAAGGAAAAATAAAACTCTTATGGAAATGGCTAGAATAATGCTTCATGAGTATAATTTATCTTTATACTTTTGGGCAGAAGCCGTTAACACATCTTGTTATATTTCAAATCGAGTTTTCAAAAGACCAATTTTAAATAAAACATCTTATGAGCTATGGAACAATAGAAAACCCAAAATCTCATATCTAAAAGTATTTGGATGCAAGTGCTTTATATTGAACACCAAGGATAATCTTGGAAAATTTGATTCCAAAGCTGATGAAGGAATTTTCCTAAGCTATTCCATCTCTAGTAAAGCATATAGGGTCTTTAATAAGAGAACTCTAATAGTTGAAGAGTCAATGCATTTGGTATTTGATGAATCAAACTCACTTGATCCTAGAAAGGATGTTTTTAATGTTGATGATCTTGTAGGTGATAATGAGGTTATGGAAACATAAGAAGAAAATGCTAGTAAGCCTTTGGAACTTAAAGATCCAGGTAAGAAGGAAAATGAGGAGACATCTCAACCTACCTTGAAGGATGAACTGCCAAAGGATTGGCAATTCAAGAAAGCTCATCCTCAAGATCTCATTATAAGTGACACTACAAAAGGGGTAACCACTAGATCTCAATTAAAGTCTACTGTTAATTTATCCTTCATTTCTCAAATTGAACCTAAAAATATTGATGATGCTTTGTGTGATGAATTTTGGTCCTTGCTATGCAAGAAGAGTTAAATCAATTTAAGAAACAAGGTTTGGACCTTGGTTCCTAGACCTAAACATCATCCAATTATAGGCACAAAATGGGTGTTTATAAATAAGATGAATGAACAAAGTGTCATAACTAGGAATAAAGCTATACTAGTAGCTAAAGGATATAATCAAGAGGAAGGCATTAATTATGATGAAACCTTTACCCTCGTTGCAAGGTTAGAAGCTATTAGGATGCTACTTGCATTTACATCATACATGGATTTTAAACTTTATCAAATGGATGCTAAAAGTGCATTTTTAAATGGTTTTATTAAAGAGGAGGTATATGTTAAACAACCTCCGGGTTTTGAAAATTTTAACTCTCTAAATCATGTTTTTAAATTGTTAAAAGCATTGTATGGATTGAAACAAGCTCCAAGAGCTTGGTATGAAAAATTGAGTAACTTTTTACTAGAGAAAGATTTCTCTAAAGGAAAGGTTAACACAACTCTTTTCATAAAGAAATCCAAGCATGATGTATTAATTGTTCAAATTTATATTGATGATATTATTTTCGGTGCTACTAAACATTGCTTGTGTGAGAAATTTTTTAAGCTAATTTAAGGAGAATTTGAGATGAGTATGATAGGAGAACTCAAGTTATTTTTTGGACTTCAAATCAAGCAATGTAAAGATGGGATTTTCATTAATCAAACCAAATATATAAGGGACATTTTCAAAAAGTTTGGAATGGATGGAGCTAAATCAAGCAAAACTCCAATGAGCACCACAACTAAACTCAATAAGGATGAGAATGGCAAACCGGTTGATGAAAATCGATTTAGAGGTATGATTATATCCCTTCTTTATTTAACTGCTAGTAGACCCAATATTATGTTTGTTACTTGCTTGTGTGCTAGATTTCAATCAAGTCCTAGAGAGTCTCATTTGAATGCTATTAAAAGAATTTTCAAATATCTTTGTGGTACAATGCATTTAGGACTTTGGTATCCTAGGAGTTCTTTATTTGACTTGATTAGTTATTCTGATGCTGACTTTGCCAGTAGCTTACTAGATAGAAAAAACACTTTCAAAACTTATCAAATTTCAAGAAATTGCTTAGTTTCTTGGTTTAGTAAGAAATAAGTTTTGATTGCCTTGTACACCGCTGAAGTAGAATATGTGGCGGCTAGTTGTTGTTGCACCCAAGTTCTATAGCAAAAACAATAACTTTTGGACTATGGCATTGATATTAATCACATTCCAATTAAATGTGACAATACAAGTGCTATAAACCTTAGTAAAAATCCCATTCAACATTCTATAACTAAGCATATTGATATTAGACATCATTTCTTACTTGATCATGTGCAAAATGGTGATATTTTTCTTGATTTTGTTGATACTAATCATCAATTAGCAGACATCTTTACCAAGCCTCTTTGTGAGGAAAGATTGAATTTTATTAAGCATGAATCTGGTATGATTGATGGATCAAGCTTGTATTGATCACTTGTTAAATTCATAAATTGATGTTTAGATTCTTATGTGATTTAAAAAAAATAAAAAAAAATTATTTTCAGCGTCATGTATATATTTTGTTTTAAAAGTATTTGCTTTAGCAAATTTACTTCATATACATGATATATTGTATTTCCCATTTGCATGATCTTTGTATTAATTTTATTTGATTTGAATTTATTTCACAAAAATTTTTTATGCATGCATAATAGCAATGTAAGTGTGGCTAGTTTTGTCCTTGTGATAAAAAACCTTGTTTTGCTTACTTTGTTTATATATGACATGAATTTTTTTATTTATGCATGAATATCAATTATGCTTATACTTGCAAAATTCATATTCATGTATAAATTCTTCTTGGGAATGGTTTTTATCTTTAAAAATGAAATGACTTTCATAAAGATTTTGAGTATCTTTGTTTTCATTGTTTTGATTATTGATCTTTTATTCCCTCTGGTATTATTGGCTCCCTTAGGTCTATTTCCCTTTATATCTCTCTCTTTTCTTTTTGTCTTTGACAAAGGGGGAGAAGAAGCTATGTGCTTAGGGGATAAATAATTGTGTTTGTATTTAAGATATGCTAAGTACCACATGATTATGTATCATTGATTGATTAGCTAAACTTTTTATAATCATGCGATGTTTCAATATAGCATATATACTCTTTTGTGATGCATTATAGTAGCACTATATGCATATATGTTTGAAATTATTTCCTTCATATTGTCTAACATTTTTTAATGATCATGTTATCATCATTTGTTATGTTAGGCCATGTTCTTGTCCCTCCTGCTATATTTTATGTTGTTTATATTTTTTTTAAGAAGGATAATAAAATTTATTTATATTTCTTATCATGTCCAAAAAGGAGGAGAAATAAAGAAATATATTTTTTTAAAGGAATAGATTTGTGAAACCCTTATACATGATATGATAATTCATTTATATACTCTGAGACATAATAAATATTAAAATTATGCATATGTTAAAGGGGAGAAAAATACTTTCTCATTTTGCATCTATTTAATTTGAAAGGGGGAGCTATTTTAATTAGATTGCTTATACATGTTATTTATTTTTGTCACACTCACACACATTATTTATTATCTTTTAAAATTGGTTGTCAAAGTCAAAAAGGGGGAGATTGTTAACCATTTGCATGATCAAACTCTGAATTTTGGAATTTGACAAACAATTTTTATACTAATAATTTCAATTAAGTGTGTAGGGAATTATATACCATACATACACCAAGCATATACACTTTTGGATAAATAATGACTTTTCGGGCAAATTGAACCTCTAAGATTCAAGAAGGCTTTTGACATCTTTAGAGCTCTTAAATGAGAAAATGACTTCTTAACATTTGAAGTATACATCTTTAGCTTTTTGAATTGCGCTTATTTGTCAAAATCCAAGTTCATTTGGTTAGGCAAATTTTGAGTTGAAATCCATGTATATGTCTGTCATCTCAGATTGCACGTCTCTTAGTATTTTGGACATGTATTGAGTTACAGAAGTCCAATTAAGGTGATTAAAAATGATATGAAAATATAAGTCAAATATCTAGAACTTTAATGAAGAAAATATGGGCAAATTCAAATTTCTTCAGGAGCAGATCATGGCTTCAACTTGTGTATAGCTGTCTAACAGTATTCTACATTTCAGATTGCACAACCCTTAGTAATTTGAACATATCCTAAGCTATAGAATTCAAATTTAGGTGATTCAAAATGATATGGAAAGATAATTAAAATATATATAGCTTTCATGAAGAAATTATGGGAAAATTCAAATTTATTCATGACAAAATCACAGCTTCAATTTGGGTATAGCTGTCTGACCGTAGTCTGCATTATAGATTGCACAACCCTTAGTATTTTAGACATATCTTGAGCTAAAAAAGTCCAATTTATGTGATTTAAATTGATATAGAAATATAATTCAAATATTTACAGCTTTTGTGAAGAAAATATGGGCAAATTAAAACGTCTTGAAGAGCCAATTACGGTTTCAATCCATTAATAGTTGTCTGATAGCATCAATCTCAGTAATTCAAAATATAGACGTTGGACACATCATTTGCACCTCCAAAAGCTATATTTTTTATTATAAATACCTCTAGAGCTTAATAGAAGTTAAGAAACTTGTTTATCATTCATTATTTCTTAAGCTTTCATTGAGCTATCAAATTCTCTTAAATAATTCTTTGTTTGTATAACTCTTGTGAGAGTTGGGTGTGTGTTAGAAATATAATTTATCTTCATCTTAAATCTTGGGTTAGATTAGAAGGGAAGTGAGATTTATTTCTAAAGGAATTGGTTTAAGTGTTGTCCATTAAAATACTTGGGTTTTGATTTTTTGAGTCAGCCTTGAAAACTCATATTATAAGGTTATAAGAGTGAGCCATAAAAATCTTGTATAGTCTCAATCTTGTGAATAAGATTGTGGGTAATTGAAAATCCTAACTTGAGGATAAGTTAAGTGGAGACGTAGGATTGTTATTGAATTCGAACTTCTTAAATCTTTGTGTTCTTCATTCTTCCTTCTCAACTTCTATTTTTCTTGTAAAGAATTTTTTTAATTTCTCATTTTTATTTGATAGTCCTATTCACGCCCCCCCCCCCCCCTCTAGGACTTTTTTTTATGTTCAATTGCCCCTCTTCCCCATCAATCTCCTTTCATCTCAGCTCATCTTTAAAAGCAGTAAAAATCATATTGTTGCTCTACTGGAATCACAAATTTGAACCGCTTTTGAAGTAATAGAAATGCTTTTGGTTCGCCACTTCTTCGTGATTGTCGGCTCTGGTGGTTCCATCTTTAACGATGTCATTTACTTGCATTTAGCTAGTTTCAATTTCATTTCAAATTTGAACTGGCCAAATTGAGAAAGCAAGAGAAAGAGGAGATAGAGCAGGTGATGTTGGAAATGGGTTTTCTTTTTTTTTTTTTAATTTGGTTTGGGTTTATTACACCGTTAAGGTGAGTGATTTATTGGAAATGGTGGTCAAGAATAGAGTTGTAAGGGCTGCCACTGCTATATTTAATCTTTCAATTTATCAAGGAAATAGGGCAAGAGCTATAAAGGCTAGCATTATGCCTTCTCTGATGCAGTTACTTAAGGATGCTGGAGGTGGAATGGTGGATAAAGCATTGGCAATCCTTGCAATTGTTGCAAGCCATCAAAAAGAGAAAATAGCAATTGGCCAGGCTAATTCAATTCCTATTTTAATTGAGGTGATTAAACTGGTTCTCTACGCAATAGGGAGACTGCTACAGCTGTCCTGTGGTCACTATGCCCTAGTGATTTGAAGCAGTTTAAGCTAGCAATGGAATTTGGTGCAGAAGAAGCACTGAAGGAACTTTCAAAGAGTGGCACTGATAGAGCCAAGAGAAAAGGTAGATGTTTATTAAAGCTCATTCCATAGGTTGATTTTTTTTCCTAAATTCCCCCACATTTCTGTCAATTGATGAGTAAAATAATTTCTGGTTACAGCAAGCATACTAGTTATATATTTGAGTAGGTTAATATTGGAAGGGAGTAGATGATGCAAGTTGGTGTATTGACAATGCTAATAGATATGATGGATTTTGCCTCACTGTTGTCGTCATCATCATTGTTATACATATTTGTCTTTCTTTCTTTCTCTCTATCTTTGCTATTGTTTATAAACAAAAAGTGAAAAAGTTGTGACGATAAAAGGAATTGGAGAAGAGATTTTTCAAATGGGTGCCCTTTTTGTTAGAAGACTGAACGAAAATGAAGAAAAGATTATTTGTTTTATACAGATTATTTTGATTTTTTTTTAAATTTCTTATGGGTGAGTTAGATCTAATTAAGATGTAGTGAATTGATTTATTTTTATCATTTGGATTATTTCATTGTTATCCTATTTAAAAAAAAAAGAGTTACAGTGTTGATGAAGGTGGTCGGTGTAGGAGAAGATTATGCGATGAACAATTCTTGGTTTTTTTCACTTTAGTCCTTTTATCTTTTTTTTAATGAGTTGAAAGTTTTGGGCGCACCTTAGTGACATGGAAGAAGCTAAGTAGGACGCACATGTGGAGAATATTTTAAGAATATTACTATTTTGGGTGATATTAGCAATTTTTCATTAGAAATCATTAAGGGATTATAATATGAAATAAAAATAGAAATTAAGGGATTGAAAAGAAAATAATTGAAAATTTGGTACTATTTTAAAATAAGGCCAAAGTTATAATAACAACAGTTCAACAAACCTATATTATTTAGGCAAAATCCATATTGAGGCTCCTAAATTTATCCACTTTTTAACTTTAGACCTCTAAAGTTTTATTTTATATATTTAGACCTTCAAACTTCACAGTTTTAAAGTTTTCAACATTTTTGTCAATTTTTAACAAAAATTATTTCCTTTTGATCCTTAAAGTTTTATATTTTATATTTTTAATATTCATACCATTTTTTATCTTTTAATATTTATATCACTTTTAAAATTTTTTTATCGGTAAAAAATAAAATTTATTTTAACTTAAAAATATAAATTTATATACATTTTTAAATAATTTTAAATTTTAAAAATAAATAAACAAGTTAATGTTAAGAACTAAAAAAATATAATAAAACTACTGTTTTTCAAAATAAAATATTATGATGAAAAAGAACACCATAATTAAAAGAGATTATAATAAAAAAAATATTTTATAATTCTTCAAAATTTAAATTTTATAATTTTAATACTTTTTTTTATTTTTTTACAAAATTTTAATTAAATTAATATGAATAATTTTTTATAATATAACTTTTATAAATAGTGGATATCAATGCATGTTTGTGCATTACTAAAAAATGATGATAGATTTTCCAACCAACTCAAATTTTTATGACCGTTATCTTAACCTTCATTTTTTTATCATGTTTTTTGGATACATAAAAAATTGTAATAATCTGAATTTTTTTGAATTAGTTGGGAATTTAAATGTGAATTTTATTTTATGAATATTAAATGGGTATTATTAAATTGGTGTCAAAATTATAGTGTTAATAAAAATGTAATTTAATTTTTAGAGTATATATATATATATATATGTATGTTAGTATGTATGTATGTATGTATAAAAGTGTGTAATTATTGGAATAGGTATTTTTACTATTATATTCATATGTGTACTTTTTTGTACTTAAAAAATTAGCAAAAATGTTTATTTTTTTCTTTTTTTTTTTCTTCTTTTTCTCCTTCTTCCTTTTCTTTTCTTTTCATCTTTCTTCCTCGTCCCCTTACACCGACAACCACTTGCTCCCCCACCGCCCATCGCCATCACTCTACCACTTGCTAATGTCAACGATGCCATCTTCACCTCCTCCTCTTCCAATCGCCACTACTCCCTCCCTCTCATTCTCTCTCGGTGCCATTTGGTGTAGGTGGTTGCTGAAGCCGATTCTGGCCACCCCAAGGCACGCCGTCAGTTTTGAATTAATCCTCATTCTTTGGGCTCTCTTTTCCCCAACTCAATTTTGGATTTTAACACTGGTAACAATTCCAATGTTGCAAAATTTAATTTTGGGTATTTTTGTTCAATTGAATATCAATTTGATTTTATTTGATGTTGGTTCTTTAGGACATATTATTGTGGGTGTTGTAAGGTTTCCAAAAATTATTTTTGTGAATTTTTATGAATTTTTTGAATTTTCAGGGCCTCGGGTTACTGTTCAAAACATTTTTCCTAAGACCGGAAAATTTTTATATTTTTAATAAATTCTACTAATTATTTTAAGCATATTTTGTTAAGGAAGTTTATTAAAATTATCTACCAAATTTTTATTATAAATTTCTGAATGTTTATGTCAAAAATGAATTTTTGGGAAAATTAGTATAAATTAGTAAATTTTGTGTTTTAATTGAAATTATTGTGAATTATTATGTTTTGGATAGTTTTTGAGTAATAAAGGGACATTACTATATGTAAATTCGGGTGCATGGTATACATCAGTACTCTAGTGCATTTCCTCCTCTAAATCGTAATAAATATGTTTTCGAATTTTAAAATAATTTTTATAAATTAATTCCTATTTTTAGTTAATTATTAATAATTATCAAAATAATATCCAAATAAAAATTGTATTTATAATTTTTAAGATTTAAATGAGTTTTCAATTGTTTAATTATATAATTGAATAATTTAAATGATTATCGGTAATTAAATGCTATTTAATTTCAAAAATTATAATAAGGACTTTTATAATATAATTTGATTATTATTTTATTGCACAAATAAATTAATTTTGGTATTTAAATAGAACTTTATTGTTTATAAATTGTGATTTGAGAAATTTGTTCTCGGTTGGGCATAAAGTGTAGCTCGGGGGCCCAATCAGAGATTTGGAGTTATTGTTGGTATTTGAAGTATTTTTTTGTGCAAGATTGACTCTACCTTTGTAGAAAGACATCCGTTTTACAGATGAGATTTTGCTGAATTTTAGGTAAATTTCTCATAAAATGTGACATCGGCTTGAGTTTAATAGAGTCGTATTCTTAATCGAGTCTCTCCTTAGAAATTTAGAATTTATAGGGTTTCCATTTTTAATTCTCATTTTATTTATTTCTTTTCTTTAGTCGCGTCTCTAGTAGAGTCAATAGGTTGGGGTCGAGTATAACTGTGCAGAAGAGCACATTCAACCTGTAAGTTAAGAACTGAAATATGTGTAGGATAGTTTATATTAAATATAAATTTATTGATTTTAATAAATGAAAAAATTTATTAAAAGAATTTTATTAACACAAGAATAAACTTGGATAAATTCTCTTATTATTTGTTATGATTATATAAGCATGTTTATATTAAATTGTCATATAATTAGTCAAATTTATTTTATTGTAATCTTCATTATTTTATTTACTTTTATTTATTTTAAAATAAACTACAGTAGAACAGGCTAACTGATGGGTTTCATCAAGACCGTGTACGCACCGATAGAATTAAAAGTGAGTGTTGGAGATTATATGGCTTGGTGATGTTTTGCTCTCGGTATGAATTTGTGAGATTGTATGTAAGGCTCGGTGATATTTGCTCTCGGGCATGATTTATATATTATTGGGGTCGGTAGCTCGGTGATGCTTTGCTCTCAAGAACCGCTAGTAAATATTAGTTTAAGTGATTTAACTGTGACTAGTAGCTTGGTAGATACTTTGCTGTCGAGAATTAGTAGTCTTTGAATTATAAGAGAGTCGAAAGACTATTAGAATTGTGGATTAGGGTTCTATTTAGTTTTCTTATAAAAATGATTTAAGAAAGTTTATTGTATTTTATATAGAATTTTATGATTTCAAATGTTTTATTTCGCTAAAAGAATATTTCAATCAATCAAATGTTTTAAATTATAAATTATAAATTTTATATTTTCATAAAATATATTTTTTAAAAGTAGATTTTTAAATTATATACATTTCTTTTATTAACTTACCTAATAAGATTTAATTCCTCTCAATTATTTTTTCAGAATCCCGAGAGTCTTCGATTAGTTCACCTACCTTATGCAAAGTTTCTTTTTCTTCAGCTATTTTATGTAGGTCTATATGACATGCACTGTTATGTATTTGAAATTTAGAACACCACAGTAGTAGTGGTAGTTAACTGTTATGTAATATTTTATGAATTATTACATGTATTAAAGATTTATATTAATGATGATTATTATATTTCAACAAAGATTGTTTTGGATATTATGTTATTTTTGTTATTTAAACATTTCATTTAATTTATTTTTCCATAATTTATTGAAATTTTCCTTAAAGCTTTCTATGAGTTTTGGTTACTTTATATATTCGCATTTCTTAGTACCGGTCCTATACCCTTTGTGTTCAGATTGTGACAAAAAATTTATATTATAAAAATTTATTCACAATAGTTTAAAATATTGTGAAAAAAAGTAGTATTATTGTAATTTTTTAAAAAAATTTAGCATAATAATATTAACTTTTTTTATTTTTAAAATTTAAAATTATTTAAATATGTATATAATAATTTAAAATATTAGAAATTAAAATAAGTAAATTTATTTTTTTACCAATCAAAAATTTTTAAAAGTGATATAAGAGTTAAAAAGTAAACAAATATATGAATATTAAAAATATAAAATTTTAGAAATAAAAAAATAATTTATATTAAAAATTTGAAAAAAGAGTTTAAAACTTTAAATTATAAAATGTACAAATCAAAATATATAAAATGAAAATAGTTTTAAAGCTAAAAAGCTTATATATTTAGGACCTCGATACGGATTTTTCCTATTATTTAAAGAAGAAAAAGAAGCAAAAGAAGAGGAAAAATGTAAATGGAAATGCATTATGCTTATCTATAACAGTTGAGAGGGTGAGAATTATCTATGTTTGGTGTAAATATCTCAACAAGTGAATAGTTTATGATTCAACGTTGAATGGTCAAATAATATAAATTTCTATCATATATGATGAAATTCTCTCCAAACATTCAAATACAAATTAAGTATTATATTAATATATCTTTTATTATTTAACATGCGCATGCACTCAACCATGTACACTAAAATGTGTTATTAGATTTGGAAAAAAATGAGAAAATTTTCAAAAATGAGGTTTTTTTTTTTAAAAAAAGAACATGATGTTAACAACAAAATGTTTTTTAAAAAATGGTTATTTTCTTATGTATAAACAACAATCTAACGACAACTTGACAACTAAAATCATAAAACAATTGCAAATATAATTACTAACAATAACTAAAAATGTTTTTTATTTTTTTGCTTATTGTCTTATTATTGTTGGGTTACTGTTGATTTTTTTTTTTTTTTTTCTAGTTGTTGTCTAGTTGTTACTTAGCTGTTGGGTGGTTTTTTTCTTTTTTTCTGATCATTCTTTGGTTGAATTTATTTATTTAGTGAAAAAATCAACAACAAAAAAAACCATAATTTCATTAAAAAAACATATTCATTGAATTTATTAAGTAAAAAAACCATATATTTCACTTTTAAAAATTTTAATTCACTCTTTTATTTAGAAGTTTACAATATTTAAAGAAATCAACTAACTAAAAATAGAGGAAAAAAAATTTCAAACAAGCAAAAAAAATATAGATAATAATCTAACAACAACCAGAAAAAACCAAAAGATAATAACAAAAACTTAATAATAATCAATTCGAATAACTCTATTGTCTCTATTTTACGTAAACAGAGCCACCACTTCTTCTACCCATGGTCAGAGTATATTAAAGTTCGAGCAATTCTAAGATATTGCGCTTAGGTTGTATATGGGTTCTCGAGAACTCAAATTGTTCTAAAAATTTAACCCAAAATTTCCATAATTGAAAATTTTTATTAACCATTTGACATTTTTTAAAACAGAACCATGCAAGAATATTTTATTGGAACAGGTTTAAAAATCATGAGTTCTCCAAATTAAGAACTGAATCAAACCATCTTAAATTGTACCTAACCGATGAATTGAAATTAAAATCAATGATGTGTGTGTATATATTATTTCACTAATAATTGTTATTATTAGATCAGAGATTCAAAGCAAATAAAGAATCCAAATTGATTCGAAACAAAATCAAAATTTAGAGATTTATAGTTAATCTTGTGCTTATGAAGTTATGGCACTAAATAGTGTGCTGCACTCTAAGTTTCAAATACTCTCACTCTTCTCTATTCTTTGCAGTTCCCTTGTTTCTTTGGTTTTATTCTGTTGGTTTTTAAGGGTAGGTTTGTCCAAATTGTGGCAAAAAACAACCCAAACCTCTTTGTTTTTTGATTTTTTTATAATAATAAACTCTTTCATTAAGAAAAAGTAATGATACAATAGACATTAAAAATCAATATTACACATAACTCAACCTTAAGAAAAATATAAGATAAATCATTCTTATAAAAAGAACATTTCTCTTAAAAATCACCTAAATGTATTAACAGAGCTATTATATATTGTGTTCCATTCTAACCACTCTATTTGGTGCTATGCAACTACAAATTGACTTTTTTATTGTCTTTAATCGAGCTCGTCTGGTTGATAATCAAAGCTAAATTCTCTTCTACTTCCTTATTAAGAAAAACATTTATTCTAAGAACAAAAATAAAAAACCAAACAAACAAGTCAAACACACCCAAAGATAACATACATAAAAATAAGAACTCAACAGAAAACAAAAAATAAAAAAAAAAAACAACAAAAGAACAAAAACAAAAGAAAAAACTACAGGGGCACATCCCAAGGAAGACAGAAGACAACATACACCTACAGGTAAATGACCACGATCAACAAAGTGGCAGCTCGGAACACACACCACCCAACGATAGATCTCTCAAACAAAGATCCCTAGAATTCCTAAACATCTGACCTCTGTAATATCACATCAAACCAGAAAAAAACACAAAATAAATCTAGATCTAAAACTGGATATAGATTAAAAGGAATAACAAACGAAGAAAGAAAAAATAGGATTTGGGGGTGGCAAGAGCTAGATCTAGATCTGGGTTTTTTTTTTTTGAGAGAAATTTTTTTTAGAGAGAGAAAGTAAGAGAGAAGGGAGAGCGTTCTGTTTTTTTTTTTTTATGCTCAAAGCATTAATAACTAGATTTAAGTATAATATCAAATCTGTTAATTAATTTTATCTATATATAGGTCTAGTCTTTTTTGTATTCTTGTTATTTTAGTGCAGCTAATAGAAAAGAAGTTGTTGCGACTTTATGAAGTTGGTTCAAGATCTCCCTAACTTGCAAGAAGAGTGAAATCATGGGTTACTTAGTGATGCTGTCAGAGTCATCATTTATAAAGAATAGATCTCTTTATTTTGTGACAAATGAGATGAAAACACTGCTAACTACTCCTCTTGAGGTTCAAAAACTTAAGTTTTACCTAAAAAAAACAAAAAAGTCAAACGCTTACAAGTTTGGAGGTGGATCTTTCTTTATCTTCTTGACTCCACCATATTTGTTACTTAGCTCTTTTATGTGATATTATCGTTATAATGCTTTTAATTAATGAATTGTATTTAATTTGTTGTTAAAAAAAAACCTGCATATAAAAAATTTATGATCTGAATTTGTTGGCCACTTTATTTCCAGTGGCTATAGTTTTTTCATTGGTGTCATAGCTCGATTAAATTGATGGGTAGCCATCTTTCCTTGGCAATGTAATGTCAAGCAAATAGGCAGAACTTGTCTTGTTCCTTATTTTACAACAGCTTCTCCTAGATTACTTGGCCTTGATACTTCGATCCTTTAATCGGCTTAGTTTGTCCCTCGCATTCATTTGCTTTGGGATTCGGATCATCCCATTCATTTACGTTTCGTTTGTCCACGATGACATTCAGGTGATGTATCTGTTTAGAAAACCTCCGCTTAGGAGTCAAAATAGCAAAAAAGTCACCAAGTTAGGCATTTCCAAAACATAGCAAAGACCAGGTTGACAACAATGTAAAAAAACAAAACCAGTTAGAACTGAAAAAAAAAAAAAAAGTGACAGTAAATTTGAGATTTTTAGTCAAATTTAGTGCAAAATATAATTTTCTCTTAAATTTTTTATTAGCCTGATGTCGCTAAAATTTATTTAGAAAGATAAATCATAATGATTCATATGCATTTTTCATTGGGCATTTGTTGGCAAGTTTTTTTTTTTTTTTTTAACTTGGACCTTTACACATTTTTGACAAATAAGAAACAAGCTCAAACACATACATATTTGAAAAAATGAATTTTCATTTTCTAAAATAACGTACATATTCTATGGGTACTTTGATTTATGCTTACTTTTATTTTCTTTTGTTTTAATCATTATTGTATGAGGGTATATTTTAGTATCCAATAGTAGTTTTCAACAAAGTATATTTGATTTTGTAAAAAAAAAAATCATAAAATGTGTAGACAGTGGAGTTTAGCGTGCGTTCAAAATTTTAGCAATCGCGATACTATTTGAACTCAAGGCCCTGGAGAACACACTAACTATTGTTACAAACACATGGCGTGGAGATAAGGAGTTGCCACCTAGGATAATAATTAAGACAAATCGAAAGGTGGTACTCGATTCTTTAAAAGAAAACTATCACTACAAACATAAAATTTTGGAAACGAAATACTAACTTCTTTCAGTCTTTTGTTCACTTAGATTGATTTTATGAATTAATATTTTATTCTCTAATTATATGCAATTTTATTTAAACTATAATTAAACATCCATCTAACCCAAAAAGACGATATGTTATAAAATTACATGTAAAAAATGCATATAAAGGCAGCAACGTCCCTAAATCTAAACTAAGTTAATTTTATTAATTAAAATTAGCTAATTCTACAAATTTTATTTACAAGTAAATTGGACTAGGGATAGGCTTACATGTTAATAAGTGAGCTTAAGTCTATGCATTTTAATTTTAACTAAAAATGAGCCTATGGTCTACAAATTCTTAAAGAAAGGAATTAATTAGTGAGCTTACTTCCAAGCTGATTTTAATTAAATGATGTGGTCATAAATCTATTTATTTAAAAAAAAATGAAATTAATGGGCTGAGCTATGTCTAAATTAATTTTAGTCAACCTAAAAAATGGGCCTAAATTCAAATTAATCTAATGGGCCTAAGTTGATTTTAGTTAGTTAATCTAAACCATTTTTAAGCTTATTTTTATTGAGTGAGTTTGGATTCTAACGTGGGCTTGGGGCCCAAATCGTACAAAAATAAACAAAAAAAGTCTAAAAATATAAAAAAGATCAAAACAATCAAATAAAAAGATCAAACAAACAATTAAATTATTTCTTCTAAAAAAAACCCTAACTTTAATTAACATGCAACCTAAATTAACCTACTGTCTCTATTGATTTTAATTAGGATTTACTAAATTAGCCTAATTTATTAATTAATTTTAATAGTATGGAAAATTAAAGAATATTCATTATTTCTCATTATTGGGGCTATTACAATCTACTGCACAGAAATTAAAATCAATTTAATTATAATCCAAAACAAAAGCAAATTAAAAAAAAATGTAGAAATCGTAAATCCTAAATTCTACAGGAGTTTATAAATCTTAATCCTTGGCATCCTATAGATTCTTCAATGTAATCACTGTCAAAATCTCATTTCAACCTCATCTCCAGAGTACCACAGAACATTAATAAAAAAATAAAAATTAATTAATAATGAGCCAATTCAAAATAAAATAAAGAAATCAAATAAAAAATAAAGAGAAAAGAGTAGAAGATTATGTGCAAATGTTGTTTGAATGCCCATTAGATTGAGATTGTCATCGTTTTAAGATTGACTGTTGTTTTTTTCTTGATACTCTAGACCTTAAAAGCAAAGATCGTAGTTTTCTTTTACAGTAGTTAATTAGGGTTCTTTTTTCTCTAGTTTTTTTTGAGCTCTTTTTTCTAGGGTTTTCATGTAGCTTTTTTTTTCACAGACTCTCTTTGCCTTTTTCTTTTTTTTTTCTTTCTTCTCTCGCTCGCTAGCTCCCTCAGATCCTTCCCTTCTAGCTTTTAAAGGCAGACCCAATCATTTTAGTTCCTGTGATCACGCAGGAAGTTGCGTGATAGTTAGGAGCAATTAAGAGACTAGTCTGCATTTTAGTTTTGAATTTTCAAACTTAGGATAACGAAATGATAAGCGATAAGATTTTAAAAAATTGACACTCCAGACCAATGAAAAAAAGAAAAATGATAAAATTAGTGTAAAAAAGCGCGTAAAAAACACTTTTTAGCGAAATTCTGCATTCCAAAATGCCGATTTTCACTCGTAATGTTGACTGGCACATAATGCCAGTCAGCATTAAATGCCAACCGGCCAAAATTTTTATTTTTATATTACAAAAAAGGTCCTCATAATTTTTTAATTTTTGTAATCAAATCCTTAAAAAACCAATTTTGCAATTAAATCTACAAAACGTTGTAATTTAGTCTTTTAAATCGTGAAACTCGACACTAGAGATCAATTCTCAATTATATTTTTATCATAAGGACTTTCATCACACATGTGCACAATTGCATCCCGAAATTGAGTGCTTAAAGAATGCACCTTGTTGATAATATTTTTTAGTTATTAAATATTAATAAAATATTTGATACATTTTAAAAAAAAATAACTATTAAATAGGTTACATGTAGAAAATTAAAAGTAATTTATTGAATAATTTTATCACAATATATTTGCAGACTTTTGTACTTGTCATTTTTTGTCAATTTGACATCTCTATTTATAGTTTTGTCATTTTAACTCTAAATTCGCTTAAAATGTAATTTTTTAAATCCTATTAGCACACGTTGCATGTAATAACAAATTAACATTTGTTACATTATAAAAGTTTAATAGACTAAAATTATAAAGTAAATATGTCAAACTAATAAAAAATGATAAGTACAAAGGATAATATATATTATATATATATATATATATATATATATTTGAATAATAGGATAACATATATTAGATAAGTGTATTTTTAATAGGTTTAAATGTTAAAATAATAAAAATATAAGTTGAAGTATCAAATGGTCACATATGTGCCTACAATTTTCAAGGGATGAAGGGAACGTGATGTCACACAAACAAAACTTTGACTGATTTTCATTGGGAGTTTTGTATTTGGGCTAGTGATGCAATAGAGCCACAAAAATTAAGTGGATTGAATTAGAAGGCCCAAATACACTATGTGATGTGTTTTGTTAGATTAATCCTTATTATTCTATTTTAATAATAAAATAATAAAAACAAAAACCCTATACGTTGTGGACTGGACAATTATCTTTTGGTGATGTAATTTTGTTAGATCAAAGAAAAAAAAAATTGTGGGTTGTTTTTTTAAGATTTTAAGGAAGTCTTTATAGTTGGAGCAATTATTTATGTGTTGATTTGGGACCATTAGTAAATAGCTAATTTTGTCAAATTAAATTGGAAACACTTTTTAAGATAGTCTTACTTTTTTCTTGTCATGGCTCCATCATTAACTGCCCTTTCAATTCAAAGTTTAGCTAAGAAGAGATATATAAAAACTTAAAAGTTGTGTAATTAAAAACCAACATTAAAACGATCAACTAAGAATTTTAATTGAGAAACAAAAATAAATTTACATTCGAAGCTTTTTTAAAAAAAAAAAATTATTAACACCCCTCAATATTTGTTCTAATTTATTACTTTATTTCTACATTTTCACTATTTCTCTATTTCGCTAACTTAACACTTTCTTAGATTTATAATAAAAATATCAAACTTAAAAGATATTTAATTAACGTAAGAAAAAAATTATTAATAAAATTAAATTTGATGAAATTATTAATTAATTTTTAAAAATAATAAATTTCAGAAAAGTAATTGTAATTTACCCTTTTCTTAATCTGTTATCGTTTTATAGTACTTTATATATATAGGGAGAAAAAAAATTTACTCTATTACGTGTGGGTATCAAACACCATGTTAGTAAATTCCATCAAGTCCTCCATAACATCATGGAAAGATTGCGCGGTATGCGAGCTTTATTGGTCTAATCCCTCGTTGACACATTTGGGCCATTTTTCGTCCCAAACAATTCAATCAAACTTTACACGTAAATTTGGCTTATTGGATGCCATAAAGTCCTGCTTGCCATTATATATACATATATTTTTGGCCTTTTATCTTATTTCACATTTACTTCTTACATGTTCACTTTAAAAATTTCTGTCCTGCTTATAAGCAAAACATGCATCTTATGTTAGAGTAATAAATAAATAAATAAATAAAATAAAGTTCCATTATATAAATCTAATTGAATTAACTAAAACCGATTAAATTTTTAAAATTAGGTTTTCTACATTAATTATGTAAAGTACAACTGTCGGTTTTTTTTGTAAGAGTAGAATTGCCAGTTTATTTCATCAGTAATTTCTTATCATAAAAAAAATAAAAAGACTTATAAAACTTAGGTCAATTAGAGCTGTGATAGTGGAAAATTCCTATATGAACCGACCAAATAATTAGTTTATTATTAATATTTAGATTAATTTATTGTATATATATATATTTTTATTTCTTATTATATGGCTACACTTAATTATTATAAAGAATCTCCTATTAATAGTTCAAGGAATAAAATGTATGAACATTCAAATGATAAAAGAATGATTCGAACCCCATCCTTCTTTAGCTCTCCCCCACTATGGTAGAGAATAACCACTTCAACTGGCTTAAAATAATTATAAAATTTAAACTCAATTAATTTGATTGCTAAAAAAAATCATCAAATTTCCTTTAAAAAAAATTATCAAATTTAAATAGTTTAAACACTGTATATGATATCTTATATACATATTCTTATTTTACTAAGGGTTTATTTTCCCATGTAGGGGTTACTTGCAGATGAAAAATGTCCAAATCAGATAGCAGAAGGATTCCTAATTAAAGAGACTTTTGTACAGGAAGAAATATTCCTCAAATAGGCATAAGACCTACATTAAAGAGGAATCATATTCCTCTCTGGTTTAAGCATCATTATCCTTATAAATATGACCCCATATCCCTTATTCTTATTCATTTTATTCTCTTATACTCTTTACTCTCTTTATCTTTCTAAACTCTCTCTCTATATATTCTCTAACTTAGGCATCAAAAAGTTTATGGGGATCCTCCTCACCTCTCACCTTGCCCTTCATTGATTCCTTGCATGACTCAAACTTGGAAGTTCTTAAAGCAAGTTATCAAATGGCGTCGTCTATGGAAAATCTCTTAAGTTAAAAGTCGTTAAGCATCTACCAAATACGACATTGGCATTTTGACTTTTAGTCCACCACCAACCTCAACCCTAGATACGCAAATTAACCTGCATTCCTCCAATTAATCTGTCAACACCCATTCAGTTAAGAATTTCGTTAGCACCTTTTCAGCATATTGGACCTCATCATAGGCGCCACTCGGAGCATATAATCCAACTAGTAATACCCAGGAATGGCCAATATTATGCAATTACTTTCCTTATTATGTTCCTCTATAATATAACAATTGACCTATACCCTCCGTACCTTTTTTAAGTTTGCTAAAAATCCCTACCATAAATACACCAAACCTAAACACAGTAATCTAAACACTCAACCTACCTCCATCAAGCAAAGAAGTAATAATTCAAAACATTCAAACCCATATGCTCCTGATGCAACAATAGTTGAATGCCTTGATCTAAGGCAGTAATATTAGAATAACTCATTCAAAAAATAATGTAGCAACACCAAAAGCAGCTCTGAATGTGTCTGGTGGAAGTAGAGAAGGTTATAGCACCTAAACCCAAAACAGGGGCCATGACCGGCGCTAAGGAACGGGAATTCTTTTGAATCCGGAACCCGTAGCAAGCCTAAAAATAAAATAAATCATGCAATAATAATCATAACAATATTATATGCAGCGGAAATAAAAATCATAAATATAATAATAACATTTTCATCACTGGATTTAAATCAAATCTCATCCCATCACATATATATAAAATCTTTCAGTACAAATCCAGTTTCAATATAATACATCTCTTTAAATAAAATACATGAAATCCCACACTTATTTTTCATAACTACTGCAGTGTCTAGATTATAAAAATTAGACTCAAGTAAATAATTTACACAAAGAAGCCGGGGCGGAAGAAATCCGGCGTATCGACCTGCTACTGAGGTCTGAAGAAGTTGACTCTCCTGAAAAATTATCAACGGAGGGGAGTCAAACCTCACTGAGTGAATTACTATAATATATATACATACACACTAAATGACAATGCACACAACCAACAGTATATATATAATATGTATATATACAGGCAAATTCACACAGATGCAGTAAAAATCATTTATATATATTTTATTGAAAATCATTTTTTATGAAGGATCACATAGAACCCTAGAATATCGCAACCTCAGAAATAGTGTTAGACAACACTCTAGCCATACAGGCTCACTGAATCCAAATATATCCACTTAATCCATTTAGATAGTAGACTGGCCCCGAGACACTAAGTCAACCGAGCTTCAGCAGTCTGACTACCAGTGTGATTGGCCCGGAGACACTTGGTCAACCGAGCTCCAGCAATCACACCCACAAACCATATCTCACATATCAAATAATCATAATCAATCAATATCCACCAATAGGTTAGTAATATAGCCTAAATACTATAGGCGTACCGGTACGTACTCGGTCCTAGTGCTGCCCACTAGGTAGCACGTTCTATTGATATCCTTCATCGTTAATAATATAAAACATTCATTCACAAAAATAAATGATGCATGAAGTTCAATAAATATCAACATAAACCATATATATACTAGAAATATACCAAAAATAAACCAGATATATTTCGAGTATATATACGTCAAATAAATTCAATCAATTTACAATTTAAGCTAGAAATATATTTAAAAATATTTTTAAATATAATTTATTAACAAAACATGTATCTAATTTATTATATACCAAATATATACCAAAAATATACTTAAATACAAATCACATTATTTATGCATTTTAATCGAAATAGAATATATACTTCTAAATCATGCATTCCTAAGCATATATATATAGTATAGTAACTCACCTAGTGCGCTCCACGAGATGGATCCGATGGGCCTGGTCTACTAGCCCTCGGTCTCGGTGCAACTAAACAAACAAATAACGACAGACATCAGAATAACCCTAACAGAAATCCTAGAATTCGATCTAGAGTATAAAACACAAAATCGATATCAGGGTTCGACCGGACATCACGTTTTACGAGAATTCTAACGAAAATTCGACAGAACCTCCCTTGTAAAATGGACATCTCTCTACTCAAAAGAGTAGAGCCGACCCTGTAAGGAAATACACTTCGAAAAACTACACAGAGCACAATCAAAATCCCACGGTCGGACTCCAAACTATAGTCCACCGACCGGGGTCCACAATTCACAGAATAATTTTAGAAATACCAAAAATACCCTTATATCATAGAAATTCATTTTATAGGTAAAAATTACATAATCAACCTTAAAACACTGTAAAAACCGATAAAAATTCATTTTATTAGTAAAACCGTATATTATATATATAATTGAAAATAATTCACGAAAAATAGTTTTAATTAGTAAAAAAAATACTAAATAATTTGTAGAAATCATTTTTATACCTTATATAACTATTAAAACCAATTAAATTACATTTTTAGCCAATTTAGGGTAAAATTACCAAAATACCCCTATATATATAAATATGCTATAATTACTTCAAAAATTCACCAAAAATTATACAATTATCCAAAATTAATTTTCTCAACATATTTATCAATAATATAAATAATTAAACTCAATTAACCAATTAAATTCAATTAAAAACACAATTAACCCTAATTTCCCAAATTTACATAAACTTCAATAATTCAAAATAAATACTTAGAAATTCATAAAAATTCCAAATAAATTCCTATAATTCATTTCAACACCTAATTTAACCATAAAACATAATTTCATAATTTAAATAATTAATTTAAGAAAATTAGAAAATAATATTAAAATATTCAAAAATACCCAAAAATCCAAAAAATCTCCAAAAATTCCACAAAAATTCATACATGTAGATTAAGCTACTAGGAACAACATTTTTGAAGGGAGTTTTCATGAATCAATCAATTCGAAGCTCAAAAAAATCAAAAAGCCTAATATGGCCGAATTCGAAAAATCGAAACCTAAGCAATTCTAGACCATTTAAGCTCAAACCAAAGCTAGAATCACACTCACCGGAGCTTAAGGAGAAGAAAGAGATCGGCGGTGTCAAAAATGGTGACCGGAATCGACGTGATCGACGGTGGCCAAAGTTTCGACTTCTCCGGCCAAAACCGACTTCCAGGCACCGAAAATGGCTACCACAGGCGGCGGAAGAGGCTGGGGAAGGTGGTGGCACACCGGACGGTACACCAACAGTGAGAAATCGACACGACAGTGACCGGACGGCGGTGAGGGTGAAGATCGAGGATGAAGGAGTAGTCGGGGGCAATTTTGTAATTTTCCAAAATTTGATTTTTTTGATATATAATGTGTATATATATATACTTTATACTATATAATAAAATAATATTAAATTACACACACTAAATATACACCACACACATATAATTTAATATTTTAATAATTTATACTAAATAAAAATAATTAAATAACAATAAAACTAATAAATAATTAATAAAATATTAAGGTAATATATATTAAACCCTAATTAAATAAATATATATACACATAGGCTTTATTTAGTAATTTAAAAATACGTATGAGTTCATGCAAGTTCGAAAATATATTTAAAATAATTAATAATAAATTATTTACGTGAAAATTTCCTTGAAAATACAAGTCCCGGGAAAATTTTACGTAAATAAGACACAATAATTAAAATAGGTTTAAATACATATCAACTCGTGGAAAATATCGTAATATATATTCAAAAATTATTAACACTGTATATCCCGGTACAGTATTAAAATATTTTAAAAAAACACGGGATATTACAGTCTTCCCCTCTTACAAGAATTCGTCCCCGAATTCCAGAAAATAGGGTCAAGAAGGAAAGAGATACGGGTAAGAAGCTCGCATCTCAGCTTCAGTCTCCCACGTATGCTCTTCGACTCTGTCGCTACGCCATAGAACCTTGACCATCGGAATCTATTTCGATCGCAACTGTCGAACTTGAAAATCAACGATTGCCACAGGTTCTTCCACAAACGTCAAATCCTCACTCACTTCTACACTGTCAGGTTGCAACACATATGAAGGGTCTGAGATATACTTCCTCAACATCGAGATATGAAACACTGGATGCACTTGTGACATACTCGGAGGCAAATCCAACCGATATGCAATAGTGCCAACTCTCTCTAGAATCTCAAACGGTCCAATATATCTCGGTGCTAACTTACCCTTCCTGCCAAATCTCATCACACCCTTCATCGGAGATACCTTCAGAAAAATGAAATCTCCAACCTGAAACTCCACATCTCTACGCTTAGGATCCGCATAACTCTTCTGTCTGCTAACTGCGGTCTCTAATCTGCGCTTAATCACGGTGACTTTCTCTGCAGCATTCTGAACCATCTCAGGTCCAGTTAAAGCTCTCTCACCAATCTCATCCCAACTCAACGAGGATCTACACTTCCTTCCATACAACGCCTCGTACGGTGCCATACCAATACTGCTATGGTAGCTGTTATTATATGCAAACTCAATGAGTGACAAATGATCATCCCAGCTACCTCCCAAATCCAAGACACACATCCTCAACATATCTTCCAGTGTCTGGATCATCCTCTCAGACTGACCATCTGTCTGAGGATGGAAAGCAGTACTGAAATCCAACCTAGTGCCCATCATTTCCTGCAACTTCTGCCAAAAACGAGAAGTAAATACCAAACCTCTATCTGACACAATGGACACAGGTACTCCATGAAGGCACACAATATGCTTCACATACAACTTCGCCAATCTAGCTACAGAATAAGTGGCTTTCACAGGTAGGAAATGTGCAGACTTCGTCAACCTGTCTACAATCACCCAGATGGAATCGTATCCATCCTTCGAACGAGGTAAACCTACCACAAAATCCATAGCTATCCTTTCCCACTTCCACTCGGGAATAGGAAGAGGCTGAAGCTTCCCAGAAGGATTCTAATGCTCAGCTTTCACTTGCTGACATGTCAAGCACTTCGTAACATAATCAGCGACATCCTTCTTCAATCCATCCCACCAGTATAGATCTCTGATACTGTGGTATATCTTAGTAATGCCGGATGAACGCTGTAGGTTGTAGAATGTGCTTCCTCTAGGATCTCTTCTCTCAAATCATCTACATCAGGAACACACAATCTACCACTGATCCACAACACACCATCATCATCAAGTGTGAAATCAGTGAACTTCCCTGCTCTGACATTCTCTACAAGCTCTTCCAGAATAGGATCTCGGCTCTGAGATGCTTTAATCCTATCCCTTAGTACAGATCGTACTTGAACTGAGCTAGCAGTCCACCTGATCTACTGATCTTCATCATCAGACCTTGATCCACTAACAGATGCAACTCCTGGATCAATGGTCTCCTCTCAACACTGATGTGAGCAAGACTGCCTGAGGACTTCCTACTCAAGGCATCTGCTATAACATTAGCTTTACCGGATGATATAGAATCTCACAATCATAATCCTTCAACAGTTCTAACCATCTTCTTTGCCTCAGATTCAAATCTATCTACTGGAAAATGTACTTAAGGCTCTTGTGATCAGTAAATATCTCACAAGTCACCCCGTACAGATAATGTCTCCAAATCTTCAAAGCAAAGATCACTGCAGCCATCTTAAGATCATGTGTAGGATAGTTATGTTCATGCTTCTTCAACTGCCTCGAAGCATAGGCTATCACCCTTCCATTCTGCATCAACACACAACCAAGACCAATTCTAAAGGCATCACAGTAAACAGTGAACTTATCCACACTATTAGGCAAAGCTAATACTGGCGCTGTGGTCAAATTCTCCTTCAACAACTGAAAACTATTCTCACAAGCTTCTGACCACTCGAATCTAACATTCTTCTGAGTCAAGCGAGTCATAGGGGCTGCTATTCTGGAAAAATCCTGCATAAACCGCATATAATACCCGGCTAAACCCAAAAAACTTCGAATCTCTGTAACAGAAGTAGGTCTAGGCCATTCAGACACTGCTTCAATCTTCTGTGGATCAACTGAATACCTTCTTTAGACACTACATGTCCAAGAAAAGAAACACTCTCCATCCAAAAATCACACTTCGAGAATTTAGCATAAAGCTGATGATCTCTCAGTGTCTGTAGTACAATCCTCAAGTGATATACATGCTCTTCCATACTCCTCGAATAAACCAGTATATCATCAATGAAGACTACTATAAACTGATCCACATACGGTCTGAATACCCTATTCATCAGGTCCATAAAAGCTGCTGGGTGCATTAGTCAAACCAAAAGACATCACCAGAAACTCATAATGGCCATATCTAGTGCGGAACGCTGTCTTAGGAATATCAGTTTCACTGATACATAGCTGATGATAACCCGACCTCAAGTCAACCTTAGAAAAGAACTATGCACCCTGTAGCTGATCAAACAAATCATCAATCCTCGAGAGAGGATACTTGTTCTTTATTGTCACCTTATTCAGCTCTCTGTAGTCAATGCACAGTCTCAGGATACCATCCTTCTTCTTCACAAACAGGACTGGTGCACCCCAAGGAGAAACACTAGGTCTAATGAAACCTTTATCCAACAACTCTTGCAACTGCTCCTTCAACTCTTTCAACTCTGCAGGAGCCATTCTGTAGGGTGGCATAGATATAGGAGTAGTACCTGGAACCACATCTATACAAAACTCAATCTCTCTATGAGGTGGTAAACCTAGCAACTCCTCGGGAAAAACATCAGGAAACTCACAAGCAACAGGAACATCTGCGAGTGACAACTTCTCCACTGACGTATCCCTGACCAATGCCAAATATCCCTGACAACCTTTCCTCAACAACTTCCTAGCCGTAATAGCAGAAATAAGATTCTGAGGTGCTGAACTCCTATCACCCACAAACTTAAACTCAACTTCACCAGGAATTCTGAAAGTCACCTCTTTATTCCTGCAATCTACCACGGCATAGTGCTGAGATAACCAATCCATTCCTAAAATAACATCAAACTCCATCACATCCAACAGAATCAAATCAGCGGGTAATTCTCTATCTCCCACGAGAACTGGACAATCAGAAAGAATAATATCGGTGTCCAAGGAATCGCTCAGAGGAGTGGCAACAGACAAAGGAAAAGCCATCCTCGAAGCTTGCCAATAAGATTTAGAAGCAAAAACAGGAGAAACAAACGAATGCGTGGCACCCGGATCAAACAAAACCCATGCATCCAGGTAACAAATAGAAATAATACCTGCCACGACTGCATTAGATGCCTGAGCATCCTGCTAAGTGAGATGGAAGACTCTGGCCTAACCTCGACCTCCCTGCTGACTGGTAGAAGCCTGGCCATCACCTCTGGCACCTCCTCTAGTACCTCTACCACGACTCTGCTGTGGGATAAACTGAGTGGAACTCTAATGCTGAGCTGGTGGTAACTGAAATGGCACTGGTGCTACACTAGCAATCGACTGCTGTGGGAATCATGGAATCTGCTGCTGATACCCGGAATAAGGACACGATCTAGCAAAATGTCTTGTCTGCCCGCATTTGAAGCATGTCAGCGGTGTTAGATAACACGGTCCTTGATGGAATCTACCACAAGTCTGACAAACACTGACCGCTGATCCAGAACTACGACCACTACTGCTGCTCGAAGCACCTGATCCAAATCTGAACGATCTACGCTGACCTCCAAGGCCATGTCTACTGCTCCGATGCACTCGCTGCTGCTGTCTCTGACTCTGCTGAGTCGGACCTCGCTGCTGACTACTCGAACCAACATGATAACTCGAATACGGAGTAGCCTGCAATCCACTCGACTGAACTCCCAGCTGGTAATAATCAGGCATCGCTCCCTGCCTAACTAGCCTCAGCTCAATCTCCTTAGCTAACTCAATCACATACTCGAGAGTAAGGCCTGCTGTAGGCATACCAGTAAAAGCAGAACCCAAACCAGTAACATACGTAGTGACAGCGAAGTATTGGTCTCACATCAGATCCTCAGCATATCTACCCAGACGAAGAAACTCTCAGGTATACTCCTCTACTGATCGATCTCCGTGAGAAATACTGGTCAGACGGAGACGATAGCTCAAACGAAATGGCTCTGGATAAAATCTCCTCATAAATTGCTCTCGAAACTGAGCCCACGTCATCGTCATCATGTAAGGCTGGATCATCTGAATGAACCAATCTAAGGTTGGTCCCTTGACAGACAACTCAACGATCATGATCCGCTGGTACTCGGTATGAGCAGTCCGAGTCCTAGTCTCAATCGCATGCAGAAAGTCTAACGGATCGGAAGTACCATCAAACGCAATCCTGCCAACTCGGGCATAAAACAAAGCTGCCTCAGGGTCAGACATACCCTGCTAATAGGCAGGCTGAACAGGCTGAACAACTGGAGGAACAGGAACATCAAACTTAGGCTCAACAGGCTCCTCGTCCTGTAACTCTCTCTGCCTACGGCGACCTGCCGCTCCTCGAGGTCTACCTCTGCCACGACCTCTATGTCTAACTGGCTGCTCAGGAGGTAAAACCTCGTCCTAAAAAGACTCATCATCCTCGGCCTCAACGACCGGTGGAGCGACGCACTCGCCTCCTCATACTGAAAAGACAAACGAAAAGATTCAGACAAAATAGACAATGGAGGAATAACGTAGAAAACTACAGCAAGGAATACTTATCAAGACATACTCGAACCTAATTCACTGCAGTAGTTCAATAGAAAACGCAACTCTGAAAACTAGGGCCACAACTCACATAACTAAGCCCTGACACAGAACTCCGCTCTGATACCAACTTTGTCACGACCCAAAATAGGGGCTATGACCGGTGCTAGGGAACGGGAATTCTTTTGAATCCGGAACCCGTAGCAAGCCTAAAAATAAAATAAATCATGCAATAATAACCATAACAATATTATATGCAGCGGAAATAAAAATCATAAATATAATAATAACATTTTCATCACTGGATTTAAATCAAATCTAATCCCATCACATATATATAAAATCTTTCAGTACAAATCCAGTTTCAATATAATACATCTCTTTAAATAAAATACATGAAATCCCACACTTATTTTTCACAACTACTGCAGTGTCTAGATTATAAAAATAAGACTCAAGTAAATAATTTACACAAAGAAGCCGGGGCGGAAGAAATCCGGCGTATCGACTTGCTACTGAGGTCTGAAGAAGTTGACTCTCCTGAGAAATTGTCAACGGAGGGGAGTCAGACCTCACTGAGTGAATTACTATAATATATATACATACACACTAAATGACAATGCATACAACCAATAGTATATATATAATATGTATATATATAGGTAAATTCACACAAATGCAGTAAAAATTATTTATATATATTTTATTGAAAATCATTTTTTATGAAGGATCACATAGAACCCTAGAATATCGCAACCTTAGAAATAGTGTTAGACAACACTCTAGCCATACAGGCTCACTGAATCCAAATATATCCACTTAATCCATTTAGATAGTAGACTGGCCCCGAGACACTAAGTCAACCGAGCTTCAGCAGTCTAACTGCCAGTGTGATTGGCCCCGAGACACTTGGTCAACCGAGCTCCAGCAATCACACCCACAAACCATATCTCACATATCAAATAATCATAATCAATCAATATCCACCAATAGGTTAGTAATATAACCTAAATACTATAGGCGTACCGGTACGTACTCGGTCCTAGTACTGCCCACTATGTAGCACGTTCTATTGATATCCTTCATCATTAATAATATAAAACATTCATTCATAAAAATAAATGATGCATGAAGTTCAATAAATATCAACATAAACCATATATATACTAGAAATATATCAAAAATAAATCAGATATATTTCGAGTATATATACGTCAAATAAATTCAATCAATTTACAATTTAAGCTAGAAATATATTTAAAAACATTTTTAAATATAATTTATTAACAAAACATGTATCTAATTTATTATATACCAAATATATACCAAAAATATACTTAAATACAAATCACATTATTTATGCATTTTAATCGAAATAGAATATATACTTCTAAATCATGCATTCCTAAGCATATATATATAGTATAGTAACTCACCTAGTGCGCTCCACGAGATGGATCCGACGGGCCTGGTCCACTAGCCCTTAGTCTCGGCGCAACTAAACAAACAAATAACGACAGACATCAGAATAACCCTAACAGAAATCCTAGAATTCGATCTAGAGTATAAAACACAAAATCGATATCAGGGTTCGACCGGACATCACGTTTTACGAGAATTCTACCAAAAATTCGACAGAACCTCCCCTATAAAACGGACATCTCTCTACTCAAAAGAGTAGAGCCAACCTTGTAAGGAAATACACTTCGAAAAACTACACAGAGCACAATCAAAATCCCACGGTCGGACTCCAAACTACAGTCCACCAACCGGGGTCCACAATTCACAGAATAATTTTAGAAATACCAAAAATACCCTTATATCATAGAAATTCATTTTATAGGTAAAAATTACATAATCAACCTTAAAACACTGTAAAAACCGATAAAAACTCATTTTATTAGTAAAACCGTATATTATATATATAATTGAAAATAATTCACGAAAAATAGTTTTAATTAGTAAAAAAATACTAAATAATTTGTAGAAATCATTTTTATATCTTATATAACTATTAAAACCAATTAAATTACATTTTTAGCCAATTTAGGATAAAATTACCAAAATACCCCTATATATATAAATATGCTATAATTACTTCAAAAATTCACCAAAAATTATACAATTATCCAAAATTAATTTTCTCAACATATTTATCAATAATATAAATAATTAAACTCAATTAACCAATTAAATTCAATTAAAAACACAATTAACCCTAATTTCCCAAATTTACATAAACTTCAATAATTCAAAATAAATACTTAGAAATTCATAAAAATTCCAAATAAATTCCTATAATTCATTTCAACACCTAATTTAACCATAAAACACAATTTCATAATTTAAATAATTAATTTCCGAAAATTAGAAAATAATATTAAAATATTCAAAAATACCCAAAAATCCAAAAAATCTCCAAAAATTCCAAAAAAATTCATACATGTAGATTAAGCTACTAGGAACAACATTTTTGAAGGGAGTTTTTATGAATCAATCAATTCGAAGCTCAAAAAAATCAAAAACCCTAATATGGCCGAATTCGAAAAATCGAAACCCAAACAATTCTAGACCATTTAAGCTCAAACCAAAGCTAGAATCACACTCACTAAAGCTTAAGGAGAGGAAAGAGAGCAGCGATGTCAAAAATGGTGGTCGGAATCGACGTGATCGACGGTGGCCAAAGTTTCGACTTCTCCGGCCAAAACCAACTTCCAGGCGCCGGAAACGGCTACCACAGGCGGCGGAAGAGGCTGGGGAAGGTGGTGGCACACCGGACGGCACACCAATGGCGAGAAATTGGCACGGCAGCGACCGGACGGCGGTGAGGGTGAAGATCGGGGATGAAGGAGTAGTCGGGGGCAGTTTTATAATTTTCCAAAATTTGATTTTTTTGATATATAATGTGTATATATATATACTTTATACTATATAATAAAATAATATTAAATTACACACACTAAATATACACCACACACATATAATTTAATATTTTAATAATTTATACTAAATAAAAATAATTAAATAATAATAAAACTAATAAATAATTAATAAAATATTAGGGTAATATATATTAAACCCTAATTAAATAAATATATACACACATAGGCTTTATTTAGTAATTTAAAAATACGTATGAGTTCATGCAAGTCCGAAAATATATTTAAAATAATTAATAATAAATTATTTACGTGAAAATTTCCCTGAAAATACAAGTCCCGGGAAAATTTTACGTAAAGCACTGTAAATAAGACACAAGAATTAAAATAGGTTTTAAATACATATCAACTCGTGAAAATATCGTAATATATATTCAAAAATTATTAACACTGTATATCCCGGTACAGTATTAAAATATTTTAAAAAAACACGGGATATTACAAGGACTGAAGTTAACTCTAGAAGTCAGAATTAAACATCTCAAAATATAACATAATTCACAACTAGTGGTCAAGAAAATCAAAGGAACATACTAAATTAAGGAGTTAAGCATCATTAAATATGTAGAGAAAGTCAAATAGCTCTTAAAGAAGCGCAAGTAGGATAGGGGACAATGGGAAATCATTTAAATTCCCATAAGTGAAAACTCAAAGGAAGACTTACTAACCAAATCAGTAGCATAAGATAGTTAAATATTAAAAGAGCTTGAGCTAACTAAAGAGTTGATGAAGCCAAGCATCGAGGAGTCAGAATCATGGATATCCAAGAAGTAGCATAATGGATAAAGCTAATCATTTAGTATCTCAAACATGGGCTACTCCCACAGAATAAGTTGAAGGCCCCAAAGTTAAAGATAAAAGTTATGCACTACTCTATGCACAACGGGGAACTTTACAAAAGGTCCCTATCACATTCATGGTCTAATGCATATCACCAGAGGAATGAAATTATGTGCTTAAGGAAATTCATAAAGGAATTTATGGAGCTCATGAATTTCATTATTTGTTGATCAGAAAAGCAATTGTCTAGGGTTACTATTAGCCCACCATATCCTGAGATGTGTAGAAATTAGTTCAAAAATGCCACAATTGTTAATACATTTGCTCGCCTCAACTATAAGCCTTTTAATATTCAATATTCAATTAGGAGTCCTTGGTCTTTTGTAATATGGGGAATGAATATCTTAGGTCCATTTCATGTTTTAATCCCTCAAAAGAAGTTCTTGATCATGGCTACAGATTACTTTACTAAGTAGATAGAGGTTAAAACTATCCTAACCATCACTGAAGCCCATATTCAACACTTTTCTAGAAGAAATCATGTACAGATTTGGCATACCATACACCTTAATAACAAATAATGGGAAGTAATTTGACAATAAGAAATTTTGAAAGTTATGTTCTAATTTTAATATAAAGCTCTGATGTTCTTTAATAGCTTATCCATAAATAAATAGTCAAACAGAAGTCACCAACAGGATCATCATGCAAGGTCTAAAGAAGAGATTAGATGAAAAGAAAGGAAACTGGGTTGAAGAACTTAGTAATGTCATTTGGGCGTATAGAACAACACCTAGAACCTTCATAGGAGAAAACACCTTTTAGACTAACTTATTGGATGAATGCTGTAATTCCAGTGGAAATTGGGTAAGTAAGTTACTGGGGAACTAAAAATTTAGATCAGGAAGTCAACAATATCAATGCTCAGATATGCCCAGATCTACTTAAAGAAAGGAGAGAACGAGCATCCATTGTAGCATAAGCTTAAAAACAAAGGATTATGGAGTATAATAATAATCATGTCTAACCAAGGTAATTTAAGGTCGATGATTGGGTGCTCAGAAGGGCTGACATTGGCAAAGGAAGCTTTAGAATAGGCAAGCTCAGACCTAATTAGGAAGGCCCTTACCAAGTCAGTAAAAAAATGACTAAGGCGGCCTACAATAATAAATATGAATAAGGAAAAAAGCTACCTTAATATTGGAACTCAGACAATCTTTGAAAATACTATCAATAAATGTACTTAGAGTTTTGATAAATAAACACTTTATTTATCATTAAAAATGTTATATTACAAGATAAAGAAAAAGAACTTTTAGCTAAGTAATTTATAAATTTGCTTCAGTATTGAGAGGCTCAATTCCCTTAATGGGAGCAAGATTCACATCCTCAGAATTTTAAGACTCATATAGCATGGTCGGCTTATAACCAAAAGCAATAGCACCAGAAGAAAATTTCTCCATAATAGACCTTACATACTTCGGTTGCTCAGAAGATGATTTCTCAACAGTGGACTTCCTTATAGTAGCCTTTGGATTCTTTGATCACTTGGAAGAAGACTTACTCCAAACATCTTCTTCAGTATCTATTTTAGCCAAATTAATGGGTGTAATATTTTCAAGGTCAAAGAAGTCTAGATTAGGATGTTAAGTAAGCAGGATCCTTTAACACTCGAACTTGTAAGCCTTAAGAAATCCCATAACCATCTTTTAATAGATTTTTTTATCACCTTAGTGAGAATTCTTTACTTGAATAAGTGTTTTCTCTAAAGTCGCAAGTTAGAAGTCCTACCCCTCAATTTTTGAAGTAAGCTGGGCTTGATAATGTTCCAGTTCTTCAACCTTTTTCTGACTTACCTTAGCCTCAGATCTAGCCTCAGCATGCTTTGTCTAGTAAAGTTCCAGGTTTTTTTTGCTGTCTCTAGCTTTTTTTCATAATTATGGCTATTGTACCAACCTTTATCTCCTTCAAGCTATATTGGCTCCTGAGGAGGTAGTAGTTGTCCTTAGCCAATAATAAGGCCTGAGTCATCTGAAAGAAAGAAAAAAGATCATAGCCAAGAATACTAGTATACATAAGCACAAGCAAATAAAGTAAAAGATAATTACTTCCAGAGAATGTCCAATGATGAAGTTAAACAAATCCTCCTTATCCACATCCATCGACTGCTAGATGTCTTCAGGGAGCCATAGAGACTCAGTATATTGATCCTTAACTTGAAAAAACAGGATACTCAAAGGCTTTATTTTTTTTAAGATCCATTTTCTTATATCTAAACATCCAAAAATTTTTAGGCATTTAAAAAACACCTCATCGCTTAACATCTGAGTGCTCGTTCTGGGATCGCTTCTTATAATTCTCTGATACTTCTTTTGAGAAGGATCGACCATAACTTTTCCTTTGTCACTAGGTCTAAATCAGCTAGGACCTCTAAAACACCTAGCTCCTGAGTAGGTGAAGTAATCTGTACATCATTTTGGGTCTCCAGCTCATCATTTGAAAGTTGTATCTCATTCGTAAAGGTAAAAAAGTCAGCCATCTATAAATAAAAATTCAAAATATACCTTCAGAATCTAAGAACTTATCACCAACATCTATACGCCCAGGGCAGACTCTTTGGAGGTATCTCTGAGATAGATTCTCAGTAGATGTACCATCGACTACACTTTAAATATATAGTCTCAGCATTAATTTAGTATCTTCTTTGGGTGACCTCATGGGATGCTTTACCTTTTGGCAATCATCAACCCACATTTTTCGGATATTGATAAAATCTGATGGATGCTCAACTATGAAAAATCTATGCCTTTATTTATTGTGAAGGTCTAGAAGCTTAAAAAAATGCTATGGTTCAGAACATGTGATAAAGAAAATATCAACTTCACTTTTTCTTATTCAGACTATACATATACCTGAGCATGTCCATATCTGGCTCTTTACCGTCCTTATGCATAAACTCTATATACCCAGTTAAAATTCGATAACTGTTAGGGTGAAGTTGGCCAAGGGCTATGTTGTATTTATTCAAAAAGTTCTTAACGAAAGGATCTAAGGGAAATTTTAACCCCCCCTTCTAACTGATCAAAGTACATGACTAGTTTTTGCTAATTTAGAAAAGGGGTGTGAGCCTTGAAATTTTTATCTCTAGTGTGTAAGGTGTATTCATGAGAAATATTAAAGCGTTTTCTATATCATTTGAGCATATTATCATTAATCTTAGATGTAAAAAGATTTAAACTAACTTGCTCTCACGAAGCCATAAAAGCCTATGGAGAAAAAATAAAAACAACTAGAGAGGAAAAATCTTCACTTGGGCAAATTAGGATCTACTCCAGAGAAGTGTTGAGATCATAATAGCAAATAGGCACTGGCAGGCAGGAGAGTAGACGAAAAATTAGCTAAGATGGACAACATGAGAAAAGCCAAAGTGTGAAATAAGCAAGAGGATACATTATTTTAAAGGATAAGAAGGTTATAGAATGACCGTTAATACTCTCATGATTACTTACATCTCTCTCACCTAGCATTAAAGGTATTTTTGGGCATAAAAAAGCTCACTAATCAAGCAGTTATCATTATGATAGCCGAAACATCCCATCTTCTGACACATGAACAGATGTGACATTTACACAATTCAAAATTCAAAAGAATATCAAAAGGCATGATGATTGAAAATCTCGCTTATCTTGCTGCTAGTTGTCCTCATCTTTTTATTAGCACTCGGGTCGCCTTTCTAATGCATTGAGCATCTAAGTCTAGTGACTGAAGTTGACACCTTTAGGTCACTTCGATAGTACTAAAGTTTGGCACTCGAACCACGCTTCTAATGCACTGAGCATCTAAGTTCAATGACTGAAGCTGGCATCCTCATATTGCTTTAATAGTACTGAGGTTTGGCATTCGGGCCGCGCTTTTAATGCACTGAGCATAAAACTCCAGTGACAGCTAGTTCCATAAGGTCGTTTCTATAATACTGATGGGTTAATCCCTCGGGGATGTTTCATAAACATTGAGCATCTATAAGTCCAACTGGCATCTTCATGCTTTAATGTTCAAAACATTGCAATCTCAAGACTCAGTACTGAGCCTCATCCTTTTTTTGTGACTAAGGCTGGCCACCTCAGATCACCCTTCTGCATCAGATGCAATTACGCTCGTGGTCTCTCTCCCAGCAGAAGAATCATTATTCTTAATTATTCGTCACCATGCATCTACCAGATCAGGATACATCGGACATAAACATCTAAACATACTTTTGGGGGGGACTTTTGATACCCCATATATATATATTCCTATTTTACTAAGGGTTTATTTTCCTATGCAGGGGTTACTTGCAAATGAAGAATGTCCAAATCAGATAGGAGAAGGATTCCTAATTAGGGAAACTCTCAAACAGGTTGGAACACTCCTCAAATAGGCATAAGACGTACATTAAAGAGAAATCTTATTCCTTTCAAGTTTGAGCATTACTATCCCTATAAATAGGATCTCATATCCCTCATTTTTATTCATTTTATTCTCCCATACTATTTGCTCTCTTTATCTTTTTAAACTCTCTCTCTCTACATTTTTTGACTTAGATATAAGAGGGTTTGTGAGGATTCTCCCCACTTCTCACATTGTTCTTCATTGATTCCTTACAAAGCTTAGACTTGGAAATTTCTAGAAGCAAGTTATCATTAAATGTGATTATCCTTTTAGAATTCAAGTTTTACAAGTTGTATCAATAATTATTTTCTCCTCATAATCTTGTAATAAAAGAGAAACTTCTTTTGTCATTGCTAATGCATATGCATAAGATTAGATAAGATTTACCCATGCCTTTAAGGCAGATGCATTAAGTTGCCACTCGTGAGGGTTTGAACCCCACAGGTTCCCCCTCCCCCTTTAATAGAAAAAAAAAAAAATCACAATTGTACAATATTATCCATCATTCTCAGCTATTTCAAGTATCTATAATATTTATAATTAAATTTGTAATACATAATAATATGTTTTATTAATTAAATATAAAATATAAAAAAAATACATCACTTATTTAATACTTAAATGTAACATTTTAGATATAAATAAAAATAATTTTAATTAAAAAATATTGCGATTGCAGAAACAAGCAGAATATGTATTGAATTTTTATCATAAATAAATTTCATTTGCAGTATTTTCTTCAGTATAATTAAAAATAAATCTTTCTATATTCTTGAGTTTTAGATATACCAAAAAAAGTTTTAGTTTTTATATTTTTTTGATTTAAAATTGAAAACTTAATTGACAAGGTATGAAGTTGATTCATTTACAAGCAAATCGCATATCTATATATTTGAAGAAAATTTCTGGAAATTTATTTTTAAATGTAATTTAGCCCAAGTTATTTCTACCAAGCAAAACCATTTGAAAAAAAAAAAATCATACATAAATCGATAAAGATGTATTTTTATACTTAAATTAACAAATTCATATTAAATTAGTTATTATAATATTTTTTTCCATACTTATTGCTGAATCAAATTAATTATACTCAAGTAAATTCTATTACTTAAATATAACTGAATAATATGAGTGAGCTCTATTTTTTAAATCAATAATAATAAGAATCAAATATTATATTTTAAAATATCCTTACCATTTCAATGTTATTTTTTTTCTTTTTATTTTTTTATCATTATATCTTAGAGCAATTGTAAAGAAAATTACTACCCACAAAAAAAAAAATGCAAGCATTAAAATTTTCAAACAACGAAAAGCACGGTACGTTGGGCTATAAATAAACAAGTTATTCTGTTTTCTCTTGGCCAAGAAGGTTAGCAAGTCATGGCTAGTTCTGCAAAGTCTTCTTTTACTTCTTCTGTGCTTTTGATCTCTCTTCTTTTCATATCTTCTTTTTCTTGTTTTTATGGCACTATTAGAGCACACAGTGCTCCTTCTGCTCCTATAGCAAATGGTCTCTCATGGACATTTTACAAGTCATCTTGTCCTAAAGTTGAATCCATCATCAGAAAGCATCTCAAGAAAGTCTTCAAGAATGACATTGGCCAAGCTGCTGGCTTGCTTCGTCTCCATTTCCATGACTGCTTTGTTCAGGTACTTAACTAATTCATTATTAGCAATTAATTTTACATTATTGCTAATTGTGATTAATTACCTTCATTTCTTGATTAATTTTTCATCACTTGCACTTACATTTGTTGAGGATGAAGATTTTTTTTTTTTTTAGATTCAAAAAATTTGTAAGTCAAGTCGTTCTGTATAAATTGGAAGACCGGTAGTTAAGAAAAACTTAATAATAAATTAATATTATATTTAGTTGTTAAGAGATTTTTGATGTTTTTATTAGAATTCAATAAATTTTAGATATGATATTTAGATAAAAAAATTAATATAATTCTTAACTTAAAAAAAAAATCCTAATACAAATAGCGGAATATTATTTTTTTATTTTTTTAAAAATTGACGAAACTTCCTCCGGTTTACATGGGGGCAATTTCATTTTGATTTTTTTTTGGTGAACTCACATCTCCTTTTTTATTCCTCTGTTATGTAGGGATGTGATGGGTCAGTGCTGCTTGATGGTTCAGCCAGTGGACCAAGCGAGCAGGAAGCACCTCCAAACCTGAGCCTAAGACAGCAGGCATTTGAGATCATCAATGACCTGCGAGAGCTGGTGCATGAAAAATGTGGCCGCCTCGTCTCTTGTGCTGATATTGTCGCTATTGCCGCTCGCGATTCTATTGTCTTGGTAAGTAAAATACTATCTTTAGAACATTTTCCGACTGCTTTTTATTTAGTTTAAATTTTTTATTATAAAAAGTGATGATAGAAAATAATATTTCAATATATTCTTTAAATATAAATTATACAGTAAAAAGTGAATTTATTTTTTTTACGTGTAGAGGCTCAAAATTTTTTTTTATATGAAAAATTAATTATTACATCTCTAATATTATATATATATTTTTATTTTTTATTAATTTTTTTATTACTTGAAATTTTTTCCTTTTTTTCATAATATTCAAAAATTAATATTAAATATTTATAAAATAAAATAAAATAAAATGAAGAGTAAAATATAAATAGTGTATTAAACTTAAATAAAATCATTTGCTATTTATATTAAAAAAAATTTAAAATACTTTTTATTATCTAAAATATACTTTTTATTTTAAATACTACTGTTGAAGATGCTTTTACTTATCCAATTGTTTCACTCACTTTATTTAATTGTTGTTTTGTAGTGTTGCTATTAATTTTAGTTCATCCAAGTAAAAAATAAAAATTTCCAAATGACTTTAAAAAAGCAAAATGAAAAAAAAATATTTTTTAAATTTTATAAAAATTTCCTTTTGGGCTTTGGTGCAATTATAAAGTGACAATGGGGAAGAGCTGTAGCGCAGCTTAGAAGCACATTTCTTTTAGATACAAAATGTCACGTGATAGTTAGTTAGGGTGTTAAAATATTAGTTTTGGAGAAAACCGAAGGGTAGAGAGGTTTGATAGTGGGAACTTGGTTTCACAAATTTTTCTGCCAAAGAAAATTGCAAGTTCAACGACAAAATGTGCTGCCAATTTAATTATTTAATTGATAGCCACTTGATTAATTCTAATCCATGATACTAAATTAAAATTTGAGTTTAGAAATCACTTAGATAGATTTTAATTCTTATTTTTATTTTTTATAAAATAAACGAACCCTAAATTAAAATTGGATTGGATCCAAATTTTAATATATATATATATATATAACTTAGGTCTTTGGATTGTTGGCTACGTTTATGAGTTTAATTTTCTTTTTGAAATGACTTTATTGTTTTCAACATTAGTTGGTTGGATATATGAGTCTTTTGTCTTGGTCTTTATGCTACATATGTCTCTGTTTTATTTTGTTTTTTTATCAATAGTGTTTTATTTTTGTTTTTTAATCAATTGTGTTTTATTTTTGTTTACGATTTTCAAAGATGCATGTTTTAATTTGTAGGCAAAATATTAAAAAAGTCCCCATCTAAAAGTTACACTAATTAAAAAAATAAATTATATTAAATCTTGAGAGTGACTCCTTTTAAATTCATTTTTCTTCAAGTTTATCATTAGATGAATGCAATCTCATCAAAAGTCAATCAAATAATTCGTATCTATTTTAAAAAAATATATTTACATGACTATTTTTGTTATGAAATTAGCGCTAGCGTAATATATTTATTTACTTTTACTATAAATTTTTATTTTTATTTTTATTTCTACTCATTTCTATATATTGTTTATAATAAATATGAATAGTTAATTAACTTTTAATGAGGTGTGATTGTTATAATAATAAACTTGAAAAAACTTGAGGCCAGCCCCTCCCCTAAATCTTACTAAGATTTATTTTTTATTTTTTCAATAATAGGAACAAGCCAATGTAGGACTTTCACTTGTATATATATGTGGGAATAGTCCATTAATGTGAAGCAATCAACCCATATAAATCAATTCAATATAGCTACCAAATTTGGTGGTAACTTGCGGGCATTAGGTGAAAGCATGGTAGGACTTCAAAGCTTGTGCCTAACCTAACATTCAAAGCCTGACATTTGAACACACACACAATAGATATATATATAAGTGTGGACGGTGGTTATTTTTAATTTACAGTCATTTATACAAACTTCTGCCACATGATGGTTACTTAATCGAAGACTTTGTCATGGTCATTATAAAACATCAAGTGCATAGAAATTCAATCCCTTCTTTTACGGAAACACACAATACAATGGACTATATATATATATATATATATACCCTCAACTATGCCCTCCACGTTAATATTGGGTTTTAAATTATTTTTACTTTTATAGGAATTTTTTCTTTAAAAATTAGATCGGATTGATATTATTTTAGAAAACTTTTACAATTAAATTTTACAAATTAAATAAAATTTTAATTTTAATGGTTAATTAAAGAATTTATATTTTTTAGAAAAAATTCATCACTTTTATTTATTAGTCTAAATAATTTTTCATTAGTTAATTGTTAAAATTAAAATTTTATTTGATTTATAAGACTTAATTTTAAGATAAGATCCAATATTATTCAATTTTAGAAGAAAAGTTTCTATTAGAAAAAAAAAATTTAAAGTCCAATATTAACTTCAGATATAATTGAGGGTCCAATTTGATAATTTGACCTGAGTATTTTATGACATCGGTGATGGGTGTAGATTTTAACTTGATTGACACATAAATTAAAACCTTTTTTTCTAAGATCGGCCTATTTTAAATTTATAAACTGAAAGGAATAATATAAAATGAAACATATTTTTAATATTAATAAGTTAAAGTTAATAAATGATAAATAATTAAATTTTTAAAAAATTAATATAACATAACTAGTCAATTAACTGTACATATTTCAAGATTGAATTTCTAAAATCATCTTCAACCGATATTAGTGAAAATTCATAATGTTTATAATGAATGATAAAAAAAAAACATAATCCATTTTAGTTTTCAATAAATAAAAATAATATAATTAATGATTGGATCTTACTAGAAAATGTAATATTTTAGAGACATTTTATAAAATTCATCTTTAAATTCTATTAGTGATGCCGTTGTATTATGACCTTTAATTTTCCTTTCATATTCAAATTCTTGTTAGTAATATATTTTTATATATTTTTGTTCTCTTAAAATCTCAGTTTTATTGTGGCAATATGATGGATTAGATTTTCAAGTATGCACAATTGCTATATGCCTAAATCTATTTTCCAATGCTATGTTTCAGTCGGGTGGCCCTGATTATGATGTCCCATTGGGAAGACGAGATGGCCTAACATTCGCAACTAGAAATGCAACCTTGGCAAACCTGCCAGCACCCACTTCCAACACAAGTACACTTCTCACTTCCCTTGCCACCAAGAACTTTGATGTCACAGATGTGGTAGCCTTGTCCGGTGGCCACACTATCGGTATTAGCCACTGCCCATCTTTCACAAACCGGCTATATCCAACTCAAGATCCTACGATGGACGAAACCTTTGCTGACGATCTCAAGGGCATATGCCCCACATCAAACTCCACCAATACCACAGTGATGGACATTAGGTCCCCTGATACATTTGACAACAAGTACTATGTTGACCTCGTGAATCGCCAAGGTTTGTTCACCTCGGATCAAGATCTGTACTCGGACGTGAGGACCAGGAAAATTGTTGAAAGCTTTGCTGCTGACGAATCTTTGTTCTTTGAAAAATTTGTGCATGCCATGATCAAGATGGGGCAGTTGAGTGTGTTAACAGGTGCACAAGGCGAAATTCGTGCCAATTGTTCGGTAAGGAATTCGGATAATAGCTATTTGGTTACTGTGGTGGAGGAGGATTTGGAGTCATTGTCCGAGTTGAGATGAATTTAACATGTATGCGTGTTGTTCTAGCACTATGAATAAATGACTAAAATAAGTAGAACTAAAGGTTGCGTTTTGCTTAATATATATGTTACTGGCTTGTGTTGTTAATTTATGTTACTGTGTTAGTTGTTTCTTTGGAAAAAGGAAAAACTTATATGTCATGATCCCTTAAAGATTCATCACATAAAATGTACAAGTGTAATTTTAAAAAAATTATTATATAGCAGTTTGTAATAATTGTGTGTGGACTGCTACATATATCATTATCTATAAAAAGAATAGTTTTTGCCAAGAATAATTATGAGTATGGATCGGTATACCCTAGTTTAAAATACTTTTAATACTCAAAAAAAAAAAATTTAAACTCATAAGCTTGCTTTTTTTTTTTTTGAAACAAAGGAAATTCATTAGATATTAAAAGCAGAGATACATGCCAAGGAACTCAGCCCCAAGTGATGTCAGCATCCTACTTCTAATAAGATATGTGTAGAAGTAATTGGTATGACTAACACATAGCATAATCAGAATGAAAGATGACGTAACATAAGTTGTCTTAGAGGCAGAAATAGTTGAAGAGGCTTCTTCTAGTCTTGAAACAGTAGGAGAGGAATTACTCCCTATACGAGCATCCATTATACGCACTGTTGTCTTTGGGTCAGGTTTAGCAGGACTGTTTACACGAGGGCAAGCAAGCAAAGTTGGGCCAATAGACTTCGAAAATTTGAGTTTTGTCACTTAGGCTCCCATATCTTAATGGGCTTACAACTCCTTCCAAGTCAAACTTGGCCTATCAGAAGAGCCTTTTGCCATTCCTATAGCAACCTCTGTCCTCTGTCATCCTATTATTTCCCTGCTGCAGTTGCCGTATTGCACCTACTGCTAGATCATCATTACCACTTTCTTGTTCAAGATGTTGTTGCAGAGAACCTTCCTCTGGGTACGTAGAGGAAGGTTAAAAAAAAAAAGCTAAACTCATAAGCTTGCTTTTGTTTTTTAAACAAAGGAAATTCATTAGATACTAAAAGTAAAAATACATGCCAAGGAACTCAGCCTTAAGTGATGTCAGCATACAACTTCTAATAAGATATGTGCAGAAGTAATTGGTATGACTAACACATAGCATAATCAGAATGAAAGACGACATAATACAAGCTATCTTAGAGGCAAAAATAGCCAAAGAGGCTTCTTCTAGTCTTGACACAGTAGGAGAGGAATTACTCCTTATAAGGGCATCCATTATAAGCACTGTTGTCTTTGGGTCAGGTTTACCAAGATTGTTTGTGTGAGGCTAAGCAAGCAAAGTTGGGCCAGCAGACTTTAAAAATTTGAGTTTTGTCACTTGGGCTCCCACATCTTGATGGGCTTGCAACTCCTTCTAAGTCTAACTTGGCTTATCAGAAGAGCCTTTTGCCATTCCTATAACAACCTCTGTTCTTTGTCATCCTATTATTTCCCTGTTATAGTTGCCTTATACACCTACTACCAGATCATCATTACTACTTTCTTGTTCAAGATGTTGTTGCAAAGAACCTTCCTCTAGGTACGCAAAGGAAGGTTAAAAAAAAGCTAAACTCATAAGCTTGCTTTTTTTTTTTTGAAATAAAGGAAATTCATTAGATACTAAAAGCAAATATACATGCCAAGGAACTCAGCCCCAAGTGATGTCAGCATACAACTTCTAATACGATATATGTAGAAGTAATTGGTATGACTAACACATAGCATAATCAGAATGAAAGACGACATAACATAAGCTATCTTAAAGGTAGAAATAGCCGAAGAGGCTTAAACTAGTATTAACATAGTAGGAGAGGAATTACTTCCTATAAGAGCATCCATTATAAGCACTATTGTCTTTGGGTCAGGTTTAATAAGACTGTTTATGCGAGGGCAAGCAAGCAAAGTTGGGCTAGCATACTTTGAAAATTTAAGTTTTGTCACTTGGGCTCCCATATCTTGATGGGCTTACAACTCTTTTTAAGTCCAACTTGGCCTATCAGAAGAGCCTTCTGCCATTCCTATAACAACCTCTGTTCTCTATCATCCTATCATTTTCCTATTGCAATTGCCCTGTTGCACCTACTGTTAGATCATCATTACCACTTTCTTATTCAAGACACTATTGTAAAGAACCTTCCTTTGGGTACGTAGGAGATGGAAGGTAAAGAGGACATGCCACTAGGAGAGACATCACACTCAAAGGCTTTTTTTAAAATGAAATTGATATATCAACATCATTTGCCATTCTTTTATCAGAACATTGCAGCCGATTGCCTTCCTCTAGAATGGCTAAAGTCAGAAGACTCAAAGATAGTTTTTTTATTGAATTTGATAAGCCAACAGTAGATGAGTACTCAAAGTACATGTGCCACTTCTCAAGGGCCTGCAATAGAGAGGCAGAGATAGGGTTAACGATGAGTTTTGGGTAGAGGCGCTCATCGACCTTCTTCAAGATCCAAACATGGTTCTGATGACTATGAGCAAAGTGAATCAAATAAATATTCTTTAACATTAGATCTTGAGCTCGTAAGAGCATTGTAAAGCTCCATATGTGGCACTTATCAGAAGCCCAGATGATGGAGGATGACCAGGTGTTATTGTCAACTTGATGCAGTTGGAGGGAAGGATGATGTTGTTTATCAACATCACTGAAAGTAATAAAAGAAAGTAGCAAGAACTACACTTAAACTATAGCATTCGCCATGGCTAATAAGCAAGGAGAGCTATTCATATGAGAGAGCTATCAGAGAGGACTATAATCGCTATCAGAGAGATTTTCTCTTTACACATATAACTATATATGGTTTAGTTTCAAAAGAGAACTTAACTCATGAGCTTGATCTTGAATTACAAGTGCCTTAGTTGTTATTTTGAATGATTTTAGAAGTATAGTTTTTTCTTTGCAATGCATAGTTTTTAATCACAATAACAAAACCAAAGTTGCATTGGTAAAAATTTGTACATTGTTGAAATAATAAGTAACATTGGAGTATGGAGCTCTAAAAGAAATTTAACCCCAGGCCGGCTATTTTGCTCATGTATAATTGCTAATGTGTTGTGCGCATTTCATTCATTATTGGCCAAATGCATGGTTTTACCCCTAAATTTTACATAATTAATCACTAGTACTTCTTAAATTTTATTATATTTTATTCAACCTTTAAATTTTTATTTTGAATCTATTTAATCCTATAATACATAAAATCAAAGTATTTTATAAATCTATGTTGATATGAATACAAATGAAACTTATATAAACTAAAACAATGTTTAATGAAAAAGAGAATATAATTAAAAATATATTTTTTTTAACTTTTGTAATATTAGTTTCTAATTCTATTTATACTATGCTGAAGCTAATTTTAGCATTTTGTGTGTTTAAAATTAATTTTTTATCCATTTTGATATTATATAAGTTAGATAAAATGAAAAAGTATAAATTAAAGTGAAAAAGATATAAAATCAAAAATTTTAATGTTGAATAGAAAATAATAAAAATTAAGGAGTATCAAAGGTTAACGTATAAAAGTTTAGGGATGAAACTATACATTCAGCCATTCAATATTTGTACAACTCAAAAGTAACTTGCATCATGCTTGGGAGAAAGAAAAAGAGAGAGACTTAAAAATGAGAGCATAAAGGGAAATGAGGTTGGTCTTCTTGTCCTTGACAATGAGGTTGTATATTATAAATATTAGGGAAATTTAGTATTACCCCTTGAAATTCGGCCAAAATAACTAGTATGTTTTTATATTTTTAAGAGTCAATTAAATACTCCTTTAAATTTGACACTATATACTATCCCCTTACAGTAAAAAACAACCATTAATTAATATAAAAAGACTTATTTACCCTTATGATATTATTAAAGTTATCAAATTTGTGCCAAGAGTTATTTACTTTTTTTTTTTGCATATATTGATATTTTTATTTTTGTTTATTTTATCAATAAAAACTAATTAATAAAATTTTTAATAATTAATAAATTTTTTTAGACACCAATAATTGATAATTAATAAAATTAGTTACCACATATAAGTTGAATTCTAACTCATAAATCAAAATTATTTTTTAACGAAAAAATAAAAATCACAACTCCTTTACCATCACCGTCATATGCATTTTTTTTTTGCCACCACCATCGTCATCAACATTTGAATTACATAACTAGAATCACTAGCTTCCCATCCAACATTCCTTCCACCATCGTCATCCACACCTTTAAAGGCACTTTAGGCTCTTCTTTTACACTCGAACACAACACCATAATTTCTCAACACATTTTCACGAACACGAACTGATAGTTCATGTAACAATATGTAATGACAACAGTGCCATGGAGTGGCAGTGGTTGATGGAGGAGATGACATTTTTTAAAATTAATATAAAAAAATATTTTGAACAAGAAGAATAAGATGAATTGAAATTAGAGATAAAAAGATAAAAACCTAACTAATTATGAAATTAGAAGAAGCTAAAGAAAATTAGAATGATAGGAGTGGAGTGGATAAGAGAGGGTAGCTCTCATTAAGGTTCATGTTGTAGTCGTCTTCAATGGCAGAGTGGTGGTAGTGTTGATTTGTTGTTGACAAATCTAAAGAAAATTTGTGGTAGAGTGGTGGTGGTGTCTTAATTTTTGGCAGAGTGGTCATGGTGGTCATCTATGGTCATCTTTGACTGCAAAAGAAGCTAAAGAAAATTCTTAAATTTTTTAATGGAAGGGACAGATAGTTAACGGAATCAAATGTAAAAGGGTATTTAATTGACTTTTAAAAATATAAGGATGAATTAGTTAAATTGGTCAAACCTCAAGGGAATGATAATAAATTTCCCTAAATATTATAATATTTATATTAGTTCCCAATACAAATGGGAGGGATACCGATGACTTATGTGCTTCTATTTTCTTGAGAATAATTTAGTTATATTTTTTATAATTGATATATTTCTTTACTTTATCCTTTGCAAGATAGAGTTCTAGCTTTGTGAGAACAATTATTACAAGAGACTAAAAATGTGAATGAGATGCAATCACATTATGATGTTGTTGGTGGAGCAAAGAAGAAAAAAGTACAAGGTTTATTAGGTCATTCAAGTACCACATGATCTTTTGCATCTTTTTCATAGAGTTTAATGTGATATTTTAACTATTAATTTAGGTTATTTTTTTAGCTTAATCTCATTCATGCTAGGATAGACATTATATATATATATATATATATATATATATATATATATATATATATATATGAAAATCATAAGAAGTTTATTGGTTTCAGACAGATTGAAATCACAATATTTGGTTTTCTTTTTTAAATGCTTAAATAATTATTTTGTGAAGACAACTACTAGATTTTTTGCAAATTGGGTAATGTCTTTTTTTTGGTGTTGTTACAATTTTATTGGATGTAAGTATAATCATAATTGTTATCTTATTTTGCAAATCAAGTGGCTCTTTTTTTTTGTTTTGGTCTTATTGACAGGTCAAATTTATTCACTAGCCTAAAATTGTTGTTATTTATGTAAATACTGTTCTAGTTCCACAAATTATATCATGGACCCCTATCCATATCGTAATGTGGACTAAGGTCATCACACGTGGGAAATGAGAAAGCCTGCATTTTTTTTAATGTTTTTTGTTAACATTGTTAACTTGTTTTTACTTCTTCTCCTTTGAGAGTTTTCCTTTTTTAAAACTCTCTTTTTTTTATATTTCAAGAGATTTTCTCTTGTTCTTATTCTTCTTCATGTTGATTGGTGCATGAATTTCTTCTTCTTCTTCGTCTTTCTGTCCATATTTGCTTTTTTTTTTACTGTTAATAGTTCTTATGTGTTTGTGTGTCGCTTGTTCTGGTTCATTATTTTCTTTTTATTCAAGCTTGTTTTCAGATGGATGATCAAATCTCAGATGTTAATGCTATTTAAGAGAATTCAAGTAAGTTCGGTTTTTTTATTGCTTTTAACATTTTTAAGTAAAATAATGCACTTTTGTTCTTAAATTTGAATTTTTTATTGTTTGATTCATTAGATTTTAGATTTTGTATATGTGTGTGTGTTTTTCTTAATTAGAAGTAGAGTTTCATTAGTTTTTCTATGCAGGTTCATTCATTTTAATGTAGAGATTAAATTGTTATACATTTCATGTTCATATAATTTTTTAACAAAGTGATTGTCTTGTATATTTTGTATTGAATATATAGTTTACTCTTAATGAATATGTCTATAATTAATAATGAATCTAGTTATATGCGTAATGTTTTCATTAGTTTTCCATGTAGGTTTATTCATTTTAATGTAGAGATTCAATTGTTATACATTTCATGTTCATATAACTTTTAGCTAAATGATTGTGCTATATTTTTTATAATGAATATATAGTTTACTATTAATGAATATGTCTATAATTAATAATGAATCTAGTTAGATATGTAATGTTTTTAATTATGTTTTTTATGATTTTTTTTATGTAGGTAATGTTTTTTGTGATGATTTATTAGGATTAACTGTAAATTCTTGTAAAGAGGCTTATGATTTATATAATGAATATGCTTTTAGAATGAGCTTTAGCATTAGAAAGAGTAAGCAAAGGCATAGATTGAGTAGCAAATAGTGTTAATGAAGAGATTTTGTTTCTCAAAGGTTGGACAAAAAGAAGAGGCTGGAAAATAAAATAAGTGTTATTCGAAGCTTGATGTTTGATATGGTTATAAAGCTTTTATACAGTTTGATGTTGATGAAGATAGTGTTTGGACTATTACGAGAGACGAAAAGAAGCATAATCATGAGTTATGTAATTCCATTAAAACTCATCTTCTTTATTCTCATAAAATAGTGATAGAAAACCAGCTGATTTATCTTGAGCACTTAAAAGAAAGTGGAATTCCTGTGTCTGATAGTATTAGATTGCTTAAAAAGCAATCAGGTGGTTCTCCATTTGTTGGTTTTATTGCTAGGGATGCTTATAATCATTTGGATTTGAAAAATTTAAAGAAATTGGATGACAACAATTCTAATTCTTTAATTAAAATTTTTAGGCGAAGGCAATCAAATTAAAAGGATTTCTTTTTTGATAGTGATGCTAGATTGTGTAGCTTCTTTTGGAGAGATTCATGTATGAAACGAGATTTTAAGCTTTTTGGAGATCTATTAGTTCATGATTCAACATATCGCACTAATAAATATGATATGATTTTCAGTCCATTTGTAGGTATAAATAATCACTATATGAATATTATGTTTAGATGAGGCTTTTTGTTGAATAAAAGAATATAGTCTTTTGTTTGATTGTTCAATAGCTTATTTTGGAGAGATTCATGTATGAAATGAGATTTTGATCTTTTTGGAGATCTATTAGTTCATGATTCAACATATCGCACTAATAAATATGATATAATTTTTAATCCATTTGTAGGTATAAATAATCACTATATGAATATTATGTTTGGATGAGGCTTTTTATTAAATAAGAGAATATAGTCTTTTGTTTGATTGTTCAGTACGCTTTTAAGATCTATGAAAGGTAGATATCCACATACTATAATAACAGATCAATCTGCTGCTATTGCTTAGGTCTTTCCAAATTCATGGTATAGGCTTTATATATGGCATATAGGGGAGAATTCAATGAAGAATATCAAGTTCTTAAGAAGTTAGAAAGGATTTATTGATTTATTAAACTATATGCTTAAATATAGTGATATAGAGGCTGAGTTTCAATTTTATTGGAGCAGGTATGTCAATTTTTTTTCAATTTTTATAGTTAAACCTGAGTTATAGTAGTAATGAATCTTGCTATGTTATTTTCTGAACCGCTTTGTGTTGATTAATATTGTATTTATGTGTTCCTATTTTTTTTTGTCAAGTTAAAAAGAGAATATGAGTGTCATAAGAATTCTTGGATGCAAAAGCTTTTTTATATTAGAGAGAAATGGTGTCCTGCATTTAATAAAGATTTTTTTCTGGTGGAATTTTATCATTACAAAGGAGTGAAACTACCAATTGTTCTATGTTTAGGAGGCTTTTTAAGACTGCTGGACTTTGCGAATTTTTACAACTCTTTTGTTGATGTGGTTTCAAAATGGAGGAGTAAAGAAAATGGACAAGACTTATGTTGTATGCAAAGTGAACTTGCAATGACTGTAAATGATGGGAAGCTTCCTTCACATGCCAGGGAAATATATACACTAAAGATATATTTTTTGTTTGAGGAGTAGTATTTGAAGAGCTATGTTTGTGATTAAATTTTATTGGGTTTTGATGGCACTAGTCGTAAGTATTATATGTGGCGGGAAGGTTTGGATATCATACATCCTAAAGTTCTTTTTAATGTTGTAGATATTTGCATATCTTGCACTTGTAAAATATTTTTTGAGGTATCTACAATTCTTTTAATTTTGTGTCTTTATTTGATGATTATTAAATTTAAAGTTAATAGAGCTATAGGCAAATTGTAATCAACTTAATGATGTTGTCCACAAAACTATTATTTTAAATTTATGTGGAAATAGGAATGAAACTATTGTTGATTTATAATGAATTTGTAAGCCATTTATAATGAACTTGTAGACAATAGGCTAATCTTATACTTATTTTTTTCCTTTTCAGGTAAAGATTTTATGCTGCCACTATTTGCATATTTTGAATATCCATTGTGTGAAAGAAATTCCAAAGAAATATATTATGAAAAGATGGACTAAAGGAGTGATTGAGAGCAGAAATGTTGATATTCCATTGGTATCTTCATATGATGAATTTGGTTTAGCTGCTTCTCTTTGGAGGATACAGAAGGTTAAAAATTTTCACAAGTTAGTTTTATCTAGTAAAGACAACATTAAGGCTTGATAATACTGTGATGAAGCTTTTGAAAGTGCAAAAAAGAGAGTTGTAGATAAGCTTGGTACTATTTATTTTGAAGAGGAATATAATTTAGTGTCTTATTGTAGTGAAAAAATATAAAATCCCTCTTGTAATAGAGCAAAAGGTGAGTGAAACAAAAGAATCTAGAGTGTAATTGAAAAGAAGTTTAATCAAGCTAAAGGTTGAAGGAAAATTGTTCAATTGGTTGTAATACAAACAAAAATTGTTGTTCCAGCTTCTGTTCAGGTAATTAGTTTGTCATTTTTAAATGAACATTTTAGTCTGTGAGCTAATGAACTTTTATGGATGTTGTGTAATAAAGCTCTATTTTGTTTACAAGAAACTCTTTCACAAGTAGTTTCAAATGGATACCTTGCTCATCCAAGCTCTAGTAGTTTAGAATTGATAACTGTAACTAGAGATTGAAGTTTAAATCATTCTGAAGTTGTAAATTCTATTATATTGTAATTTTGGAATTTTTAGTTATGGTACTTATAAATATATATTTTTAGTTAATTTTGGGTTCAAATTAATAAAGAATCAAATTAAATATTTTGATTCAAAATGCAGCAAATTCAATCAAATTAATAAATATATCATTTTTTCATTTATTAATAATTATTATAATATTTTTATTTTTATTAGTTGCACGTGTATTTTAATTTTTATAATATTAATTAACACATCTAATAATTCTTTTAGAAAAGTTGGAATGAATTTTACAAGTTCTGAATCTTTAGGTAAACACTTATGAATTTAGAGGTCTATATTAGTGAACCTAATGACCAATATGAATGAACCTTGTATATATATAAGATACCTAATTTAATACGTGAAGTTCTAAATCTTTAGTTAAACACTAATGAATTTACATGTCTATATTAGTGAACCTAAAGTACAGTCTAAATGAATACATATATAAGATAATTAATTTAACAAGTGTTATAAATATGAAGCGCACCTATTTTTTTAATTTTCTATCATGTCACTGATGAAATTATATTAACCAACTGTTACTTTAAAGATTTATAACTCAAAAAAATCTTTGATACATTCTTCAACTTCTCTTTTGAAACCCTAAATCTTAAAATCTTTTCATCTTCTATTTCTTATTATGGAGAGATTAACTTCTTTAGTTGCTTATGTAGTGAAAATTTCCTTTTTCTTAACCTACTTCGTAAGTTATTCGAACTTAAGTCTTTATGTAGATATTTATTTTTTTGTTTGCATGAAGTAATTTTTTTATTGTCTGTGATTTTATTTTAATATCTAGTTGTTGGTTTATGGATCTATTTTTTTGTGTTTGGTTCATATTCTAGCATTTGTTAAGATTCATTATTTTAAACATAGAGGTTCATTAGATGAAACTCAGAGTTTCACTAGTTGAAACAGAGTTATATTATGTTAATTTTATTTTTATTTTTTTATCAGAGATTTAAAGAACTAGAAACAATAAAGAGAAGTTTTGAGGAGTTAGAATACACGTAGTCATTGAAACTTATATTAAAGAGAGTAAGAGGAAAAAGATAATAGTGTGAGATAAGAAAAAGAAAGAAAAAAAAAGGTGAAGACTCCACCAACACAGACCGATAAATCTTTACCTATAAGGATGTCACTGAAGTTCTTATTTTCCATTATACTTAAGTTGTCTAAACAAAAAAAAAATGCTATGCTTGAAATAGGATTTGGAAGCATATTCGAACTGTCACTGTGTGAATGTCATGGACAATTGAGTAGGTTTTTGGTTGAAAATTTTGATTTCTGTAAGGTTGCATTAGTCTTAGAAGACAATAAATAGCTTTTATTGACTGAAGATGACATTTTTTCTAAATACAATATTCCGCGAGGAAGAAAGGCTGTTGTAAAGGCAAAAAATGATAATGACTCACCAAAGTATGCAAATTTGCTTAGCAGTTGGAGAGAGAGGTAGAACATTCTTATTGGAAGCCCAATTACACAAAGAATGGGAGAAGAGACTATTACTAGAGGAGACTATGGTGATGAGTTTAAGAGGGATTTTATGGTTTTTGTAGTTTCATCAATGATGAAAGGGCATTAAAGCAGGAAGTAAAACTATAAATACTATTGTCTCTGATTAATGTTAAAGAAATAAGAAATTTGAACTGGTGTTTGTATACGTTGAAGAGTCTGGTGCATTCAATTCAAGAATGAAAGAAGAAACCAACTAGTTTTTTCACTGGTCCTTTAACTTTTCTTCTAGTTAGTAATCTATACTTAATTTACTAAATTGAATAGTTAAATTCATTAGGTGAAAGATATAGATTCATTTGGTTATAGATATAGATTTATTTAGTTTATTACTTGAACGTGAAGTTTCTTATTTGCTATTTACATCTTTGTTCATTGTGTAATTTATATAGATTCATTAGATAAAAGATAGAGGTTCAGTAGATATGACATAAAGTTTCATTACTTTCAATCTTTTTTAATTTCACAATTAACTTACTTGGATAGAGTAGAGTTCAAAGTAAGAGATAGTAGTAGAAATTTTCCTATCCTCTCTAACTAGACTATAGAGAGTATTAAAAAAAAGTGAAAGAAGAATTGAAAGAGGGAGGCTTTAAGAAAGGAATAATTGTTGATAGATTAGCTCTGGTTCTAGTTTATGAGCATTTAAAAGAAGAAATACCATAGGAATATCACTAAAAGGAACAACAAGAATTTAATGATATTGTTATTCATCCTCTTACATACTCAGGGGAAGATAATGAGAGACATAAAGAGTCACATGAAAAACCTCATGCGAAAGAAGGGAAGCAGGTAAATGTAAAATATTTAATGACAATAAATATTAGTTTCAAGCAATGTATATCTTAAACAATATTATTATCATGACCCGAACCCAGGGCACGTGACCAACTCTAGGGACTGGAAAAACATAAAGTTATCGAATCCCGTAGTAAGCCTTAAAAGAAAAATGTGGAATATTTAAACTTTGAAACCTTACAATAAATAATGAAATCACAATGCACATTATCAAACTAATTTTTCTAAATATAATTTAAAACACAATATCATAGTGCATAAAATAAATAAACATCAGTTATACAAATAATGTCTCAGTACACAATATTATAAATACATGATATTCCCAAATAAAATATTCAGTTATACAGTTTTCTTTACTGCAGTTGTAATATCCCGAGTTTTTTAAATATTTTTATATTGCATCGGGATATGCAATGTTAATAATTTTTATATATATTTATGACATTTTTAAGATTTGTTATTTGTTTAAAGCTAATTTTAATTATTTTACATTATTTTTAAGTACTTCACATAAAATTTTTTCGAAAATTGTATTTTCGAAAAAATTGACACGTAAATAATTTAATACTATTTATTTTGACTAGTTTTATGAATTTACATGAACTCATATACAATTTTAAAGTGATAAAATAAAATGTATATATGTGTATTTATTTAAATTAATTAGAGCTTAATTAATTTCCTTAATTTTATTATTTAATTTTTTTTGTATTAATTAATTAATTTTAAGTGTATAAATTATTAAATATAATAAAATATTTGTGTGGTGAATATCATTTGTGTGTGGGATTATATTATTATAATATATATAAGGTGGATATATATATATATATACATACATATATACACGTTTTTTTTAAAACAAAAAAAAAAAACAAACAAATAAACAAAGTTTGCAGAAATTATCAAAATGCCATTGTCTCCATCATTTTTCTTCCCAAACAGATTCCACCATTTCCAGCTACTTTCAAGCTGGTTTTCTTGTTGTTACTATGCCTCTCAGCCTTCCTCCTCCACCTCCAGCCATTTCTATCACCTAAAGCTCCCATTTCCGGCATTGTTTGGCCGAATTTTCATCAAGAAGCCGAAAATCAACTTAACTCCGATCAAGCACTTTCCGGCCACCAAATTTGATGGCGTTGGTCTCTATCTTCTCCTTAGTCTCTGGTGAGTGTGATTCCAAGCTTTGTTTCACTTGATTTGGTCTAGAATTGCTTAGGTTTCAATTTCTTCAAATCAGCCATTTTGGGATTCAAATTTGTTTTAGCTTCAATTTGGTTGATTCATGAAAACTTACTTCACAAACTTTGTTCCTGGAAGCTTAATATACATTCTGTATTTTTTTTTAGAATTTTTGGAATTTATTTTAATTTTTGTGAATTTTTGATTATTTTATTATTATTTTCTAATTTTCGAAAATTAATTAATTAAATCATGAAATTGTGTTTTATGGTGATTATAGGAGTTGAAATGAATTATAGAAATTTATTTGTAATTTTTTTGAATTTTTATGTATTTATTTGGAATTTATTAAATTTATGTAATTTTGAAAAATAGGGTTAATTATGTGTTTAATTGAAATAAATTGGTTAATTGAGTATATTTATTGATATTATGGAAATATGTGTTGATAAAATTAATTTTGAGTAATTATATTATTTTTGGTGAATTTTTGGATTTATTTTAGTAAATTTATATATATAGGGGTATTTTGATAATTTTACACTAAATTGGCTAAAAATGTAATTAAATTGGTTTAATAGTTACTTAGGGTATAAAAATGATTTCTGCAAATTTTTAGTATTTTTAACTAATTAAAACTATTTTTCGTAAATTATTTTCAAATTATATATAATATACTATTTTTCTAAATAAATGGGTTTTTATTGATTTTTAGTATGTTTTAGGGTTAATTATGTAATTTGGATTTATAAAATGTATTTTTATTATATAAGGGCATTTTTGGTATTTTATAATTATTCTGTGAATTGTGAACCTCGGTCGATGAATTGTAGTTTGGAGTCCGATCGAGGGATTGTGGTTGTAAATTTGGTGTTATTCCGAAGTGTGTTTTCTTTGCAGGACCGGCTCTACTCTTTGAGTAGAGAGATGTCTGTTTTATAGGAGAGGTTCTGCCGGATTTTCGGTAGAATTCTCGTAAAATGTGATGTCCGGTCAAATCCCTATTCTAATTTTGTGTCTAAAATTCTAGATCGAGTCTTTAGAATTTCCGTTAAATTTATTCTGATTTCATGTTGTCATTTGTTTGTCTAGCTGCACCGAGATAGAGGCCTAATGGATCAGGCCCGCCGAGTTTATCTCGTGAAGCGCTAACATGTGAGTTATTATACTGTATATATATGCACTGCATATAGGGTGCATTATTTAGAATTTTTCATTTTCATTGTATGTTTTAAAAGGGATTTAAATTATAATATTTTTGGTATATCTAAGGTTGCATTTTTATATATATGCATATTAAATAATTATGCATGTTAGTTTGATATATGCACATTAAACAGTTAGGTTTAGGTTTAATACATTTGAGTAATATACACATGTTTTAAAATGTACACTTAAACATAATTATTTTATTAAATGATTAGTATACTTTAGGTATAGTTTCAGTAGATTTTAGGTTTATTCTTAAATAATTGCATGTTAAATTATAAACCTACACTTAAATTATTTTTAAGTTTATTTTTGGTATATTTTTTATTTATTTCCAAATAAATACATGTTTTATTATTAAATTAAACCTAACACATTAGTGGTATATTTAGGGCTTATTTTTGATATATGCATGCTAGATAATTAGGTTCATTTTTAGTATATTTGTGAATATATGTTAAACACAAACACATATTTAAATGAATATTTATACATAAATGTTTTATTAAATAATTTGTGTACTTAGGGTATATCTTTTGTATATTTAAGTATATTTTTAAGAAAATGCATGTTATATTATTGTTACTAATTTAAATTGTTTTTAACTATATTAATGATTTATCTTTAGTTTATTTCATATTTTATTTGACACATATATATATATATACCTGAAATATACTGGGTATATTTTAGGTATATTTTTGGTTATATATATATATATATATATGGTTGGTTTTACTATTATGAATATTGTTCTACATTAATTATTTTTCGAATGAATGATTTATTCTAAGTGAAGGATATCAATAGAACGTGCTTCCTAGTGGGCAGCACTAGGACCGTGTATGTACCGGTACGATAGATAAGGATTGAGTGAGAGTTAAAATTGGGTGATTATAATTGATTTAATTAATTTGACTAAGATTAATGGTATGTTAGATAGTGTGATTACGGGGCCAATTACACTGACAGTCAGACTGTTGGAGCTCGGTTGACTTAGTGTCTCGGGGCCAGTCTACTGTCCATAAGTGAATTGAATGATATATTGGGTTGATTGAGATGTGAGGTGATAGATAGTGTGATTACTGGAGCTCGGTTGACTAAGTGTCTCGGGGTTAATCACACTGACAGTCAGACTACTGGAGCTCGTTCAACTTAGTGTCTCGAGGCTAGTCTGCTGTCCAGATTGGAATAAGTGTTCTATTTGGAATCAAGTGAGCCTGCATGGCTAGAGTGATGATGGGGTTGTTGAGGTTGTTATTATTAGGGTTTTATGGATCCTTCATGAATTTAATTAAACGTTTTCCTACATTCTGTATTTTTATAAAAATAGAGTTTGGCATTCGTGTGAAATGTGTGTGTATATATATATATATATATATATATATATATATATATATATATATATATATATATACATATATGTATATGTATAGGTATATATATATATATATATATATATATATATATATATACCTATACATATACATATATGTATATATATATATATATATACATATATATATATATAAGAATGCCTTATTGTTATAGTTTAGTTTGCATGTATATATAGTATAATAATTCACTCAGTGAGGTCTGACCCCCCTCAATTATTTTTTTGAGGAGATCCCATATCGTCAGATCTTAGTTGTAGAGTTCCTCGTCGGTGTTCTTCAGTCCCGGCTATTTTATGCAAATGTATATTCTGAACTTTGAATTGTATTCTAGAAACTGCAGTTGTAGTGTTATTATATTGGAAGTGTATTATTTTGTTTGGATATTAAATACTCTGAGAATTTGTATTTGAACATTGTACAAATATGTATTCATTTATAAAAGGATTTGGAGTATTTATTTTATATATTGATTCAGAAAAATTTTAATTCGGTCGTACTTTTATTTAATTATTGCATGATTTTATTTTCTAAGGCTTGCTATGGGTTCTGAATTCGAAAGAATTCTCGTTCCCTAGCGCCGGTCATGACTCCTAGTTTGGGTCATGACAGCAGTACACAAAAATAAATACAACACAACTAAATAGACCTACAAAGAATAGTCGGTGAAGAAACTACACGATGAAGAGAAGTAGGCCTAACAGAAAAGTCCCAAACTCCTTAAAAAAAATAAATTGAGGGGAGTCAGACGTCACTGAGTAAGTTAATAAAAGAGTTGTACGGTTTGAAAATCGTATAGATATGGTGAAAATAATTTATAACATATATGTATATATATAGCTTTTGAAAAATCTCGATAGAACCCTAAACACAATTCTAACTGGCCAATTGGGCCCACTTATTCCAAATGGACTGCCGGTCCCCGAGAGCAAAGGCATCAACCGAGGCACCAAGCTGCAATTATCCACTTAATCCAAGCACATAGCATTGGCGGTCCCTGAGAGCTAAGGCATCCATCGAGGCACCCATCCTGGTCCATTCTTAACTTTCTACATCACTGGCGGTCCCCGAGAGCAGAGGCTTCCACCGAGGCATGCGTCCCAGTTTATAACCATAAGTCATACATATTTTGGATCCATCTCTTAATCTTTACCATGTGCACACGGTCCTGGTAAAACTCACCAGGTAGCCCGTTCTATCAAAATTTCTCAAAACTAGTTTTTTAAATAAATAAATAAATACATTACAATGAAATTCTCGATAATAGCATTTATTTCAAATCAATAATGCAAATAATACTAAAATATGAGCACACACAATTTTTAAAGAAAACACACGCACGGAACAATTCATTAACTTAGGAAAAATAAGATGCTCCTGCTCCGGTACTCTCTAAAAATAACATATTCATTTTCAACATCATACTTATGGAATAAGAAGGGAAATTAATAAAATTACGAGACTTTAGAATGACTCAGAAAAAATCGGATAAGACTCGATAGATTGGAATACCCTAATTTGTGCTAGAAAATTACAGAAGATGTAATGTTTTACGAGAAAATATACTGAAATTTTGGCAGAGTCTCCCTTGTAAAACGGACATCTCTCTATAGTAGGTAGAGCCATTCTTGCACAGAAAAATGCACTTCTAACATTCACACTCAACCATACTTAGGTCGGCTCTCTAATACTGCATTAAGCCTGATCGAGTTCACAACCCAACCAAACAACACAACTTGATTCTAATTAATAAAATTCACACTTAATTGCTTAAATGGTTTAATTATATAATAAAATTAGTTTAAAACCCATTTTATTACCATAATAATATATAATATATTATTTGAAAATAATTTTTGAAAATTAGTATTAATTAGTTAAAAATAGTAAATAATTGTAAAAAAATCATTTTAATTCCTCAAATAATATTAAAACCAATTAAAATATAGTATTTAGCTATAGTCAGCATAAAATTACATTTTTACCTCTATAATACAAAAATATACATAATATCCTATTATTACTCAAAAATTCCCTAAAAAATTATATAAATGCATTAAAATTATTTTTCTCAACATATATATTATTAATATTAATTAAAACACATATTTAAACCATTATTCCATCAAAAATCCAACTCTAACCTAATTATTCAATTTTGACATAAACTATAAAAATTCATAAAAATTATATAATATTCTCAAAAATTAATTTCTCAACACTAAAATTAATAACAATATATAATATCACTAAATTAACCAATTTTATAATTTAATAAATTAATTTATAAAAATTAATAAAATAATAATAAAATATTCAAAAATTCACAAAAATCAAACAAAAATTCATAAAGGTAGATTGAGCTACTAGGAATCACATTCATAAAGGGTGTTTGCAAGATTCAAGCTAGATCAAGCTAAAAAAATTTCAAAACCCTAGAACTCTATAAATAAAAATAAACAAAAACTCAATCAAATGGAGATTAAAGCTTAAACTAAGCTTGAATTGATGCTCATTGGTGCAAAAGGAAGAGAAAGACACTGGAAACGCATGAAATGGTGGCTGGAAGAAGGTGGCGACCGGAAAAAATAGAGTCTTGACTACTTCCAGTTTTCGTGTGTTGCCGACACCGAGGAAGGGAGAGGAAGACGGTGGAAGGGCTGGCTAAAGGTGGGTGGTCGGTCGGAACAGAGGGAGGCATAGTAAAGGTAGTGGTCGGGATCATACAAAGGGGAAGAAGAGAAGATGAAAATGATGTTGCTTTTTTTTGGTTCTCTACATATGTTTATGTTTGTATATGAATATATGTATATTTGCTTATTGAATGTATGTATGTATGGGTGTGCATGTGTCTATATATATACATAATATTATAGTATTATATAATAAAGTAATATTAAAATAATGTGGTCAACTTTATTTTAGTCAGTAATATATATATATATATATATATATATATATAATACACATACATATAACCTTTAAAAATAATAATAATAATAATGATAAAAATAAACAATATTATGGAATAATTAAATAATAAAAACAACACTTAAAATTAAGTCAATCAATAAAATAACATTAGTACTTAAATAATATTATTAAAATAATTCTTTTCAAAGTAGTAAGTATAACTTAAATTAATTTCCAAAATAATAAGTTTTGAAATAAATATTTATGTAGAAAATTATAATTAAACATAAAATAATAAATATTAACCACAAAATAAATAAATAATCAGATATAAGTTTTGAATTTATTAATACTACATATCTCATTTTAAAATAAATTAATTTATGGGGTCATAACAGTCTCCCCTTCTTATAAGAATTTGTCCCCAAATTTAAGAAAAGAATAATTACAAAGCTCAAGGAGGAAAGAGATACGGGTAAGAAGCTCGCATCTCAGCTTCAATCTCCTAGGTACAGTCTTCAACAGTATGGTTACTCCACAACACTTTCACCATCGGTATCTCCTTGGTTCGCAACTATCGAGTTTGGCGATCCACAATCGCCACCGAATACTCTTCATAGGTAAAATCATCACTAAGCTCTACGGCTTGAGGTTGCAAAATGTGAGATGGGTCAGAAATGTATTTCCTCAGTATAGATACATGAAATACATGGTGGATTCTCAACAATTCTGTTGGCAACACCAACCTATACGCCCCTTCACTCACTCTTGACCAAATCTCAAACAGTCCAATGTATTTAGGAGCTAGCTTACCCTTTTTGCCAAATCTCATGACTCCTTTCATTGGAGACACTTTCAGAAACACCATTTCTCCAACCATAAAGGATACATCCTTTCTCCTAGGGTCAGCATAACTCTTTTGTTTGCTAAAGGCTATCTTCCATCTCTGCTGTATGATGGGAATTTTTTTCTGAAGGCACATGTACCAACTCTGGACCTGTCAACTACCTCTCACCAATCTCCTAACATAATGGTGATCTGCACTTTCTACCATACTGTGCCTCACATGGAGCCATTTTAATACCAGCATGATAGCTATTGTTGTAGGCTTAATCAATGGCAAGTGCGAACCTTACTGTCCTCCAAAATAAATCACACACATCCTCAGCATGTCTTCTAACGTCTGGATGGTCCTTTCTGATTGACCATCTATCTGAGGATAGAAGACTGTATTGAAATCCAGTCTGGTGCCTAAAGCTTTGTGTAATTCTTGCCAAAAGACTAAGGTGAATGTGGCTCCTCTGTCCAACACTATTCTTACTGGTACCCCATATAGACAAACAATCCTGTTGACATAAAGTCTTGCCAGTCTATCAGTAGAGTACGTCTTTTTCACTGGTAGAAAGTGTGCTGATTTAGTTAGCCTATCAACAATCACCCAAATAGCATCATAGCCTCCTGTAGTCTGAGGTAATCCAACCACAAAGTCCATAACTATCATGTCCCATTTCCATTTAGGAATTGGCATAGGTTATAATAATCCCGAAGGTCTCTGATGTTCAAGCTTCACTTGCTGACAAGTCAGGCATCTAGATACAAACTCTGCAATATCCTTCTTCATTCTATTCCACCAATATGTATCTTTTAAGTCATGATACTGTAATATCCCGTGTTTTTAAAATATTTTTACACTGTACCGAGATATACAGTGTTAATAATTTTTGAATATATATTACGATATTTTCACGAGTTGATATGTATTTAAAACCTATTTTAATTATTATGTATTATTTACAATGCTTTACGTAAAATTTTCCCGGAACTTGCATTTTCGGGGAAATTTTCACGTAAATAATTTATTATTATTTATTTTAAATATATTTTTGGACTTGCATGAACTCATACGTATTTCTAAATTTCTAAACACCGAGTATGTGTGCGATATTTATTTAAATAGGGTTTAATATATATTACCCTAATATTTTATTATTTATTTATTAATTTATTATTAATTTATTATTTTATTTATTATTAAATTATTAAAAAATTAAGTGTGTGGATGAGAATTTTTATAAATATTTTATTAAAATTATTTTTTATTTATTTATTATTTATTTTTCTTTTTCTTTCTTTTTCTTTTCTTTCTTTTTTCTTTTTCTTTTTCTTCTTCTTCCTTCTCCTGTGCGCCC